>CM057238.1:3972311-4359811 GCA_029931835.1 Etheostoma nigrum
CTAAATACAGCTTCTAAAGTAGCACTCTGTCAATATTTCACCGACTTTGCAATCACGTGCTGTATGATTGGGTTTCTCGCTTCTTCATATCCGTTAAGATTGGATTTGAGGTTCGATGTGACCATGAACAGAATGTTTCCAAAATACTCGACAGAGCAATCTGTGTATTCTCGTAAACATAACTTTTGTAACTTAATAGCCAGTGCTGAATAAATCATTGTTCAACAATTCTTTACATTTTTTACAGTAATGCAGACCTTGACCACTGCGCTCAGTAAATTCAATTCTACGCTACTATCGAAATCTTGCCCGATGACAGCAAAACTGCATTAGTGATATAAGCTATAATATTAACATACTACTGATGCAATGGACCTCATATTGTGCTTCCAGGTTCATTATTGTATTTAGAGGTTGTACCAGAAAAGGTTTATATGGTTTAATTTTCAAAAAACACCATATTTTTGTTGTACTGCACACTGCTGCAGCTCCTCTTTTTGTGTGTTGAGCTTTCTGTTTTAGCTACAGAGTGAGACATCTCACTTGTTTTAGCTACAGAGTGAGACATCACACTTCTGTTTCATCTTTGTTGGGAGTTGCACATGCTCAGTAGCTAGGTAAGGACTACTAGCCAATCAGGAGCAGAGTATGAGGGTGTGCCCTGACAGTACCTAGGTAAGGACTACTAGCCAGTCAGAAGCAGAGTATGAGGTGTGCCCTGACAGTACCTAGGTAAGGACTACTAGCCAGTCAGAAGCAGAGTATGAGGGTGTGTCCTGACAGTACCTAGGTAAGGACTACTAGCCAGTCAGAAGCAGAGTATGAGGGTGTGCCCTGACAGTACCTAGGTAAGGACTACTAGCCAGTCAGAAACAGAGTATGAGGGTGTGCCCTGACAGTACCTAGGTAAGGACTACTAGCCAGTCAGAAGCAGAGTATGAGGGTGTGCCATGACAGTACCTAGGTAAGGACTACTAGCCAGTCAGAAGCAGAGTATGAGGGTGTGCCCTGACAGTACCTAGGTAAGGACTACTAGCCAGTCAGAAGCAGAGTATGAGGGTGTGCCCTGACAGTACCTAGGTAAGGACTACTAGCCAGTCAGAAGCAGAGTATGAGGGTGTGCCCTGACAGTACCTAGGTAAGGACTACTAGCCAGTCAGAAACAGAGTATGAGGGTGTGCCCTGACAGTACCTAGGTAAGGACTACTAGCCAGTCAGAAGCAGAGTATGAGGGTGTGCCATGACAGTACCTAGGTAAGGACTACTAGCCAGTCAGAAGCAGAGTATGAGGGTGTGCCCTGACAGTACCTAGGTAAGGACTACTAGCCAGTCAGAAGCAGAGTATGAGGGTGTGCCCTGACAGTACCTAGGTAAGGACTACTAGCCAGTCAGAAGCAGAGTATGAGGGTGTGCCATGACAGTACCTAGGTAAGGACTACTAGCCAGTCGGGAGCAGAGTATGAGGGCCCTGACAGTAGCTAGGTAAGGACTACTAGCCAGTCAGGAGCAGAGTATGAGGGTGTGCCCTGACAGTACCTAGGTAAGGACTACTAGCCAGTCAGGAGCAGAGTATGAGGGTGTGCCATGACAGTACCTAGGTAAGGACTACTAGCCAGTCAGGAGCAGAGTATGAG
Organism: Etheostoma nigrum; assembly: GCA_029931835.1. Lineage (NCBI taxonomy): Eukaryota > Metazoa > Chordata > Actinopteri > Perciformes > Percidae > Etheostoma > Etheostoma nigrum. The sequence continues at coordinate 3,973,946 of CM057238.1, forward strand.
AGTGCACCATGCCAGCAGCAAGGCGAGCATTATAACATGTATTACAAAGTGACATCACGTTTGTCTCTGAAGTAAAGGCAGGACTACAATCGAGCTGTTTGGAACAGTTTGTGAACAGTGGTTTCTGTTGGAGATGGTAAGTTCCTCTGGGGTGGGCTTCAGGCTTTTTCACTTTTGTAAATGTATTACATGTACAAAAAATATATATAACACAATAAAGCAAATGGAAAGAGACAAATAATGCTAATAATGCTGTATTAGCACTTGAAGGTGGCACCTTGTACGGCAGCCTTGGCCACGGTGTTTGAATGTGTGTGAATGGTGAATGGTTCCTGTACTATGTAAAAGCACATTGGGTAGTCGGTAAGACTAGAAAAGCGCTATATAAGAACAGTCCATTTACATCTGTGCATCCAAGAACACGTCTACTGATGTTCCTATGTTTCTTACTCTGTCTCCTGTCAAACCTTATCTAAGATGTTCATTGGGTTTAAAGTTTGGTGACTGTAGAAGAACAAGTCGGCGCTCTGTGTTCTTTAATGGAGATTAAACAGGTTTGGCATGGCATCAGGCCCACCCACCTGCTGGGAATTAAGTTGTCGGTCATCTTGTAGCATTGTTGTATACTGAATGTCAAGACTGTTGTTCTTGTCTAGGAAATGTTGAGTTAGATGCACTTTGGAGATACTTTGGATCAAGTGTGTGTGCATAAGTGCTGAGAAGCTGATCTGCTTTATTATACATACTTTTAAACCTGAGTCTGTGCTAGCTGAGCACTAGCTTTTGCCGGACAGATGTGTCCCTTTAATAATTGCTTAGTCACACTGCCAGTGTGATGGCTGCTGCCATGGTAACCAATCAGATCCACTTAAAATCCATGACTGCAATTCACACAAACATATTCACACACTTACATACCAACATATTCGTTTTTTTCTTTTCACCAAAGTAAAGAAAATAAGTTACTGTTATGCGGCAAAGGTTATCATTTTTGTGTTCAAGGGTAAGGTAAGCGTGTGTGTGTGTGTGTGTGTGTGTGTGTGTGTGTGTGTGTCTAAACAGACACCGAGGCAGTCTAACGCCTAAAGCCACGCTATTGTATTGGCTATTGGATTAACTGAACGCATGCTAATAGACATACCCCAAAGTCTTACACTAACAGACACACACTATCCCACTTTCTTTCCAACACACACACACTCACACGCACAGTCAACATGCCTGATTTCAAGGCTATGTACTTGGTTTATTGTGTGCAGTCTGCTCTCTGATTGTGAAATGTTATTTTGTGCTCAAGGCCACATTTCTTTCCATCAAAAGAACGCCTTTTTTTCAAACAGATTGTACAATCCGTGTTTTGTCTGGATAAATCTCCATTCACTGAACAGAAACACACAAGGAAGCTGACTTTCATCCATTTAAACCAGGCAGTTGAATGTGAATAAACAAGGCACTTTATTATTGTCCATAATATTATTATTATTAGGCTTTTTTTAGAGTTATCTCAAGACACTTTACAGATAGAGTAGGTCTAGACCACACTCTATAATTTACAAGGACCCTACAATTCTAGTAATTCCCCAAAGCGCAAGCATTTAGTGTGACAGGGGTGAGGAAAAACTCCCTTTTAGGGAGAAACCTGGGACAGACCCAGACTCTTGGTAGGTGGTGTCTGACAGGATGGTTGGGGGTGTAATGAATAGTGACAATAACAGACACAACAACAGATAATTGAACAGTACCTGAACATAGTAATATAAATAGTAGTTTGTAGCAGTTCATAGCATAGCAGGGCGCTGCAGAGCGTAGCAGGATGTAACAGGGCATCACATGGCGTGTAGCAGGACCACGGCGACAGCAGCAACCATGACTTTGGAGTGTCCCTACAAGGACACATGCTGGGCAAAATAACTCCCCCAATCTATACACAAGTGTAACATGTTTTTGGGGATCTAAGATCTAACAGTATCCCACAGTTTGCTAGCAGATGTTAAATGGCCCTTTTCTAATCTGGATGCAGAGCTTTCCAACTCATGAGCAACAATAACTGGAGTTAGTATGGCTACACCATCCTAAATCACTCCATATTCTAAAATAGCTTTTTACATGATTATGATGTCATTATGTAAACATAAATATACAGCAAAGCCCTATGGTGATCATGGATCTCAAATCGGGGTTTCACTATATTCAAACAAATTAAATTTGGGGAAAAAGATCAATTTTAGTCTTTATGTCGTTTGATACTTTCTCAACCTTCTCAACCATCTCTTTCTTTTTATCTTGCTTTTAATATTTTCACTGGAGTTTAAACTACATACACTATTTAAACAAATTAGGAAGTCATAGCAATTAAACTGATACAAAGCAAAAAAATGTTTTATCATATTATTTCTGATAAATTGTGTTTGATCTTTGTTGCAACTTTTTTTCAAACTAGGATGTGCTTCTAAGGGGAGAAAAAAATAAATGATCTAATAGATACTACCATGCCATTTACCAAGTGGATTACTTACATTAAGACATATGTTTTTTGTATTAAACAAATTCTAAAGGTTTATGTTTAAATATGAAAATTAATCTAATGCTAACTTTTTTCCCCAATAGTTGGAAAGAAGCTATGGAAATCAATTTGCCCAATGGGGTGTCAATGTAAGTAGACTTTGTATTTCACTATCACTGCTTTCCGTCAGCTCGTTCATAGATTTCGACTTTTCCAATCGCACTTGAAGGCAACTTTATTACACAGGAGAGAGAGAGAAAGAAAAGAGACCAGGAGACATAGCCCTGGCAGTTCAATGCTTGTTTCCTTTTTTACCCTTAGAGTGTTTTAAAACTTTCTTGTGGCAGCGATTGAGGCAGTGATGTTTCCTGTCTCCTGTTTCCTGTACAGGACTCTCACACTTCCTCAAACCATAGCTCAAAACACAATGAATAGTCTGATCTCCGGTTACATGACTAGTCTGTGTCCACGACGTTCCACTATTGGGATTGCTCCGTTGTTGCCGGACATTCCGCTGGATGTCACTCTTTTTGGCCGGATGTCCGTCTCCTTCCACTTTCTCTGTGTTGGTGTTCTAACCTCTGGTGGATTTCTGAGGACTATGGTTCCCCGGTCCTCAGATCTCTGCAGGGTAAATCCAGACAGCTAGCTAGACTATCTGTCCAATCTGAGTTTTCTGTTGAGCAAAAAAAAACATTTGAACGACCGTTCAAGCAAAACCACTTTCTTCCCGAGGCTATTTTGCAGAGGCACCGTTGCTAGACCAGAGCACGTTTTTCTCCCATCCCAGAACGCTGTGTGGACTAGCCAGACCCTCCTTGGAGACTGTAGAGGAAGGTCTGGCAATGCCACACTAATCCCGTCGCCACTAAATCTCTGAGAGTCGACTTTGTAACGTAATGCTAAGCAATGTCTGGAAAATGACTTAAATAAAATGATTGGATTACTTTTACTTCCTCCCGCATTTGGCACTCCCTTGTCGTCTCTGCTCTGCTTCAAGCTCAGCAGCAGCACTGCAGAAAAAGCCATGTTATGCTGACCTCATACCAAATAACGATTCCACTGTTGCAGACAAATATTGGAATGAAATCCTGAGAGTTGCTAGAGTAGGCGTCATCTAAGTCATTAAAAACTCAGTTTCCTGTCTTGACGGTCAGACCAAATCAAACATGTTTTTTATTATCAAGTCTTGGTAGCGAACAGGGCCAGCAAATGCTATAGGCGACCTAGGTGATTGCCTAGGGCGTCAAACAAGTCTACTTTCCATTAATAATAGAATTAGAATGATAAGAAAAATAAAGCATCATCCTAGGGCGCCCCCTTAGCCACACGTTTACTTGTCAACCTGATTATTAGATTGAATTGATGATTATTCTCGATAATTTCCTAATTGGGAGAAAACTTCTAACTAAATCATTTGTGACGTGACGTTTCCAGTCTCTGGGTCAGACTCAAACACGGGGAGCTCTGAAGCAGACCTGTGCGTCCACTCTCGCTGTACAAATAGAGACGAGCAGCAGCACAGTCCACAGAGCTGCTGTAGCTCGCCTTTCGTCGTCTGTGCATCTTCAGGTTTATAATATAAGCTCTGCTGTGGTCATGCTGCGCCAGATGTGTCCCTATTTTTGCTGTAGTTTCCACCTCCGATGTAGAGCAGCATACAGCCACTTCCCTAAACTGTCTCATTCAGCGACCAACGTCTCAAATGGGGCTCTGTGTCTGTCAGGAGGTCTGAGATCTACCGTATCAGCAGAGCAATCACCTAATGCACAGCAGACTATGGTCCAGGTAGATTATTTTCTGAAATATTGTGACTTTATTCTTGTAATAGCCTATTGTATTATCACTTTATATTTCTCAAAATATCACAAAATGTTTTGAACATGAGCAGAAATCTTGCTCAAACACATCTGAAATATTACAATCCGTTTTTTTTAATTCATTAAAATGATTTAATATATCATTCAGGTGAATAAGTGTCATATGCACATTTAAGGAGGTTACTTCCTCAACAAAAGACGCGAAAGCTAAAGAGGGAAGAGTAAGTGATGCCAGGCTACATGTGTGCTGACTCAGATATAATTAGAAAAGTCGATGTACAGGAGAATAAATAGATGAAAGTAACACAGAATGCCTGAGAGCCTTACTGCAATATATTCCATTATGTTTTTATATTTGGGTTGTAATCTATGTTTTTTTTATGGTAGAACAGAACATTTGCAGACTTCCCCTTAAGTTACCAGCTAACGGTAGCTGTAGTGGACCCTGCAAGATCCCCAGTCTTTACATATTCAGTCAGTCTTTAACGTTACATGTGAGATGGTGTCAGACTGAAGTCTTGTCATAGTCTTCTAGTGTACAATAGGCATTCCCCATAATTTTCTGTATTCAATTTTTTTGCAAAACTTCACACTTAGTCCATCTGTTGCTGCTCTAGAATGCAGATATCTCTGGTGTGGATGAGTGAGTTTTTCTTTGAGAATTTCTTTTACTCATTACCAGTCAGTCACCCCTGCTGATTTGAAAAAAAGTCTTATGCTTCTGACACATAGAACCTTGAAGAATCACACTGTCCTTAGTTAAAAATGAAGAGAAGGTAGAGAGAATGTGAGAGAGCATGCATGGAAAGATGAGAAAGAACAACAGAAAGGGATGCAGATAAAGATAGAAAGACATTACCCCTGCTGGAGATTTTTAATTGTTTTCTTGCAACATTCTCAATGAGGCCGCAACTCTAAGGTCAAACCAGTACAATAAGTTCTACACTTTCACAACCCCATTGGCTCTGGTTTTAAAATCCCAGATATATATATAAATAATGCAGTATCAGAAAAAGTGTATGGGCCACATACTAGTTCCAAAGTTGGACTGCAATGTGCGCAGCAGGTTGTGAGTATCTCAATAACACAGCAAAGCACAGCAAAAACAGAAGTGTGCAGAAAAAGCGGAATGGCCTTCAATATTGTCAGTGCAGTAAAGCACACTGTTGCTGATAGAAAAATAATATATGACTGCTGTATGAAATGCAAAGAAACTCCTTAATACTGTGCATTACATGAGTGATATTTTTTTCCTCACCGGCTGAGTTATTCTATTCTGTCCTTGTTCATTCACGTCACATCATGAACTCACTCCTACCACACAGGTAACTCATTTCCTGTCTCCACAGGCCTTCTGCTCCTCTTGACTCCCCTCAACAACTCCAGTGATTGAGAATGAGGGACTGGACTTCTACTGGGCAGGAACTTTTACATTTACCACTGCTTCCTTGGTGCGAAAGTACATCATATTCAACCTGCGGAGTAATCATTTATAATGATTTATGATGTTGTTGCCAAAGGGATTGTGGCTTCCTTCAACAGTCAACATAGGTTTCCTTGGTCCATGAGGGCGATCATCTTGTAAACTTAAAAAAAGCTGCTTGGTTCTTTCAGGGAATGATTGTACAGATTAATTAAGATTAACAAAGGCATTTACTCCTTAACTGGGACTTTGCTATGGACTAAATACACATGGTACACTGGTAAGAGCAAATGAGGTTTAACTATGTATCCATCTAATTTAAAAAGCTCACAATACTGTATTGTGTCAACAGATAAAAACAAGTTCCTTCCCGAGACTATTTAACAGGTCCCCCTCTTTTGTGACTTTAGATTAGCAATAGTGCGAGACTAGTGTCTAAGTGACTGATGGGAACAACAATCTTTGAAATTGCTCCAATATTAAGCGAGACCACTACCGTCAGCAGCAGCAAAACAAGTTACAATAGCATTAATGGGCAATTGGTCACCTTCAATGTCCATCTGCTAAAAGTGCTGTTTTTGCCACTGAAAGGCTCAGATTATTATTCTAAGTGACAACATTATGGAAATCATTCCTACAGAGATAGGCCAAACGTTGTCTTGGTTAATCTTTCCACTGTTTTAACAATTACCACTTTGGTTTGGTTGAAATGGCTCCCTAGCTCACCATTTACATGTGAAAAGGCAGTGGTAGCCTACAGGTTAGAGAAGCGAGCTTGTGACTAGGAGATCGTCTGTTCAATCCTGGGACTGACAGGATAAATGTGGGTGCACTAACCCTTCCTCATTACCATCACCTGGAGCAAGGCCCTTAAACCCAAGTGCTAAGTAGCCAGCAGATCTGATCAAATCAGGGTTGCACTGTGAATGTGTGTTACTCTGCGAATGTGATCAGGGAGAGCTGATCATACTGGTCTAGTGTCAAAGATGTTTGCCCACATTAGTCACTTATGCATGGGATAAAAAGGGCCTGGGTTGAAATGATCATTTAAAGTGTCAGTCCTGGTTGTTTAGTACCACAGCCAACCTGAGCAGCTGGTGTATCTGTTCACTGCGCAGCCAGACAAACTCATGTTGCTTTCAAAAAATAAAGACGTCACTCAAAAGTGATTGCAACAGCGATCTGACTTCAGGGTTGCGCACAGCGTGAGTCGTTCTCCACACAACAGCAGGACACAGTAAAGCATGTTACCTTGCTAAGGAGTTGGAAGGGGCAAAGTCTGCTGTATGCAGCTCTTCATCCAACCTATTCCTTCTTGTTCCATTACTCCTTTCCAAATAATGATCGACTGACAAAGAAAAGCCAAAATGACTGTTGTCTTTGATTTGATGCCTAAGTATTCTAGTGAATCCTGGGAATGGTAGACTTCACCGCTACAAGTTATTTTAACTACTATAAATGGATACATTGGCGATTTTAGATCATTATTTATTATTTCCACTCTAAATGTTGTCAATGACTAAAATGTTAATGTGTCTTTGTTCATTAGGATAAGATGGGTGGGGGTTTTGGTTTGAGTTGAGCCAATGTTAAAGTTGTAAAAATGTGTAGTGTTTTATTTATTTATTGTTTACACCCCATTATCATTTCATTTGATTTGGGTAGTCCATTAAGTGACGTTTGCAGTGTTCTTACATGTTCAATATTTTTGCATTGATCCTCTGTTATACTGTAATAACAAATACATAAATTCATTGTTACCCAGTGGAATTACTGATATAGCAGGGTGGGAGGGTGGGATACCACTTTTGCAAGGTATTGTATCCGTGTTACATTCTCAATAGGGGCTGAGCCCCCTTAAAGGTCTGATCCTAGAATCACCCCTACATAGATATACTACTGAATGTAAATGCATTGAATTGCTATTTCATTGTTAATATTAAAAAATAAAGAACATTTATTTAATGAAACCCAATTTCCAAGTGAAATGATCTGCCATTAACTGATTCTAAGTACATGTGCAGCTTCCACAGAAACACTGTAGTACATTCTAAATGTTGCTAAAATAAGGTCAAATAAAATTGTTGGCAATTTATAGTCTATACAGCCAGTACAGCACAATTACAGTAAATTAGGCCTAAATTAGGCTCACTAGTGACATAATTATTGGGACAGAACATCCTTAGACATATGATTTAGACATCAAGTCCAGTATGTATTGTATTCCCCCCCGCCACCTCAGATTTTACTACAGTGGAAAATATAGAACATTTAAAACAGTATGGGTGGCTGGGGTTTCATTTCAGATCAATCAGAGGTTGTGTGTGTGTGTTTGTGTGCATGTAGCTGTCAAGGAAAAACTCAGGAGCAGTGCGCTTAATTTCACATACGTGAAGAAGTGTCGGTAGACTTTGATGAATTACACAGAACTGTTTAATTAAATCTCTAATTAAGGGGAAATTAGGATCGCACAGTTATGCCTCCTTTAAAGTTTAGCTGAACCTTCAATGTAGACATAGATGTAAACACATATGCTTAACCCAAATTCCTCAGCAGAGACAGAATGTGTTAATTGTTAAGTGTACTTCCCCCATGGCCTCGGCAGGGTGATGCAGCACTGTGTTGCCGTACAGCTGCCTGGAAAGGTTATGAGGTTATGTTGGACACTGTTTTGAACGAGAACGGGGTAACACTGTCTCAACTTACAGAGCATGGTCAAGGCATCTTTATTTATACCCGCAGGTCGATTTGGTTTACAGTGAGAGTTGAGTGGGTCTGCGCCTCCTTCTACACACACACACACACACACACACACACACACACATAAAACAAAAAACTTGAAGTTGGACAATTGTGTAGCAATCAGCAGACTAAAGGGAAAGCTTAGACAACATCAGGTCATTCATAGGTCTCAGGACAGGGGACGAGTCAGGGAGCCAGTCTCCAATAACCATAACTGATCATGTATAATTATCTTCGTCTCTCTACAGATTTAGAGTCTAGGCCGCTGCTTGATAAGGGAATGTTTTATCTCAGGACTGTCTCCTTTTGGAGGTCGTAGTGCCAGCGTCACTTTAGCATACTTCCCAGAGAGACAAAATTAGGCTTTAGCATCTTTGTTTACCTTCAAAGTTCAACTAAACATAAGAGTTTAAATCCACCTTCCGGAACTTTAGGGAGTTAGGACAGCATTGTACAATAAAATGTCATGGTTAAACTGTACTGTCTGCTTAAGGGCGTTTTCACACCGACAACCTTTAGTTTGGTTAAATCAAACTAGAGTTTGTTTGCCCCGCTGGTGCGGTTTGTTTGGGTAGGTCGGGCACCAAAAGTGGACCAAAGAAGCGTACCGAGACCTGCTTGAAGAGGTGCTTGAAGAGGTCTTGATACGCTTTCAGTCCAACTCTGGAGCGATTCATTTGTGGTGAGAACGTGATCCATACTCACACAGCACCTACTATATATACTCCGGCAGTCTGAGCTATATAGACTGCGGTCAAGCTCACCGTCCGTCACTCGTATCTCTGTGGTCAAACCAGCTGCTGCTAAAATTGCAGACAGACGCCGGCAGAGCACAGCGAAATCTCGGTGACCAGAGCAGATGTGGTAATGTCTCTTGCAAAACAATGTCTGATAATATTAATAAAATGAGCTGGTTTGACCACTAGACCAAAACACAGGACCTTCTTCCTCTATTTACTTTTATGCTTCCACCCCCAGGTTAACCTCTCATTTAGGCAAGGTTTATAATTTATCTATATTAATTTAGCGCTCAGATTGATTTTTACACTTTGAGGCAGTGGCCACTTAGGTCAACATCCTGAATTTTCTCAAGTGGCTCCCCATTCTGTTGTTAAACAGCAAGTAAAGTCTACAATTTTTTTGTGACTATCATTTTTATTTCCGTTTCAAAGCTATGTAACTTTTCCCGCTTTGCGGAGTTGTCCCATTATGTCTCATTGGAACTACAGAGCCGCGACCCAATCTGGCCAACTCCCATAATGCAATTATGTATGGTAGAGAGCCACAACGCGAATGTCAGTTATATACTGAAACAATTTTGGAAACAGTATATTAAGTTACAAAAAGTTCTCTAATTCTGCTTTAACACCTTCAGAAAAGCTAGTTACAAAGCTAGCTTCTCAGCCATTTCTTTTCTTTTCGTTTTTAGATTTCATCACCCCAGAGTGTTACGTTGCCATGTGAATTGGGGCATGGTATATTTATTTTCACAATTAGAGAACAAATGCTACATGGTTTATGGAGATATTACACACTTACATTTTTTCTATCTCAACAAAATCTTTCTGGGGTTTGGGACATCCCAAGGTTGACACACTCTGTTGTGCTCTCTGTTTCTAGCATCGGACACACTTTGTATAAAAAATTAATAGCTTTATCTTAACAGCCTTAAAAAGTAAGCCAACAATGTAATAGTAGCTGTGGCATGAACATAAGCTGATTAGTGGTTAACAGGTTTGCTGAATGAGCTTGAAAGTGAGTTTCCATTGCCTTCATGGTGTTTCTTTAAAGATGATGATGATGATACAAGGGGCACAACTACACACACATGCCCTTTATTACAGCCCCGTGGAGAGGTTAGTGACTCTTCACACATGCATGCTGTGGAGCACAGTAGTATCCTACAGAGCAATCATTCACCTCTCCCTCACATACACACACTCCTTGTGAGTCCTGATTCTTGACCTCGACTACATTTGCTATTATATAATAGAGCTACATTATGTACACACCTGCCGACACACATTGCTGACGAAAAAGAATATGATGTCTATGATAAATATATGGTTGTCTCACATTACTCATGGCTCATCGGATGTATAGTGCTAGAGTAACGCCTGATAAGTGTTAGATGTCCCTCCCGCTATCTCCACTATCTATCTATTTTGCAAGGACACCATCGCTACATCCGGAGCTTAGCACCGCTGGGATGTAATGTAGTGAGAAATACAAACAAGGCCTGAGAGTTTTTCGAGTAGATAGTCTTTCCATGTGTAGTCTATATCCTTGACGTTCCACTTTTGGGATTGCTGTGGTGCTCTGTTTCTTTACACTTTCATTGTGTTGGAATTTTAAACTCCGGTGGATTTATGGGGACTATGGTTAACTGCAGTTTGTAAATTTGTACCTGTCCGCAGCCGCACGCAAAATACACAGTATGAAGAGTGATGAACCAAATTTCACAAGTGTGAGTTCTGCCGAGAAACTTTTAGCTGTACCATAAAATTGATATAACCTAGTATCACAATATTTTCTGTGGCAAAATGTACAGTATTGTACAGCCATGTATCGCTCTTTCTTATATAAATTGCAGATAACAATGTAACATTTGGCTAACTTTTAGAAATAAAATTAAACCATTTAAGATAAGAGATTTTGACAACATTTTCCTTTGGTGACATCATTTGAAGTTGAAAAAAAGTAACTGCAATATATTGAAGAATATCGCAATATGTTTAAAATCACAGTATCGTATCGTGATAACATTGTATTGTGATAACATCGTATTGTGATGACATAGTATCATGATGACATAGTAGCGAGTTATCATAGTATTGTGATAACATTGTATTGTGATAATAGTGTATCGTGATGACATAGTATCATGATAACATAGTATCGAGTTAACATTGCATCGTGATAACATTGCATCGCGATAAGATCGTATTGTGATAACATCGTATCGTGATAACATTGTATCGTGATAGCATTGTATCGTGATGACATTGTATCGTGATGACATTGTATCGTGATGACGTTACATCGTGACGACATCGCATCGTGACAACATCGCATCGTGACAACATCGCATCGTGATAACATCGCATCGTGATAACATTGTATCGTGATGACATCGCATCGTGACATCGCATTGTGACAACATCGCATTGTGATAACATCGCATCGTGATAACATTGCATCGTGATAACATTGCATTGTGATAACATTGTATCGTGATAACATTGTATCGTGATTACATTGTATCGTGGGGCCTCCGGTGATTACTACCCCAAAAATGCATTTTGTTAAAGTGAGTGATGTTGAGAGAAAGAGTAATACTACAAAGTAAAGGAAGATTAGAGGCAGCGAGTGGAGAGAGGACATTCTCTTCTTTGCTTAGCAAATAGGTAAGAAAGAGTAAAAAATTACAGAATGAGAAAAATAAAGAGCCAGAGTAGTACCATCCTACCTTCGCTCAGCAAACAGAACTGTAGCTCAGGTGTTTTCAGGAAGAGAGGGATTGAGAGGCAGTGAAAGAGAGATAAATGGAGGAGAGCAAGATAAAACAATAAAGCACAGGTGAACAGGAAGAGGGAGATGTTTAAGGACAGAATGAGAAGTAAGTGTATGAGGGGAGACAGTGACAGTGCCAAGGGCTTGTTGAACAGGCTCCTTTTATGCAGAGGCACGGCTGCCTGACAGACAGCTCTGATATGGAGCATTAACACACACACACACACACACACACTCAACTAGTGATATGGTGTATTACATATTACAAGCTGTTAAGTCTGCAGTCAGAGTAGATGTTTATTCATGACAAGCACAGGAGGAGAATGTCAGGGCATACCTTCTGCTTAGCAAGCGCGTGCACATACACACACACACACACACACACACACACACACACACACACACACACACACACAGACAGTTGTGTGTATATGGTTGATATAGATGTACATGTATATAGGTTTATAGTGGGAGACAGAAAGTGCACTTTACTAGTAAGTAATTACATTTCTTCTTTATAAAATAAGTCACGTTTATCTATTGGATTGTGATAACAATGAACTCAAAAAGTCTATTTCTGAGATCTGGGAATGTGACAACATTGCGAAAAAAAAGTATGATGGGTTAAGAAACATGGGCAGTCAGATAATCAGACAGGTTAGTAAACTAGTGTTAGCCAAACTCATGTTGAAGAGAAAAAGAAGGCAAACGCTAAAAGCATTACCCAATGGGACTATTACCTCCAAAGATTATGTAGCTCAACTGCTGGATTGCCCCAATACTGCTAGAACACTGGCTCATTGGAGTGAGGGAGCAACTATTGTCAGAGGTGTGCCCTTGTAGCTACATCCTGAGTGAAATGATGGGTCAGGACACACAGGGGAGTCTGACTGACCACCACTCAAAGTGGATAGAGATATAGAACTGATAGTCTATGATCTCCAGCCATGAGTAGTTACTATCAGACTCTCTGTGGTTCTGTAAGAAAGACAGGGAGTCCAAAAGAGCTTTGACAGTCACAAGAAGCACATTTACGTCCATTTGAGAGACCCTGTGGCACACCATTAATAACTGTCAGAAGACAGACATGATCAACTGTATCAAGAGACAAACGGAGCGAGAATGGAAAGATAAACTATATATGTACTGCAAATGGGCTCTGTGATAAGTGATGCAAAAAAAATAAGTAAGTTGTCCACAGCGCTCGACTTTTTGACATTTTTGCAAGACCTTCCTCCACAACACCAGCAAATGAGGGTCTGGCTAATCCACACAACATTCCGGGATGGGACAGAAACTCACTCTAGTTTATTGGCTTTGATTTAAAGCAATCACATTTGTCTTGGGCGGTGGAAGGCACCCCACTGAGCTATGGCACCTCTGAAAAATAGCCTCGGGAAGGAACTTGTTTTGGTGTACATTCAAAAGTAGTTGTAGTTGTGTAACAGAAAACTCCGATTGGACAGATAGTCTAGTTAGCTGTCTGGATTTACCCTTCAGAGATCTGAGGAGCAGTTAACCATAGTCCTTAGAATTCCACCAGAGTTTAAAATGCCAACACAAAAAACTAATAGTAATTTCCAGCGGTACCTGAACAATCCAGAAGAAGGAACATCGTGGATACAGACTATCTACAGTATGAATCTTACTACTAAACTCATCAGCAGGGAAATGCAATAATAGACAATGGACCCCAGGCTGCCTGCATGAAAGAGTTTCTATACATTAGGATTTAACAATTGGCCAACAGCAGTTATTATAAGTTTTTTAAGATAATTTTTTGTTCATTTTTGGCCTTTACTCAACAGTACAGCTAAATAAAGGAAAGGGGATAGAGAAAAGAAATTACATGTATCGAAGGGCAGCGGGTTGGACTTGAACCTGGGCCAATGTGGGAGGGACTGAGCCATAGTACAAGGGGCGCGTGCTTAACCAGGTGAACTACAAGGGCGCCCCCAACAGTGGCAATAACTTCATGCTTGCAACACACATGCATTTATTTTTTTATTCTGGTAGGTTCAATTAAATTTTTCATAGGTTTCATTCAATTTGACTATCTTCCTGAAATGTAGCTGGGCCCAAGTAAGTACAAGACTGTTCTTATTTGGCCACTCTGAGTACAATTGGAATGTTAATGCTTGTGCTTCTAGCTGTTACTCAGTTTTAATACTACTTTCCCCTCCAGGTCAACAGTAAACCAGACCCTCGGTCTGTCTTTTATTCAACAGTTTAAAGGTGTGATCTTGTTTTAGAGTGTAATTAAGTTAAAGGAATATGGCACAATTTGTTGAAATAGGCCTTATCATGGTTTCCCCTAGCTGTAGACAGTTGGGCCGAAACATATTAATGCCTTAGCATAGTGAATGGAATCCTATGTTGCCAGTTAGCATGTTGTATAAGTGAGACAAAAAAATAAAGAAATAACCTAATTACTTCTTGTGACCTGTGCATTCACATCAAGTACAACAGCAATGCAGATTCAGAGGCAGATATTGATTTGGGACTATATTGGGTGGACGCACAGCCAAAGCACTGCTACATGGGCACAGTAGTGCACCACACCAGCTTCCGTCAACATACCCGCTGTGAATACCTGGCTATTTGTCCTACAGTAGACAGTGAATGGCGATGAACAGCTAGGGAGACCGTGATAACGGTGGAGTGTTCCTTTAAAGAATATATTGTAAAAAAAAAAAAAGAAAAAAAAATGTTCACCTTGCAAATACAACTCACACAGAATAAGTATCATCTGGGGACCTCGCGTGACCCACCCCCCCCCAACTGAGTTTTGTGAGGTGTATTCACAAAGGATAATCTGCTTTTTCTTGAATTTACTTACATATCTGTAAAGGTGGCATCCACAGCCCCTTGCAAACCCATCCGTCTTTGACCCCGCCAAATTGATTCACACAGGACTAATATTATCACAGGACCTTTGCGTTCGGCAAAATATGGAAGGTCATTTGCAGTGTCATTTTAACTTGGCAAAACACAGACATGGCCAATTTACATAGGATTAAGATCACAGGCAACCTCTGTAATTATTACAAATGACCAAAGGTCAGCAAGTCAACCGTGCAAGTAGGGCTACACTAATTATTGATAGGTGGTTAAAAATATATTTAATAAAAGTTTACAAAAAGTAGTGTAATAAATAAATTTAAAAGACACAGATGTATAGTTGTAAATATTTAGTTTTATTTTGAAGGTTTTAAGATGAAGTGGTATTTAACAATAAGAGTAATACTGGCCGTTCATTGGTTACTGTGGGTTGGATCACAGGTATGTGCAGGGTGCAACTTCTTTACTCAAAAAAAGGTAGTCATCCTGGCGTTGAGGCCGTGCGCTAGTTTGAGTTGTAGTTCGGTAATAGCGGTGGAGAAAGATGCGAACGAAGCCATTTGGTTCGTTGTGGCAACGCTGTCGAATATTCAGAAGTTAAAGCCCAAGTAAGAACAATCTTTGCTGAGTTCTGTTAGTTGCCACGATGTTGTGGCCCTCCACCCCACGGGGCTCGGGAACATTTTGATGTTCCTGCTTGCTCCGTTAGTGGTAAAGGAGTTGGCTAAGGCGAACGCTAGCGATGCTAAACCGACACACCGCCAAACGTTAGTGGCCAGACTCTGTGTACAAATGAAATGTCCCAGAGTCTGGTAGGTCTATTGTATTGTATTGACTTCTATTCTAGTCTATCCTGTGGTTGATGTGCTTGTTTGGTAACCTGGCAATGGGTCTCACTAATGGAGTCTCTCTTTGAGTGCCAAGACTTTTGATTGCACTGCTGGTATTGCCAAATTGCTACTTTTATACCCCTCCCCACTTGTCCTTAAAATTCTCTATGTCCTCCCCAGTGTTTGTGTCATCCAAAACAAAACATGGACAAAGGACAGAAAAGGACACAGTGGGAAAAAAACCAAGGGTCAAAACACAACAGCATTTCAGGACCTGACAATTACATGGTGCTAAAGCCCACTACAAACACTATGCCAAGACAACTGAAAGTAAATCTGTAGTGCAATCAGCAGTTCAAGTGTAACAGCAGTATCTATTTTATCTTTGAACAATTTCCATTCAAATATTGCTTGTTGACATGCATGCAATTATTTAGTTAGTTTGGTCCCCTTTTAGACACTCCATACCTGTCGTTTAGAATGAAATGGTAAAGTAACCAGCATATTTTAATTCGCAGAGCCCATTGTTATTAAATATTAAGCAACTACATTTTGTATTACGTTCTGTAGACAATTCCACTCTAATGTACTCACATTACATGATTTGGCCATGTTCCTCTCCAGAACAAGACTAAAGGCATGAATGCCTCGTAGCATTCCAATAGTGGAATACTGTGTATGTGTTTTTAGAAGGAACATTTAAACATCTTGTTTGGACAGTTTTGACCGCTCTATGTGTCTATTACTTTAATCAGATCAGATGATCTTAAAAATGAGAAGAGCCTTCTCTGTGCGCCCTGTTGACTTAAGTCGTTTCCTCACTACCTTTTGTCTGTCTGATGCTTAAACTGAATAGCCAAGCAAAAACAGGGTCGATGAACCCCTTGGTGTGTCAGGGCCTTCAGAGTTTGTGTACAAGCAGAAAATGGCCTGGCTTTTTGCACAAGAGTAAAGCTCATAGGGGACCAGACATTAGGAGTCCTGAATGGTACTGGAGACCATGAAAATATGCCATGGAATCAACAATGGAAAACTTTACAATGTGAAATGTGAAAGGTGTCGATCATAGTGACAAAACCCACAGAAAATGATAACCGGCATTTCAGAATCTTAAGGCCCATTGTTTTCGATTACTAACGGTTATTTCTGGGAATGGGAGATGACACTCTGATTGGTTGATTGCCTGTTAGGCCCAGAACACATCTATAATTAATGAAGACACTAAGTACAACAATTTTGAACCATGCGCCCAGTGCACAGACCCTTTTTTCCGCCGTCAAACTAGCAAAAGTGGATTTAGACACGTCGTAAACGCGCCTGCACCATGCGCTTCATGACCTTCAATTAGATCATTAAATTAGGGCCTTATATCTCAATCAATCAATCAATCAAACTTTATTTCTAAAGCACATTTAAAACAACCAGGTTGACCAAAGTGCTGGACATTGACATGAAACAATAAATAGACAGAATAAAACACCAGACAAATACAACATACAGTTCTCATGCCGGATTAAAAGCCAAGGAATAAAAATGTGTTTTTAGTCGTGATTTAAAAACCGGAAGGCTAGGGGCCAGTCTGACATGAAGAGGCAATTTATTCCACAGTCTCGGGACTGCAACTGAGAAAGCCCGATCACCTCTACTCTTGAGTCGCGATTTAGGGACAACGAGGAGAGACTGGTTTGCAGACCTTAGTGACCTTGAAGGAGCATGTGGCCTCAAGAGCTCAGTGATATAGACTGGAGCCAGTCCATGAAGGGCTTTAAAAACAAACAATAAAATCTTAAAATCAATCCTAAAATGAACTGGGAGCCAGTGAAGCGAGGCAAGGACAGGGGTGATGTGATCTCGCTTACGAGTCCCAGTAAGGAGACGAGCGGCAGCATTTTGAACCAGTTGTAGTCGAGAGAGGGAGGCCTGGCTAACACCTATATACAAAGCATTACAATAATCAAGGCGTGTTGTAATAAAAGCATGTATAACCCTCTCAAAGTCAGTAAAAGATAAAAATGCCTTAAGCTTAGTAAGAAGCCTAAGTTGAAAGAAACTTGCTTTCACAACAGAATTGATCTGCTTCTCCATTTTAAAATCACAATCCATTTTTACACCCAGGTTAGTTACGACGGACTTAACATAAGGTTGAAAGATGCCCAGGTCTATTTGTGAGACCTCAGAGGTGCCACTGGGTCTAAAAACCATGACCTCAGTTTTACTCTCGTTAAAGTTTAAAAAGTTTAAGGCCATCCAGGCTTTAATGTCATTAAAACAGTCAGCTAGTCTAGCTAAGGAACTACCATCATTTCTTTTGATGGGCAGATAGATTTGCGAATCATCTGCATAAAGATGGAAGCTGATGTTGTGCCTCTTTAAGATACATCCAAGGGGAAGCAGATAGAGTGAGAAAAGAATTGGCCCGAGAATCGAACCCTGGGGAACTCCATATGTGAGGGACACAGAAGGTGAAATAGAGCCGCCAAAACTGACTCTAAAATCTCTATCTGACAAGTATGACCTAAACCACTCTAAGGCAGTGCCCTTAATCCCCACGCCATGCTCGAGGCGAGAAATAAGGATGCTGTGGTCAATTGTGTCAAATGCTGCAGTAAGATCTAAAAGAACAAGAATTACATAATCTCCAGAGTCAGTTGAGATTAAAAGATCATTAAAAACCCTTAAAAGTGCGGATTCAGTGCTATGAAATGTCTTAAAACCAGATTGGAACACCTCAAGAACACCATGTGTATCTAAAAATGACTGCAACTGTAATCTCATTAGCTTTAAAATAATGGAACCACTTGGGTGTTGTGTAGAGCTGTATAAATGTACTACATTTTGGGTGATACAGCTTTACTGTACTTTGAGTCCTCAATGGAAACGTGGAGTCAGCAAAACTCCTTTATTACATCAGCAGTGAAATGTATGGAATACAGAGCATAGAAATGATGGAGATAGAGGCAAAAAGATAGATATGCCGAATGGAATAGGGCAGAGGGGAGGAGGAAGCACAGAAACAGTGAGTGAGAGGGATGGATTATAGATTTCCAAAAGAGGAAAAAAATTAAATATTACTGAAGCCCAGCTGTGCTGCAGCTACAACTTGCTGAGGTAACATATACTGAATCTAAAATTCATCTATCATCATCATCTAACTAGTCAGTGGATTCCAGTCCAGTACCGTGTACCATCTACAACTTCTGCTCTTTCCATCTCTCTGGATTTGTCAAAACTTTGTCTAATTTGTCATATTATATGGATTTGGATTATGTGTCTTTGGTCTTTGATTCTGTTCTTCATCCTGCCATCAGAGAGAAATGCTGTCAAGATGTGCCTCACTATGAATGTGCTGAGTCAGCGCTGAGCCAGCAGAACAACACACACACACACACACACATACACACACACACACACATGCATACACACACTCACACACTAGAAAAACAGAATTTTAGAAAATAGAGTTTGGAAAATGCATACAATTTTTCAGGACTGGAAATAGATTTTACACAATCCATAACATAGGCTACATCTTATTATCTATTATTTAATCATTTTTACATCTAAAATAATATTGACGTTACGTGAAGCAAGTTTACTATAATATAGTGAGAGACACAAACAAACACACACACACAAACGCACACTAAAGCTGGGCGATTGGTTTAAAAAAAAAATAATCCCCTATTTCACCTGTTGCTGAGTAACGCACATTAACATCCGGAGCTCCGTGCTACTGAGCAGCGGTTGATAGTTGTTTAAGCCGCTACAGACCTCGCTCACAGCTTAGTCATATCGGAGGCATCTAGTAGATGTGTTGAGCTGCAAGAGAGTTCCTCAACACCGCCTCTGGTGCTCCACTTGGTGCTCCTTCAGGTCAGCAGTAGTAGGTGCCAGAATAGGTGACTGTCAGCCGGGTAAAGGGCACCGCGAGCTGCCGGTCATTTTGGTGGAGATTCAGGTTAAGTAAATAATGAAACAACTAGTTAAAGAAGGAACTAATATTGATTGAGAAGGGACCCCCTCACCCGATACTCCTGCAGCACCTCCCACAGTATATCACGGGGGACCCGGTCATACGCCTTCTCCAGATCCACAAAACACATGTAGACTGGTTGGGCATACTCCCAGGCCCCCTCCATGATCCTTGCGAGAGTAAAGATCTGATCCGTTGTCCCACGACCAGGACGGAATCCGCATTGTTCCTCTTCAATCCGAGGTTCGACTATCGGCCGAACCCTCCTTTCCAGTACCTTGGAGTAGACTTTACCAGGGAGGTTCTGAAGTGTGATACCACTGTAATTGGCACACACCCTTTGGTCCCCCTTTTTGAAGAAGGGAACCACCACCCCAGACCTCCACGCAATGATGAAGAGGCATGTCAACCAAGACATCCCCTCCACACCCAGAGCTTTCAGCATTTCTGGACGGATCTCATCAATCCGTCGGGCTTTGCCATTGTGGAGTTGTTTGACTACCTCAGCGACTTCCACCAGGGAAATTGACGACAATCCCCCATCATCCTCCAGCTCTACCTCTACCACAGAGGGCGTGTTAACTAGATTTAGGAGTTCAGCCTCCACAGGGATGCACGAAAAGCTCCGCCGGAGGTGTGAGTTGAAAGTCTGTCAAACAGGGGCCTCCTCCAGACGTTCCCAATTTACCTGCACTACCCGTTTGGGCTTACCAGGTCTGTCCAGAGTCCTCCCCCACCCCCTGACCCAACTCACCACCAGATGGTGATCAGTTAACAGCTCTGCCCCTCTCTTCACCCGACTGTCCAAAACATACGGCCTCAGATCAGATGAAACGATTATAAAATCAATCATTGATCTTCAGCCTAGGGTGCTCTGGTACCAAGTACACTAAATATATTATATATTATATTGTGTGTTGCAATTTATATAATATACTTACTAAAACACAGCCATCACATTACTGAAATAATCAATGGCCAATTGTCCAACATTTCAGCTATTCAAGACGATATTCACCTCAAAATATTTGGTCCGTCTCTGGATATTGGCTGTCTCACACTGTGGCCTTTACTTAGCTCATCACAGTGTGTGCCAACATATCTTTTAGACAAACACACTCCTAATAACACCCTCTCTCTCTCTTATTCTCTCTCTATTTAAGTCTTGCCCTGTCTCTCCAACAGTGGATTCCTACACCACGCTGTTCAAACAAAGCACTGAAAGAAGCAGAGCACTACAGGGATGACTTAATATTAAAACCAGCTTGCACACTCACACAGATAAAGTTTTAAACGCATGAACAGTACTATTGACGAGTCTTTACAGAGCTCTTTTTCTTTTCAATTGGTCTTTAAATGAATGCACATGCCAGTCCAGTTTGCATTTCTCAACTGTAGCTTCATGAGAGATCAGCAGTTCAAAGAGGATGCAAGAGCCCAGTCCGCCTGCAGTGCTGAGTGGTGGTGAGACGCCGGCGATTAGCCAGAAATAAAAACATGAAGAGGAAGACAAAGGAGTCCTACATCACCATGAATGGCTCAATTTGCTATAATGGCTGCTCTACTTTACCCTTTACATCGGGGGTAACTTCCATGTTTTTTTAAGCCAAGTACCAATATAAAAAATGTTTGCACCATGTTTGCATAATGTATAGTGAGCCCAGTTTTATGACAAGACCTGCTTTCCAGCAGTAAAGTACTTCTTCGGGTTGACATCAAAGTCATCCTATTGATATTTCCTTTCTCTGGTCTTTATTTGCATATTTGGTATTGCGGTAATCTCAAATTAAGTAACATTACTTCAGTTTAATGATACATGGATAAGGTTATTGACTACATTTATCAGCTGGTAATTGTGAATAGCAAAAGTAACTATGGAAGGTATAACTATTACTACTGCACCAATACACATTAGTGTGCTTTGGACATTGGATGTTGTCTTGATTCAATGGGGCTTTTAAAAGCGAATGAGACAGCAAACTGATGGACAGTCAACAAAGAAAGAGAGAATGAATGGGAGGAGGACAAAGAGAACGACAGCATGACAAATTGCTTTCCCCATGGCTGTCCTCTCAGGTTATACATTGGCTCCTCTCCTCTCACTTTTACGTATTGTCCTCTCATTGTCCCCCTGTAATTCGTGACTCTTAACTATACTATCAAAGTGGTTTATTAGTCTGTTACAGATGTAGTCTTTTAAGAAATTAAAGGTGCTTTTTTTTTAATTGGTTAGATCACTGATTACAATATACTTTGAGCCACAGCTAGCTATTCTTGTGTAAATACATTTTATAATCTCAGAATACAATATGACACAAAAAGCAATGAAGGATGTCATAAGGCAAGCCTCTGCAGACAATCAGAAACACAATAAAATACAACAAAGTAGGAAGAAAAAACAGTGCCAAACCACAGCTATTGGCATAGACTTTGCTTGCGGCTGCAAATCGTGATTCAAGCACAAAGACCAAATTGTAAGGTTGGTGGAACAAATTTTAATAATTTTGTTCATGCATGATGTTCTTTGGACTAAATAAAAGTTGGACTTCAACAACTGACCTTAAAATCATACAGACATAGCAACCATGTGGTTAGCGGTCACTGCATACATAGGTAAGAGGTGTTAAAGGGTAAGTACCGTTTTTTTCAACCTGGACCCTACTTTCCTTTGTTTTTGTGTCTGAGTGACTGATGGGAACAACAATCTTTGACATTGGTCCAGTACTAAAGTTATTATAGTTTTGCACGTTTTTTTAGTTTTTATTTTTATTTCGTTTTGATGATTTGTTTTCAAATTCAGTTTAGTTTTAATTAGTTTTTAAAGCAGGTTTTCCTAGTTTTGTTTTTATTTTTTTTAAATGTTTAGTTTTGTTTAGTTTTTATCAGTTTAGTCTTTCTTTGTAATGTGGGTTTTTTTGTTGGGGGATTCAGAAAGGTCAGAAAAAGGATTGTAACAATAATTCAACAAAAACACAATACAATTTTAGAAATATGTATTCAACAATAGCACCAGTACATAGAATACATAGAATGTAGCCTAAATATGATCATACATTTGTCAAGAGTCCACACAAGATGCCACAGTAAGTGCAGAATGTGGAAGTGACGTGTTCCAGGTAAAAAACTAAACAGCCAACAGACTAAAGAAGAAGAACTTTTTGAAGTCAATAGACATCCCAGTATTAATCCACATATTAACCCAGGCTTCTTCCCTCTTTTGGTCTTCCTGCATATTTACTAACCAGCTACCGGGTCGCCAGTGCCCGCAGCCTGTAGTGTTTTATGTCCTGCGGTGGTCTCCGTCATGCTGTCTAGTCCTGTACCCATACATCCACGGCCTGTCCCGGGGTTAGCTCCTGTTTCAGGGAGAAGGGCTTTGCGTTCTCCTTTACCTTGTTAAGGTAAGCTAGGTTAGCCTCCTTGTGTTTGTTTCTTAAATGTAGGCTACTTTTAAAATTTGTGGGATTTTTCCCTGAAATAAGTTGTCCACATATTTAACTACGCTCCACTGCAAGGCACTTGCTTTTATCTGACACAGTCATATTCAAATAGGACTCTGCTGCTTTCTTCTAACTTTCGGTCCTGCCATGATGACAGGCAAAGGGCACGGGCTATGTTGTGTTCAGTATGACATGAAATGTCGGAATTTCTGGGTTCCCAGTCGGGAACTATACGTGTCTATATGAAAAATGTCATGGTCAGAAAGATATAACATTATTTGCTCTATGAAAGACACTAACAAAGACAAAAACTAAGGACATTTACTTGACAATTTTATTTTATTTTAGTTAGTTTTGCAAACAGACATTACAGTTTATATTTACCTTCACAAAAGTGCTCCTTTTGCTGTTGACAGGCTCAGGTTAATATGCATAAGTGTCTGACAGCATTATGGAAAGGATCCCTTCAGAGATAAACCTTTAAAACCTCTTTGAAACATTTCTGTTTAACCAGAAACAAATCTCAAGTCGCTAGCTCTAAACCGACCAGACTCCATTTAAAAAACAATACTTTTAGCGTTTAGCCAACATATTTTGACATGTAAATCTGTAAACTACAGTATGTGTTTATATCAACCAAAACTAGAGTTGGAATGGTCGGAAAAGACAACTGATAGTTGTATTTGTTCTATCAACTTTGAATGAAGTGTATTTTATGATGCTACAATTACTGTTTACTGACATGGAGTCTGGTGGGTTTAGCGAACGCAATTCCGCGGATGTTTTTATGTTTAAAAAAAGGATATTACTCTTTAACAATAAGGTCGACCTCCTTAGAAATCCTTATTGTACTATGTGCTTTTTAAAGACGCATAATGTAGATCTTAACGATTTAAGTGATCGGCTTTAATAAGGATAAAGTTGAAAGATTTTAGCACATAAGCTTGAAATGATGTAAAATTAAACAGCTTTCATTGTGAGAAAATATCTACAGGAATAGGCAAACCAATTAAATTGCTATCAATCAATTTCATTTTTATTCTTGAAAGTATTTACAATTTAATCTACTAATTACAAAGTGAGTGGTCAATATATAGTGGTCATTTGATATTGTGAAGTAAACAGAGTGATAATACACAATGGTGTAATGGTGGATTACACTAGGTTTAGGGATTTCAGAAAAGCCATCCCATAAGATCAGAAGTTTATAGATTCCTTTGCAAATTGGTCCCTATTTATTTTAAATCCTTGTCTTTAATTTTTTAGGTTGAGGAGTTTTAAATAGGTAAAATCTAATTCCACCAAGATCTCGAGGAATTAACATAATGTTGCTGCTCTGCTGTTTCTGAGCATACTTCTGTCCGTCTGGCTGTTTTCCAGTTTATAAAGAGAGAAAAAGGCCGGAAAAAGAAAGGTGAGAGACACTTAATTGGGGAATGTTATTATTTCCTTTTGTTGCCACATTTCACCTTGAAAATGCACTTTTCTTTTAACAAAGCCTCATCTGTTTTGAAACCTCATGTGTCATCTCCAGCTGAAGGCAAAGCTGTGGCAAAGGTTGGAAGGAGTATTTTTTTCGAAATTGACTACTTAAAAAAAGCCAATGTTAATAGAGAGACAACACACTCATAAGAAACTACTTCACTGGAGGATTTAGCAATACAATTCAGATCTCTATCTCTGGAAATGTGGTATGAATCAATCAGTAAAGCTTAATCATAACCTTCATATTTTGCATTGAATATTTAAATGAGGCTGGCCAAAGGCAATAGAAAGTCGCATAAGGTGAGTGTAACAGGTTGGTATATATAAGTAAATAAAGTAAACAGTTTATAATGGATATATTCAAGAGTACATTTTTAGGTCTGTTTCAACACAAAGACATTTCAGAATCGTGGTGTGATAAGACAACAATCTAGTCTGGCTATCACCAGACTGAGCCGAGCTCAATAGAGTTGAGATTGAGCGTTGGTCTGGGGAGTCTGCTCTGTATTTTCTCTGCACAAGAGGCGAGACCAACGGGCATAGTTCAAATGACTCTGCACGCAACTGGATAGTCCTTCAACCAATCAGATCAATGATCCGGGTGGCGTAGAAGCCACAGCAGCATTAACGTTTTTTCTGTGATTTGCTGCGCTTCGGTTGCGTTGTTGGCAGAGTTGGCGGGGTTTACCCAGTTTAACAACAATCTACAATGCCACGAGAATGTGTAGCCTGTTTAACATCTGCTTATTTTGGGCGTCATTGTCACTAAGGCGTAGATAGTAAGTAGTACTGTCAGTTAAACACGTTATTAATGGCATTAACGCAAACCCATTTCAAGGCTGGACTACTGTTATTCTTTATTATCCTAATGCTCAAAAAAGTCTATTAATCCTCTCCAGCTGATCCAGAATGCTGCAGCGCGTGTTCTGACAAGAACTAAGAAAAGAGATCATATTTCTCCTGTATTAATTTCTCTGCATTGGCTTCCTGTAAAATCCAGGTTTGAATTTAAAATCCTTCTCCTGACCGACAAAGCTCTTCATGGTCAACTACCATCATATCTAGAAGAGCTGTTAGTGCCTTATTGTCCCACTAGAGCACTACACTCCCAGAATTCAGAGCTACTTGTGGTTCCTAGACTCTCTAAAAGTAGAATGGGAGCCAGAGCCTTCAGCTATCAGGCTCCTCTTCTGTGGAACCAGCTCCCAGTCTGGGTTTGGGGGGCGGTGGTAGACACCGTCTCCACATTTAATAGTAAACTTAAAACTCTTCTCTTTGATAAAGCTTATAGATAGGGAGTGAGGAGTCGCAGCATCCGCCTAGCCCGGCCCACCTGCTTTTCTTCATAGTCATCAGATTTATTTAGCATATAATGAATAATATAATCAAACTAGAGGGAGGCAGGGCGATACAGCCCGATCCGGTTGGGGAGAGTTCTAGTCCAGCCAGGCTCCTCTGGGGAGTGTTATTGCCACTATTCATCTCAACCCCAACCCCCCATCAGAAACCGTCTACCAAGAGCCTGGGTCTGTCCCAGGTTTCTCCCTAAAAGGAAGTTTTTCCTCACCACTGTCGCACTGTTGCTTGCTCTGGTGGAAACTACTAGAACTGTAGTGTGGTCTAGACCTACTATCAGTAAAGTGTCTCAAGATAACTCTTGTTATTAATTGATATTATAAATAAAATTGAATTGAATTGGATGACTCGCTAAAAAACAGTTCAGAACTGTTTAATGCGCCCATATAGAGAGGCTCAGTCTGCGCCTGCGGTGAGCTCGGGTTCCTGCGGCCCTTTGCTGCATGTCATTTCCCCTCTCTCTCCCCTTTCATGTCTAAGCTGTCCTGTTAAATAAAGGCCTAAAATGCCAAAATATATATTTAAAAAACAAAACAAAGACCTCTGAGGTTTTTTGTTAAAAGAATTGCTTTGACATATTGTCCATATACTACATTATTTAAAGCTTTGGCCATGTTTAATATGAATATCTGACACTGAAAGAATATTAATAAGACAGAAAATGCAGAAATTCATAATAGGTGTTCTTTAATTATTTTGAAATGATACAGGGGAGTAAAATGGTACAATGGAACCATTTTTGTAAAAAGCCAATATAGGGGAAATTTGGGGATTTCTACAATTCACTGTACACCAGAGGATAAAAATAAATAAAGGAAAAAAAGAAGACATAACACTAAAACCAACCAGCATTTACACTACGCACTCTCAGCAAATTTGGACATCTGACAGCGGGCACTGTGGCATTTGCATCACGTCAACACTCGTGATACTGATGTATTTACTCACTGTATTTGACAACCACTCCTTTAAACAAGCATAAGTAATAATCAAGCATCACTTTATATTTCTTTCGTGTGAAATTGTTTCTCAAACACAAACAACAGCAGGCCTATATCGTACTTTGGCCAAAGAAAAAACAAGATATTTATTTTTGAATCATGGTGGGCTCATTTGCTGAGGAAACCTGGTTTCGAAAATGATGGTAGCTTCACAGGCATGGACACAATAACATGAACACCTGTGCAATATAATGACATATATTGCAATAGCTCTGGAATAAATATTACTGATGCAATTTTAATATTGAATTTAAAATGAGTGAATAGAAGAAAGCAGATGACAGTAAGTAAAGGTGGGAGATAAAAAAAGCGGATAAATAAAAGATGGAAGATGAAAAGGTTTGTTGAAGAGGAACAGGAAGGCGGTAGGAGAAAGGGGAAACGAGAAACAAGATCTGAACTTAAAGTGTACTTTAAAAAAGAAATGAATGGTAATGTGAGAGGAGATGCAAAAAGATGGAAAGCAGACCAGAAAAAGATGACAAGGAACATCAAGAAAACGACAGAAGACGAGAAGACAAAACAAGGCAATGTAATGAAATCAGACAAAAGCAAAATGTGTCAGCAATGAGTGAGCAAACGTCACGACAGAGAACTGGTGATGAGTGAAGACTAACAAGACATGGAGAGAGAGCAGTGGAGCATGGGTACAGAGAGAGAAGAGAGAGAGAGAGAAAGAGAAAGAGAAAGAGAAGAGAGAGCGAGAGAGCGAATCAGCAGAAGGCTTGTAAATGTTGGATGAGAGAAGTATACATGGCACTGTGACTCACTGGAGCTGCCCCAGCACTTGTGAGGGCAAGTGCTGCACACACACACACACACACACACACACACACACACACGCACACACACACGTTATGATGTCCCTTTTCTAGACAGCGTGTTTAACAGGAGCTAACTGGCTAAATTTGCAGTTGAGCTTCCTTGCTTAAGAAGCAGGGAGCATGGGATTGGCTGAAACGTGAGAGGGCAGTTAATCACTGTCATGAGAACTGTCAATATGAAATAAAAAGAGGCCTTTGTATGAGAGTACTTCTTTCCTGAAATAAAAGTAATATATAATATGTAATAACATACATTATTACAATAACAATAATGAAATGGCATTTCATAATATTCCATAATAGTTTAAATTATTTCACAAACGTGTATATTTTACACAATGGATTCACATGTTTATTTCATATTTAACTTTACAAGTTAATATATAAGGCAAATTACACTTACCACTCACAAAGGCCATTTTCTTTTACATTTCTGCCCATCATTTCCAATGCATGCATTCATATTAGATTGTCATGGTTTGCGACGTTGTGGCATTCATATCAGTCCACTATGAAAATCTACTTGCAGATAGCTGAAACTGGCATGAGCTATTATGATTTATGAATTGTTTTATATTTGATACATATTTACTTTCTTAAATCAGTTGGAGAGTTGGTTGTGGCCTGTGTTGCACTGATTAGCTCTGTTGTGGGAAAATGAAACTCAGAATGCATTCCAAGTGCCGTGCAGACATACAAGTGCATCACTAAATTGCTGAAGTTGTTCTTTAATCTGTCTGTTTACACGGTTATTTTCTCTGTGTGTCAACGTGCAGTGTGACATGCACTTCTCCCACTGTTTCTTATGAACACAGCACACCTGACGAGTATGGTGCTTTTTTTCTTCCCCGGGTTGGGCAGGTAAAATATGTATGAGTGTTTTAACCTCTAGCTGACCCGAGTGCAGCATTACACGGGGCTTCTTGTTAAGTTCCCAGGGAGTTGGAAAGACGTTGACTCATAGACTGTAGCGCGAGAGAAAGTGCAATTCCTGACATGTCCTTTGTCCAGGTTTTGAATCATACTGTATATGTTCAAAATGTCGGTAGGAGGGAGTTTGAGTCAAAGGTGCAGTGGCGTGAAATATAAAAGTAAGGCAATCTTTAGACTGTACATGCAAACTGGATGCGGCGTATGCACATATCTACAAAGTCATACCGTCTCCATCCATTTTGTCTGAGTTCTGCATATATGCCCGCCTTAATTTCAGACTAGCCAAGCATAGCTGTCAGCTCACTAAGTGCCTCTTTTTTCTGCCATTGTTTGTCTTTGCTTTGCCTTTTTTTCATTCCCTTGTCAGTATCTCTCATGGCTCACCAGCCAATGTTAATGTGTTATTGACAGGTGATAATTTTACACCCCAGCAGTTGTTTATCTGCTATTTACATGATTGAGTAATAGATGGACAAGACAAAGGTTCCCTAACAGCTTAATTATGTCCTCTGTCACTTTGTTTAAAGAAAATAAACTGTTCTTCCTTTTCACTTGATGTGCTCTCTTTGTCTGTGGTCTACTGTGTGTGCTCTTCTCACTAAATTATTGGCAAGCTTTTAAGTGGCAAGCGGCGAGTGCAATGTGCCCCAAACCAACGGTACAAAGATACCCTGAAAGCGTCCTTGAAGAGCTTGGTCGCACTTTATTTCACAGTACATTAATATGATGTAATTAGACATACTTTGTATAAAATTAGGCCAAGCTATAAATAATGTGGTCTTAATGTACGGTGGCCGAGAGGGGCAAACACACTGCAACTTAAACATGCAAATAGACAAAACTCAAGGAAGTTATGAAATGAAGACATCTTTGCTGATTTGACAAAACATCTGCAATAATTAGCAAACATGCACACCAAATACACAAACTTGCTGCAAATACACAAACAATACAGAACGAAAAGCACACAAACCCAAATGCAATAGAAAAATATGTGAGACAGGCTCAATATTTAGTTTTTCTAATTTTTTAATTCAATTTTTCTACTTTTCATACAATATGGACTAATTAGTGTTAGCTAGCAAGCTCTTGTCTTGTCTCTAACACAGTAGCTACGCAAACCTGTTTCTCTCCTATAATACTGTAAAAGACTAGGGCCAAACATAAAAATGAAAATACAACTTTTTATGTCGCCTCTTTACTACTACTACTTTACTTCTTTGCTACTCTCTCTCTCTCTCTCTCTCTCTCTCTCTCTCTCTCTCTCCGTGGTGTTGTAGATCCAGCTGTTCCACTTAGCGCTGCCTCTAGAGGTCTGTAGACAACTTCCGTTGTGTAATCTGGATGCAGCGCTTTTTTGTTGCATTTGTTCCAGGGTTTGTGCGCTTTTCTTTTTGCATCGTTTTTATATTTGCAGCGTGTTTATTTGTATGTTTGTGTTGTGTGTATTTGCAGCGTATTTGCTAAATGCTGCACATGTGTTGTCAAAGGTTCTCTTAATTTGCTTGTGTTTTGTCTATTTGAATGTGTTTGCCCCTGTCAGCCACCGTATTAACTAGACAGTAAGTGAACAGGTATACCCTAATGTATACCCTAATTTGACAAGATACACCTAAATGATGCTGTACGTAGTTCATTATTGGGACGTAAATTAAAACAAAGAACTAGAATAGAAATTATGTGATCTTTAATAGACAGAAATCTAACACAATTATACCTTGATTACTGTAACATTACAACACCTTATACCTACATTATGCTGTAATCAAAAACTACATACAGTGCCATATTAAACTAAAAACATACTATTTTTCTATTTTTAGTCACTGTTATACCAAATTATACTCCAATTATAAACCAAATATCAGGCATAGTCTTTTAGTATCTTGCTGCTTATTAGAAGAAAATTACCGTTAGTAATATCAGACCACGTCGAGTCACCTTTGGTTGCTTCTTCACACAGTCCATCATAGCCTGGATGCTCTGCAGAGTCCCGTGGTTTTTGTAGGTGAATAAAGTCTAATGTAATATATATATATATATATATATATATATACTAAATACCCGGATGAAGTATGAAGTAGTGGATGAATTTGCAAATTGTAAAAATTGCAGCAAATGAATTAATTTCAATTCCAAATCCACCACTTTAATCTCAGACAATATCCAAGTTATTTTTCTGTAAATTTACCACTTTCATTTTAGAAATTCAGAGTTTTCTTTTTTCCACATCTTGTTCACCTTCTCCACAGCTGTAGTCAGACAGGGCCTCTGGTCTGAATGGACTGAGCACATTGAAGAAGCTGCATGTCCTGCTCAGAGTCCAATGAGCAACACATGTCAGGAAGCAGAGTTGTAGAATGACTACAGTGGAGTTTTTCGCACGGAGTGGAACTGCAGGCCTCTGCTACAGCGGACAGTCATATGCAAATGCATTAGACCTCAGGTCCTGTGTGTGTATTTGTGTGTGCGGGTGTGTGTGTGTGTGCGCGTTTGAAGTGACAGGGGCTGAGATTGCAGTGTGCAGTCAGACCATTGACGCATGTCCAAACCTCGGCCACTGCCTATCTAGTCTCAAACTCACACACACGCACACACACACACACTGGTCTCTGACACATCCCTGAAGCCGTCCAGTCTATTGTACAGGCTCTCCAGTGAGCCATAGCTTTTACATATATTAAAATGAGCCTTGGGTGGAGAGCTGCCCCTGAAGACCCGCTGCTCTCAGTCCACAGAGCACACACACAGGCGCACTGATGACACCCAGGATACACACACACACACAGGAAAGGGAAAGCAGCAGTGTTCTGTGTGTGTGGAGACAGGAGTGGATAGGAGGCAGCAGACCATATCTGAGGCAACATCGGTCTCTTCTTCTTCTTTTTTAGTTGAAACTTTTCTACTTCATCTGATTCTTAAACTTTATTCACCTCTGGGATCTCAAATGAAAGAATTTGGGCTTTCACTGGGACTGAGACTCTTTTACTGGGATGAAACCTTTTTCATATGACTGAACAGATGACACCATTCAACTTAGGATGGGTAGTGAAAGTGTGAAGGAATCAATGCTTCAATTTTAAGGAAATTGTGGTCATTTTAATGGGAGACATGAAAACAAACTTTAACAACAAAATAGCTAGACAACAATGAACAGGTGAGAAAAAAAGAGTTACAGTGGAATAAAGTGACAACACATACAGTATGTGATGACACAGTTTACAGCTGAGGATGGTCCAGTATATATTTCCAAAAGCTTTATCTCACTATGTACATAACACTTTCTCATATCAACCAAAAAGAGGGTTTTCCTGTACAACAATGTAGTAATACCTTATGTTTTGCATGTTGTGTGTCCTCTTTAAAACTAATATACATTCTGATTAGCTAATATTTTTTGTTGGTTTTCTTCATAATTTGGATAAAGTAATTATTATAGGCCACTGTACTTAACTTGCATTTATGGTTATAATATATTACTTATTTAATTTAGTAAGTTATTGCTTCTTCACCCTCATATTATTTTAGATAACACTATTTCATATACGTAGCTCCCATCGTCTCCTGAAAAAATCCTGAAAAGAAATTGATGTTATTGTAAATTCATGGTAGGTTTCCTTTTTATTGATAACTATTGGAAAAGGGTCGTGTTCAGTTAATAAACATTCAATGGATTCACTTCAATTAAATGTTTGTATAGCCTATAAAGCCTTTTAGTCAGTGCAAACCTAGAAAACATCTATCTGTCTATATGTTCACTGGTAAAAAAAAAACAATAACAAAATTTTACTTATGACACACTTAGAACTTTAAAGATTGAAGGTTGAAATATGTGATGTGAAACGTTTTTTTTTGCTCAAGACTTAAAATTGAAAAATACAGCTTTGTTTTTGTTGACTTGTGCTATGCCCTGCTACGTCCTGCTATGTCCTGCTATGTCCTGCTACGCCATGAACTACAACAGCTACTATTTTTAGTCATAGTTCCATTATCTGTCAATGCCACTGTTCATCACACCGATGAACAGTAGGTCTCTCCCTTAAACGAGTTTGTCCTCGCCACTTTCTCCTTGAATGCTTGCTCTTGGGGGAATCAATGGAATTGTTGGGTTTTTGTTAATTATACAGTGTGGTCTAGATGTATTTTAAAGTGTCTTGAAATAACTCTTGTTATCAAAATGT
This sequence comes from Etheostoma nigrum, assembly GCA_029931835.1. Classification (NCBI taxonomy): domain Eukaryota; kingdom Metazoa; phylum Chordata; class Actinopteri; order Perciformes; family Percidae; genus Etheostoma; species Etheostoma nigrum. The sequence goes on from CM057238.1 coordinate 4,006,811, forward strand.
CAACTCAATACCCTTAATAATTTTTCAGTTGAGTGATTTGTCCTTTTGATACTCTCGGACACTTAAAATCAAATCTCAAGATGTAGAAATTTTAAGAAGAAAGAGCACTTACCAGAACTCGCCGTCTCCAGTGATGGCTGCTTGAATTCAGCAATTTAGTCAGAAGACCTGAAAGTGGAACAGGGGGGTCAAATCTTGAGTAGTGACTCATTGAATGAATACCAAAGAAACATTAGCTCTTAAGCTCTTAAGGCAAAAGTTGTTTCACAACCATCTATTATCTATTATATAGACCTTATTGGTCCCCTAATATTGTATCTGAAGTTTCTTTCCCAAAACTCAGCTTTGGTGCAGAATTCCAGCCACTAGAACCAGTCCCACAATGAGCTTTCCTTAGGATGTGCCATTTTTGTGTCTGTAGCTGTAGGGGGGGGGGGGGTGGGGGTGGGGGGGGGGGGTGGGGGGGCGGGGGCAAGGTGGATGCTAGCCTAATTACTACATATCCAACTAAGAATTAATTAATAACTAATTGTCTTTACTGTCAAAAGAGATATAATTACCATTGAACCATGGCATAAACACATTTGGCTTAGAAGACGATTAGCTGTATTCAAGTGCTTATTTACTTCAGAACTGGGATTCAGACACTAATGTTTAACTCTGCCTCCTTTGTTCAATTACATTATTAGTCATGTCATTTAGCTGACGCTTTTATCCAAAGCGACTTACAATTTCTATATACTGTATATCAGAGGTCGCACTCTTCTGGAGCAACTAAGGGTTAAGTGTCTTGCTCAGGGACACATGGGTTGATTTATCGCAGTGGGTCTGCCACCCCAAGGCATGTGTCTTATCCACTGCCATCACCACCCCAGTTCAGGTGTCTCCTATCATCCTAATATGACATTCTGCACAATAGTGGAGCAAAACGTTAGTTAAGTTATTTTACTGTTAACAAACAATGAAATTATGATTTATAATGTTGAGATTTACGTCATTTTATCATTAGTTTAGTGCACATGTGTCAAACTTAAGGCCCGCGTTGCAAGTTCTCCCACTTAGAAATAATGGAGGGGTCTGAAATTGTCATCGTAGGTGCATGTCCACTCTGAGAGACATAAACTAAAAAGAAAAATCCAGAAATCACAATGTATGATTTTTTAACTATTTATTTGTATGATACAGCTGCAAATAAGTATTTGAACACCTGTCTATCAGCTACAATTCTGACCCTCAAAGACCAGTTAGTGCCTTCAAAATGTCCACCTCCACTTCATTTATTATCCTAAATTAGATGCACCTGGTTGAGGCTGTTAGCTGCATAAAGACACCTGTCCACCCCATACAATCAGTAAGAATCCAACTACTAACATGGCCAAGACCAAAGAGCTGTCCAAAGACACTAGAGACAAAATTGTACACCTCCACAAGGCTGGAAAGGGCTACGGGGAAATTGCCAAGCAGCTTGGTGAAAAAAGGTCCACTGTTGGAGCAATCATTAGAAAATGGAAGAAGCTAAACATGACTGTCAATCTCTCTCGGACTTAGGCTCCATGCAAAATCTCACCTTGTGGGGTCTCAATGATCCTAAGAAAGGTAAGAAATCATCCCAGAACTACACAGGAGGAGTTGGTCAATGACCTGAAAAGAGCTGGGACCACCATTTCCAAGGTTACTGTTGGTAATACACTAAGACGTCATGGTTTGAAATCATCTTAACCGTCTTCAGTTTGCCAATGGTCATTTGGATGATCCAGAGGAGTTATGGGAGAAAGTCATGTGGTCAGATGATACCAAAATAGGACTTTTTGGTCATAATTCCACTAACCGTGTTTGGAGGAAGAAGAATGATGAGTACAATCCCAAGAACACCATCCCTACTGTGAAGCATGGGGGTGATAGCATCATGCTTTGGGGGTGTTTTTCTGCACATGGGACAGAGCGACTGCACTGTATTAAGGAGAGGATGACCGGGGCCATGTATTGCAAGATTTTGTGGAACAACCTCCTTCCTTCAGTTAAAACATTGAAGATGGGTCGAGGCTGGGTCTTCCAACATGACAATGACCCGAAGCACACAGCCAGGATTACCAAGGAGTGACTCTGTAAGAAGCATATCAAGGGTCTGGCGTGGCCTAGCCAGTCTCCAGACCTAAACCCAATAGAGAATCTTTGGAGGGAGCTCAAACTCCGTGTTTCTTAGCGACAGCCCAGAAACCTGACTGATCTAGAGAAGATCTGTGTGGAGGAGTGGGCCAAAATTCCTTCTGCAGTGTGTCAAACCTGGTGAAAAACTACAGGAAATGTTTGACCTCTGGAATTGCAAACAAAGGCTACTGTACCAAATATTAACATTGATTTTCTCAGGTGTTCAAATACTTAATTGCAGCTGTATCATACAAATAAATAGTTATAAAATCATACATTGGGATTTCTAGATTTTTTTTTTTAGATTATGTCTCTCACAGTGGACATGCACCTACGATGACAATTTCAGACCCTCCATGATTTCTAAGTGGGAGAACTTGGAAAATAGCAGGGTGTTCAAATACTTATGTCTATATAAAAGAGACTTCAGATACAGTATTAGGGGACCACTAAGGTCTATATAAAAGAGACTTCAGATACAGTATTAGGGGACCACTAAGGTCTATATAAAAGAGACTTCAGATACAGTATTAGGGACCACTAAGGTCTATATGAAAGAGACTTCAGATACAGTATTAGGGGACCATATGGGCCTATATAAAAGCATCCAAAAAGCAGTTTGTCAGAGGACGTTCAATGATTAATAATTGGTTTATAAAGCATCAAGTAACAAACCTTTGTTAGTTATCAATTAAATGATGATTATTTGGTTATTTGTGCACTGATAGCAGCTATTTAGCAGCTATGATGATTATAGATGCTTTAACAAGTAGTTATTAACCATTACGTTATTATTGCTACCACAAGTGCAACCACAATGCATTACAGAAGTGTGTTTCTAAACCACTAAGGCTGAAAATCACTGAAATCCAGCTGATGGAGGGATGAGCAGTTGTTGTCAAGTACAAACAAAAATGTAGTATGGAGAGTTAAACTTTATTAAACGTCTGAGCTTTAATTACGTAGCAAAGACCTGCTAAATGCCATTTTAGGGTAGGGTGGACTTAATAGTGTATGGATATATTCCCACAGCATTCATTCAATCAACTCAAAATTAGCATAGCATTCAATGCATTCCTTTATTTCCTGTGAAGTTTAAAGAAATGACTAAAAATAATTAGAGCTCTGATCTCTGTCCATGGTGGTGAAATAAGTACAAAAATAGAGACAATGAAAGGTGTTTTTACTGCTTTGTCTAAGTAGCCCATCAGGAGTACATGTAGACGTAGGCACTGTGAATGTGGGAGTAAGCTGTTATAAGTCTGTTAGTTTTCAATAGCATAGCAGGTCCTGTTTGATTTAGGACCCAGTGAAGAAAATAAATGTGTCCAAACTCACTTTGTTTTTTGAGTGCTTGTACAGTATTTGCAGCTTAGTATTGGGCATTTCCGCCATTAATCATCAGGGCAGCTTTACACATGAAAGGGGACAGAAAGGAGGAAGACATGCAGGAAACCGCCGCAGGTCGGATCCAAACCCTGGTCCTCTGTGCCAAGGAATAAATCTCTTCATGTGGGCATGTGCTCTACCAACTGCAACTTGTCCATGTAGATAAACAACTTTGCTTCTTAAAATGATGTTCATAAACAACAAATTTACAGTAGCACATACGTTTCGACAGAAGTGTAATGCTGACAAGAAACTATTTTTATCCACAGGATGAATACAATAATACCGAACACACCTGCAAAAGATTCCCTGCTAATGTATCTCACGCATTGGCTGCAACAGCTGAAGCGTGATAGGGATTAATAGACATGCAGGTCTGTGCCAATACACCCCCCCCACCCAAACATTTACATAACACCCAAACAGTATACGGCCAAGTAGCATTTTCTAGATGACTGAGTGGAGAAATAAAAATCTACAGAGCATGGTGCTTTTTCATAATTCACAATTTGAGGTCACACTATCCAGCCTCTCTCTCTCTCTCTCTCTATCTCTCTCTCTCTCTCACACACACACACACACACACAGCTTGAACTTGTGAACTCTGCATTCTTTCTCCATGAAGTGAGGGCAACCAAAGTACACCAGAGTTGTTCCAAAGTGAGATGGAGAGAGAGGTCTACCTGTGTAATGGAGTGATGGAGGGACTCACTGCCAAAAGCTGCTAATGGATATGACATAGCACCCTGTGGCTCCTGTAAAACTAGGGGAAAGAGTTGACTTTAAGCAGACCAAGAGGCCACGTTTAAGGTCATAAAGGAACTTACAAAGAAAGGTCCCGCAGCAACAGAGTCACTGTTTATACAGCAGATGGACTGAAACTGCAAATACCTCCTAACATCGGCATGACTAATTTGATTTCATTGATATTGATATAATATTCTGTCAATGAAAGAGACAATTTATATTCACTATTAATGGTGGCATGTACAATTCCTACATTATCTTTACAGTTTTACTTGATGTACACCAATTTTGAAACTAGAAAAACTGCTTTTAATCTTCATTCAAGCAGGAAACAACTGTTTGACTGTTGATGTCTATGGTGTAGAGCTGAGAGCAGCCTATTCCCATGAACCATTCATTCCAAAAGTTATGAACAAATAAGTCCTGCAATTTGTATGCACATATGGAGGAGGTCGGGTTGGATGGGTGCATGGGTGCATGGGTGGATGGGTTGGTGTTAACATACAGGACCTTAAAGACTTTCACTGAGGAAATATGTGTTCTTTAGGAGTGTTTTAATCCAAACCATGATCTTTTTCCTAATCATTTTGGTGCCTAATCTTAACTGTCGTCGTGGCAAAATGTTCATATTTTGTATACTAAATTTAACCATAATGTCTCAAAGTATACTATTTTCGAGTGACTGAACCACCAGCTACCGCTGATAAAACAGAGGTCTGTAGCTGGTGTGCTAAAGCTCTGTAGCGGCTTAAACAGCTAGGAACTACTGCTTGGTGTCACGGAGCTCGTAACCAGTTGGCGTCAAGTGACAAGCCAGCGGTCTCTTTCTTACAAAATCACATGTATTGGTCTGCATGAATTATGAGTTCATGAGAATGTGTTGCTAAGAGAGCTATGAAAGCATGTGTTTTTGCTCAGTTTATTTGATTAGGACAATGCACATTAATCAACACTTCTGTATATGTGCCAGTGTTAGCCAATTTTCAACTGTAGTCCTAGTTACCTAGCATGCATGTCTTTATGGTGGGAGGAAACTGGAGCACCCGTAGGAAACCCACACAAACATGGGGAGAACATGCAAACTCCACACAGAAAGTGCCAACTTGCTGTAAGGCCAAAATACTAACCACTGAGCCACCGTGCTGCCACAACTTGTCAGAAAGACTTTCAAGATAATAAACTCTCAGTTACAACAACTACAGTAGAATGGTAAAACACATTCTAATGTTTTTTTTTATTTTATTTTTTTTATCTTGTTTTGTAAAATGGCTTGAAGTTGGAAACTAGTCATGTTAACTGACAAGACTTTATGAGAAATAAAAGAAAATAAGATACATCAAATGGACATATATAGGGGCTATTTGCTCAGGCTATATTTATTATGTCATTTACAGTTAGAAACACACCTTTAACCATAGTATAAGCAGAAAAGCAGGGTTTATCCAAATAATAAACACATTTTGAATACTTAACCCAATAAATTGCCTAATACATACAGTGTGAAGTGTGCCATGTGGTGAGTGAGGCTGTGGGCATTAGCATGCTCAATCAAGCTAGGTAACAGCTAACTAGCAAAGACTAATAGAAGGTTAGCAGAACAGTTAGAAATGGTGTCCTTTGCTTTAGGCTACTATCTGTTGGTTAATTGAAATTGAACAAATTTAAAAGATATTCACTCCAACAATCAAAACTTCCCTTGAAGCACGTCATCCTTTGGCTGAGACAGTGCAGCCGTGTTTGTTATGGTTTTGGTGTTTTGTCTTATTGTGGTAGTCTGTTTAGTATTTTGCTCCATTTCCTGTTTTATTTTGACTGTCTTGTTTGACTTCCTGTTGTTTGGTTTCTCCCACTCTTATGATTACCAGATGTCTTCCACCTTTCTCCCAGCCCTCGTGTCACCTGCGTCTTTGTTACCTTGTTACCCTCTGTGTTTAGTCTTTGTCTTCCCATTGTCCTGTGTCATATAATTGTGTTTTGTCTCCAGTTTGTATTTCACTTTATTTGTCTTCCTGGTCATGTTAGAGTTCTTGTGCTTTCTGTTTTCCTTGGAGTTTATTTTCGGATTCCTGTTTTGCCTGCTTGTTTACAGGAATCCTAAGGTTTTTGTGCATTTTTTGAGTTTTTATTAAATCATCAAAACTATCCGCCTTCCGGGTTAGGCAGACTTCTCCTCCGAGTGCACTTTTCTAGTCTTCCAATTGTGTTTATGTTGGAAGCTGTAGAAGCTCCTTGATTCCAAACACACCGACTGAGTGCACAGGTGCATTATATTACACCATGAGACAAGCACCACCGTGACCATGTTATTACCCCCACTGACCTGGGGGCAATAACACCTTTCTCTTCTCCTATTATTGACACTCTTCCAAGTGTATCTCATTGTATGGAAATCAGTAATGATTGTTTGTTGTTTTTCCATGTAGTCATTGCCACGTTCCATGTCTTAATTATGTTTTATTCTGCTGAAGACAATTTTCCACAACAGAAGGCAAACAACTGTATACCATTTCCTCACATTAAGATTTTGGGATGCTGTTATATACAATGTTGCAAAGGATTGAATTACATCCCTCTGACAACAAAGGATCCATAAAGGCAGAATTTAGTGCAGAGCTATGGTAGGTTGTATTGTTTGTACAGGAGTCTGTATTGTTTCTGGTATTTTAGGAGTTCCAGTGTGTAAATGTTAGTAAAACATAATGTTTAAACAACTAAGATTAAAGTGAAGTATTTGTACTAATAATGTTACAATTTTAGACATTTGCAGTACAAGACTGCATAGATGTACTGAGTAAGTTAGGTTTGAACTAAAATGACCAAGAACCAATTTCTTGTTATATTTGTACCAGGGCTGCACAATATATTGCTTTTTTTATTGGCATCGCTATATCAACTGAGATATCTTCTTCTATTTTGAGATACAGTATCAACAAATCTTTTGTTAGTTAAAAGAGAATAAATATTGCATTAAATCTAAACGGCACCACAAACTAAAACAATGACAGTTACATTTCTGCTGATAATGTTCTTGAATGTTGGAAAGGGTTTCCTTTCATTTGTTCAAAAATATTTTTTTTTGTATTTATTGGAATACTAAAAGCAGCAGAACTGAGTACCCTTCAATATCTGTTTAATTATCGCAAGAAATATTGTACTGTGGTATTCACCAATGTTTTTGCATATCATATATTTTCCTCATGTCCACATAACCCTTTAAAGCATGCTTCAGAATGTATTGGCTGCATAGCTTTGCTCCATTCTTCTTCCATTTTCTTTTTCCTCCAACTCAATAGGGTCACAGGTCAGGCTGATAGGGATTCGGGGCTTCGTCAAGCACACTTCACAAGGGTGGATATCATCCAGTTTGTCATCAGAGCAGTGTAATTATAACATCAGCTCTCACACAGATAAATATTGAAAGTTGAAGCTGGGGACAGAGATGATTCACTGATAAACCATAGATTGGCTTTATGGTCAAAGATTTTTTGTGTAAATAACTTGTATGAATAAAGTCTGCCAGACCCACCTGCTTTATAAATGTTATGTAAATGTAAGGAGTAATGTAAAAAGTTACTTTCTATAGGACGGTAATAGATTACTTTTTTAAGAAGTAACGAGTAATGTTTGCTACATTACTTTTTAAAAGTAACTTCCCCAACACTGATGACAACAAAACTGTCGGCGTAGCCACATGATTCAAGCCTTCCGTAATTGTGCCTCGTCCCCCCACCCCTTGTCCCCCAAGGAGGACACAGAGGATTAAAAGATACATTTTGAGACCAGTGAAGATACACAGCTCTAGTCAAAATCCCAGAGTTGAATCAAAAACTTTGTTTAAAATATTTGTATTCCTGTTACTCATTTTTTACAAAAAACAAAATAGTTTCTCACTTTTGTGTTTATATGTGCGGTATTTATTGAGTTTGGGAATTTCCACGATCTCTACGAAGTTAAAGTGGCTATGTGTAACTTCCAGTTTGTGTTGTGTCTAATGGACAGTCCCCCTTAATTAACTCTACAGTAAAAGGAGCAGCTTTAGCCTCTACGGCTAATGGCCAGCTGACAATAGGCCTACTCTTATACAATGGATAACATATTTAAATGAGTTACATCACATCTATAATGACAGCAAAAAGGGGTCAAATATACAAGGAAGTGGCACACAAACAAACCAGCCCAGATAATGGCTGACGATAATGGCAATGCATTAAAGGTCTTTTGTTCACAGTGCTATATTGCCTACTCTATTATTAGCATGTTAGCGCTAACGGGAGGTCATATTGTTGTGATAAATGTTTGGCTCTGACAGAAAATAATCCATTTACAATAAAAGAATACGTTACAGATGTATTGGTCCATCTCAAGAGTTGCATACGGTAATTTAGCCTACTTTGGATCTACTGTGAGATAAAACGGGCATCACAGTCACCGTGTTACGAGCCAAAGCATTGACGTTAAGATCTTTTTGTAGCAACTAACATCATAAGAACTTATTATATATTATTTCATAAAACCCATGGATGCTTTACACAAGTAACATTACAGGAGGACAAGGGAGAAGAAAATAGCAAGCCAACACAAATACGGAGTAAAAGGAATAACACGTCCAGCTAAATGGATGGGGGATGGAATCTACTGGCGTACAACCACATGGCGCAATCTAAAGTTATTTTATGAATGAAAATAACATATTACATACCAGATGACCTATTAGGGGTGGGCTTTTAATCATTTACAATCCCGTAATTGTCTCCATCTGTTGAAAGCCTGACCGAGCTGTGACTCTGTTTTTGCGTGTCGTCTTTCCCTTTTAGCTTTTAGTTGTTCTTTGTTTAATTTCCTTCTTTTCTGTGATGGCCCTGTTCCAGTATCTACGGAAGAGGATTAGGGCCACTGGTGAAAAATGTATGTGAGTTCTGACTTTTTTCTCAGAATTCTGACTTTTTTCTCAGAATTCAGAGGTAGATGACACACACATTTTTCACCAGTGGCCCTAATCCTCTTCCGTATCAGCCATAACTACAATAGATATTAAAAATTATGTTAAAAATAAAATACATCCTAGTAGGCCTATGCATAAAGAAGAATTCTCCTGCTACTTTACCTGGTTTGATACACTGTCACAGTTTCTGTTTCCAGTTTACAAATCTGTGACCCGTTAAAATGTGTTACCATAGCACCATCTAAACTGCCGCAATTCATTCTGGGACTTCACGGGAAAAATCTGACCCGAGCGAACGCATTAATAAAAAATATTCAAAAATGGCGTTCTTTTCACTGTAATCTTGTTGGCTGTTACAGTTCATTTATGATCATCAGGTGGAACATTCAGAAACATTAAAAAGGTACATATAGTCACTTTAAATAAATGATTCGGAATACATCCTCCACCACTTGCACTGAAACACCAAACAGTAAATGCAAAGCTTCTTTTCCTTCTCCCTCATCATTATTCCTTCTTTTTTCATCCCAAGAGAGCTCTTCCCAATTAACAGTAGAGCGTGGTGAAAAGAGCCAGACAACTGATACTGGGTTAAATACTCTGACAAGGGTCAGAGGACTAACATATTGACACTACAATTATGTGTTGCAGGTGAGCTTGTTCTTTTGGACTATGCTAGTGGCGTTTTATGTTCGTTAGCCAGTTGACGAGGGTAACTTTTTTCTGTGCCCAAATGATGGAGCAGCTTGCAGTCTATTCATGTTCTTCACAGTTGTAAGAGGCTGTGTACGAGAACAAATTGAGCACAAATTACAGATTACAGCTTTAATCAGATTTCTCCTAGCAACAAGGCAATCGGCCACTGTGCTTGACTGAAATCCCGCCGTGGCAGCCGCCTATTCTTTTCTTTATTTAAACCACAGAGTGATTGGAGCCCAAGAGTTGGCTTGCGGTACATTTTGCCTTTTCCTTTGCACAATGCAGAAGCAACTTCTACGGATCCTTACTGTTGGACTCTTTACGAACAGGGTGCAATTTCCCCCTTTCTGATCTCCATATCCCTGCCTCTGCTGAATTTTTTTATCCACAGTGGGGCCGAAATGTATCCCCCCCTCAAAGAGACCAATGCAACTTCACCAATAGACCATGAATTGAAGTATTTTAAACCAAAGTGTTGTAACGTGAACAGTCTATGTGCCATAGAAGGATAAAATCAGAGCAGCTGTTGCTGGTTGGATTTAGCTGCTACAGAGCTCCAGGACGATGGCTACCAACAGCAGTTGTTTAGCCCCCACCAGGTGACTGTGAGCTGGGTACAGGCACCGCCAGATGACGGTCAATTTAGGGTTCTTGGTAGTAGAGTTTAGACAGAAAAGTGAGCATTGATTACAGTTACATTTAGAAATCAGTTGCATCAATTACAGTTAACAATCACACCCTGTGTAGACTGTTTTGCACCCTTAGCACAAGATATACACCAACGAGACAAAAAAATCAATCAATACAGAAGATGGACAAAATAACAGAAACACATATATGTACACATTATCTAGTTCAATTAAATACATTGCAAAATTAGGGTTGTAAGATTTAATATAATTTGAAGTCTCTCAGTTGGGCTTTAGATAAACAAATACAAAACTTTATTATTTTGTTATGTTTTCAACTCGGTTGGTCTGTACAATTGGTGGTTTGTTTTGTCTGGTCAAATTTTCATGAAACTTCTGTTAACAATGTAAGATAGGGCATTTATGCTGCATTCATGGTGTTGCAATAATTGGAAACATCAGTTCCCGACTGGGAAAATTCACACTGCATCATAGCTTTAGCGTGTAACTTTTTGATATTAATGAATTTACATTTCATTCAAGCCATTGTCAAATGAGTTGCTACAAAGCTAATTAAGACTATCAGCTCCACACAACTGCCTCTGTATTTCTCAGTATGACTATGTTCAAACAACACATTCTCACTCCCATCCGTAAAATATGGATGCTAGGTCAGCTGCAAAAAGTCTCCTTTAGAGTCTTATCTAAATGCGCTTTGTCGGCACTCTTAGCATCCCTTTTGTTGCTGCTTTGTTAAAGAAAAGGTCGTGGGTGGGCTTACGTTTCTGTGACACGCAAGAATAATGTGACGGTTATAAAAAAAGCAACTTTAGGAAAGGCGCAACGCGGGACACTCTTGGGTTAAAGTCCTGTGTCAGACCCATCAACCACCCTGACCAACCTCCCTGTGCAGAATTTCCCCCTTACATACCACTCCCTAAACCCTGTGTTGCTGCTGCTATCCCCAGTACATTCTACACACACGTTGAAGGGCACCTTCCCTTTAGACACTGACAGCCACTGTCCAAACGGCCGTATATTACGAGAACGGGTTGGTTCAGAAGATTGTCGTCCGGTGAATTTCCCGCGCAGAAACTCAAGTGAAGATAATGAGCTCTTCTGAAGAGCCCACTTTTCCAGAGAAAAGTGTGTTAGTGTGACAGAAAGAGTGACAGGGACAGGGACAGGGAAGCAGCCGCGTCCCCAGCGATTGTGGTTTCTTGTGTGGTTACATATTCAGTCGTGACAGACACTGAAGGCTGAATAAGGAGTTGCTGGACTGGACAGTTACACACAGGTTGGAAAAACTATTCTTTTAATTTAATATTCAAAAAATTACAAACTTATACTACGCAATATAGCTTTTCCATTGTGAGATAGGGCATGCCTGTTGGAAGTCTGCGCTCTCAGAGTGCCCTTCTAGTTATCATTATGATTATTATTATTAACTGACTATTTGTTAATCACAGTGGAAACCAGACCAGTAAAGTAACGCTGAGGCCAGGTTATTAATATGATTGTGGTTCACAGTTATTTGGCCCACAGTAAAACTTTAAAAATTCGACACATTTTGTGGAGGAGAAAAAGTGTGTCAAAAATGTAAGTAAGTAGAAATAGAGAGAAAGGGAATGAACAGCTAAGAATAAGAGACAACAAACACAAACACTTAAAGTGGTGACTTGAGAAGAATAGACAGTCGCCTCAATGTCTGTTCCGTTGTGAATGTGGCAGGGGATCAGGAAAAAGTGTCCCTGCCCTGACCTGGGAGAGACTGACAGCATGTATCAGAGAGAGAGAGAGAGAGAGAGAGAGAGAGAGAGAGAGAGAAGTGTTTAAGTGTGACAGAAAGAGTGACAGGGACAGGGACAGGGAAGCAGCCGCGTCCCCAGCGATTGTGGTTTCTTGTCTGGTTACATATTCAGTCGTGACAGACACTGAAGGCTGAATAAGGATTTACTGGACTGGACAGTTACACACAGGCTGGAAAACCTATTCTTTTAATTTAATATTCTAAAAATTACAAACTAATCTTCAAATCCCACATTATTATGGTGCTGAACTGTATGTTACAGCACACTTATCGAGGAGTCAGAGGTGGTTGGTGGCTCAGTTGAGAACAGGAAATCCTTCCCCTTGCCCATGAGGTTGGTAGATTTAAAAACATCCGACAAGATAAAAAGGTTGTGTGTTGTGTGAATTGGGAAAAATTGAGAATGAATCCCTTTTTCTTTTGTCTTGTCTGTATTATGATGAGTTAATGAGACACCCATCTGACACAAAATCTCTGTTCAAAAATCCTAAAATGTGCTGTTGATGACCAAAGGGAGTGGTTGTTCAGATTAAATGTAAATAAATTCTAAAAGTCTTTCAAAAACAATGATAAAAAACAATAATAAACAAAAAAGCATACTTGTTTTTGCTTCATCCATGAAGCTAATAGTGCCATGTGTACTTGTACTACTCTGGCTTATTCTTGTTTTAAAGACGAAACGCAACATGATTCCAGAGGACATGGAATTAGAATTTTGCCCAAAAAGTAAAGTAAATCATGAGGACCTAAACATGTGACTTTGTTAAGGAGGAGAACAGAGGACAGTTTGAAGCACTAACTGCATGGCTTTTTTTCCAAACCAACGCATTCTCATGATATCGTACAAAACGTTAGGCACATTAAATCATATGATATCCTACAGAAACTAGGAGTCCGCAGGCTGGTCTATTGATCGTTTTCAGCCGCTACAGCGCTTCATGATCGCCGGCTTCAGACCTCCGTCACAGCTCATATCAGCAGTAGTTAGTAGATGGGGCTCGGAATTCTGCTCCGTCGTATCAGTGGTAGTTGAGTGTTCAGATACCTGAGAATAGGTGACTGTGAACCAGTACAGGGCACTGTGAGCTGCTGGTCACTTCAACGAACATTACGGTTACGGATAGCCTAGAAAAAGTGACCGTTATGAGGCGGCGAAAGTTAAGTTTAGGTTCATCCTGGGTGAAACTCCGATCTCTGGCAATTACAGTGAATCACTTGTTGTAGCTTTTCAAACACACAAGAACAGGCTGTTCTTGTGTGTGCACACATGCCTACCTCAGGTCTACCTTACATGACACAGATTAAGCCATGTATTTAAATGATATTTTTAAAACATATTATTAACAATGACAAAAAACTATGATACATTTCATGCAAACTTGTTAATGCTCTCAACTCATCTTCAGACTCGGAAGAGGACTATGTTTTTTTCAATACTGTTCTGCTCTACTGCAGCTGCTCTCCCCTCGATTGTGATTGGTTCACAGAGAAGCCACAGTATATGTTTCTCCTATCCCAGAATAAATAAGCAGTGCAGCTAGACCATACTCCAGTGCTGACACAGCGCTGTGAAGATCTGCCTCTCAACCATTGCATGCTGGGATAGGCTGCAGGCCTATGTGATCCTGAACAAGATAAGTGATTTGGAGAATAAATGGGTGGATGTTTACATGGTCATGTGGTGTTTTAGCCTGCCATCATTTCATTATTTCTTTTTTGGCTATTTTAGAAGAAAGGCAGCCTATAATGGGTGGCTAAAATAGGCTGATGCTGCGACTCACACTGTCAGAAAAAAAATGAAAGGAAGAACAAACCAAATTCTAAAACACATGACCGAATTTTTTAAGACTACAAAGGTGTTATTATATCTCTAAAGATCTATAGAAACAGTTAAGAAAGAGGTAAATAAATCATCATACATGTAATAAGAACAGCAGCTGGTCTCCGCCTCTCCTCCTCTTTCCATCTCTCCATCTATGCAGCCATCCTAAAATCCATCCATACCTCTAAATAAAGAGGTTAACATGACCGGGTCTGGCGTCTAAATGTGATTACTGAAGTGATTTTTTAGCCCATCCAACCACTAATGTGACAGGCAGCCATTTTCCACTAGGGTTACACAAACACAGACACACATAGACACACACACACACACACACACACACACAATGCCCTCATGCAGGCATACATGCCACATCCTGCGATACACACAGACACAGACACACACACACACACACATACACACACACACACAAACAAACTCCCCAGACACTCATAAAATTAGATGGACAGAGATGAGAGGAGGGATGGGTAAAAGGTGGTGGTGGTGGAGGTAGGGGAGGGGGGTCAGGGACAACTGGGGAGGGAGGAATTTGATTGTTATTGCTTCCTCTGGGTCTGTGCAAGTGTGTGTGTGTGTGTGTGTGTGTGTGTGTGTGTGTTGAGTGAGAGAGAGAGAGAGAGAGATAAAGGCAATGGAGAAATAATCGGAGAGGAACATAAAGAGAGGCGAGACAAAGACAAAGAGAGACATACGGCAGACACTCATTTACAGTGTGTTAGATGGTACTGGCCTCCTGATGAAGAGTCCTCTAATCTTTCTGCCCTGACACACGTTTGTCAGTTGTCAGAAAATTATTGTAAATATGAAATAAATAAATAAAAATGTAATTCTTGAAATTTTCCATGTGCCATGTAATTGATGAATTTATTGGTGGATTTGCTTATTAGTTGCAGCTCCATATCTTTGTTTTAGTCTTTTCAGGGAAAATGAGTCCCTGTATGGAAATATCATCTTTGTTTCATTAAATTAAAGGATAAATGAGCAAAATGTTAAATACAGGCAATATACTGGTACTCAAGAGGAATATGCATTTTTATTTAAAAAAAGAGGTGAGGACTAATGTGGTGAACTCATGTGAAGGGCAACTGGAACTAGTAGGCAAAAAAAAGTAAAACATAATTTCTTGAACCAATATAAAAATATATAATCAGAACAGTTTGTTGGCATATTGTAAACAAAAATAATAAATAAATATAACAATGTATTGTGCATCCCTAACTAGATCGTGTTCCCAAAGGGTTTATATTATCATATCATATTAGTACACCTGTATTTAATTCATTTAATTTCATACTAGTACCCTTTTTTAAGATTATTTTCTGGGTATGTTCCTTCTATTTAATAGTGACAGTGGATAGACCGGAATGGTGGGAATGCAACACAATCTCACTCTCATCTCGTAAAAAGAAAGTGGTTTTCAACACTTTCAAAAGTGTTTGAAAGTGGTTCAAGAAGAAAGTAACATCAGGAAAAGTCCCACGCAGGAGACGACGGCCTTCTGGGTGAAAGTGTTTGGCCCATCCATCCCCCTGACCAACCTCCCTACACGGAAATTCCCCCTTACGTACTACTCGATAAACCTCGTCTAGCTGATACTCTCTCCATACGTTCTACACCCACGCTAAAGGGCGCCTTTTTCCTCGCAGCAGACACAGACAGACACTGTCCAAACGTCTGTACTTTACGACTCTGGACGTGTAAAATACGGACGTTTGGACAATGGCTGAGGCCCGATAGTCCATGTACATATTACAGTATGTTTAATGTCAGTACTAGGAAAGTGTTTCTTTAAACAGTGTCTGAATAATCCCATAAAGGATGGGCCATGTAAGCAACCAGACATGAACATAAACCATTCATTCATTCATTCATTCAGTCATTCATTCAGTGTAGGTGGGATGATATTTTATATAAATTGTTTTCTACTGTACTGTGTGTAGAGAGCAATGACCTTTAACTAATTTTTCTTATAATCAAAATACCAAGGATTTTAAAAGCAGTGGCAGTCCTTGATATAGTACAACTCAGAACATTTACAAAGAAGTGTACTTAAATGGTAAATCATGGCGGATTGTCGGAGCCTGTCTATTTAATTTGTGCTATATAAATGTGGTTAATATTGCTTTTTTATTGACAGTGAATGTGTTCTCAATGAAAAATTGTTGCAATGCAAAAGATAATGGGGAACTCAAATGTTAGGTACTTAAAAAACTCTGTAGATATATTTGGCAGATAAAGTTACTATTTACTTTACAGACTAACATTTTACATGTAGATCAGAGTATAGATGTTGATACATTGTTATAGATGAAACTACCTAATTATGGTTCATAGATTAGATTATTTTCAATTCAAATTTATTTATAGTATCAAATCATAGAGTTATCTTGAGACACTTTACAGATAGAATAGGTCTAGACCACACTCTATAATTTACAAGGACCCAACAGTTCTAGTAATTCTTCCAAGAGCAAGCTTTTAGTCTGTAAGTGGCGAGGAAAAACTCCTTTTAGGGAGAAACCTGGGACAGACCCAGACTCTTGGTAGGCGGTGTCTGACGGGGCCGGTTGGGGGTGTGATGAATAGTGGCAATAACAGTCACAATAAAGATAATGGAACAGTGACTAGAAATAGTAGTCTGTAGTATTTCATGGTGTAGCATGATGTAGCAGGTCTAAAAACACGCAGAGGGCTAACTGGATTCCTCGGCATCAGGCGTCTTCAACAGTCCCCTACGAGGTCCCCAGAGTCCCAGCAGGGACCAAGTTATTTGTTTATAAGTCTTTTTTTCAAAAATGAAAATGTCTTAACATGAATCCAACATATGATTAGCAAGTATAAATCCCCACTGATGCTAATCTTACTAGCCTATAGGTAAGTAGTCACTAAAGTAACCATCCACATATACAGTTCATCCTAAGCATTGAATGTGACACATGTATTTTTTAACATCTTATAAAGTATGCCATAATTAATATTTGAATAGCTTGGCATTCTATGCAAAACAGGTATGTGTAAAGACTGTTGGTCACCCAAAAAGTTATTGTAGGCCTAGTTTGATATGGAACTTTATGTTAATGAATATATGTAGTAGGGGGTCCTTGCTCCGTCTCTTTCAGTTAAGGGGTCCTTGGCTTAAACAATTTGGAAGACCACTGCTCTACATACAGTTGCTGGTGGATTGATAATAGTAAATCCAAATTTATAATATATAAAAACACAACATGTGGTTACACCTTTCTTCATGATCAACACTTTTATGATATTTTAGTAAATGTTGGTGATCTTCCCTCTTACTTTGAATGTAGAACGTTTGCTTGTAATGACATGTACGGACACACTTCATTGTATTGGCCCTGTAATCTGATGTTTCCTAAAAAGAACTAACATGGCGTTATAGGGGAAAAACGGATGGTTTTCTGAGATTAAGTCACTAATCATTTACATGAGTTTTTAAGAAATAATCAGGAAATTATAAAATACATAGCTGTGTGGATTGCTATGCAAATATATTCTGAATTGCAGATTGATGAAATCTTATTTTATTAACAAATATCATTTTTCATTCTATTATTATGAATTCATAGTAACAGATATTTTTAGGACATAATTAGGAAACAATCAAAGCTGTAAAATAAAGTGTTTCCAAGTGTCAAATCACTATGATTTGCTATGTGTGTAAAGTACTTGAATATGTCTTCCATCAGGGCTGTAAAATGAAGGGAAGTAATAAAGAAAGACAAAACACTTTTAGGGAATGTGAGCGAGGCCATAAACTACAGTCATACACAGATTTGTGTGCTCTAAACAAACTGTGGGTGGTTTTTGTATGTTGCAAAGCTCTGGCATAATGATATTGGCTTCATTGTGTAAGTTGGTGTGAACAATACATGGTAATGGAGTCCATATTGTGATGCCAAAAGAGATACAAAAATCACAAAGCAGACACACAAAGCGCTGAAATCTGCTGTGAGAGGAAATAAAGAGACAGACTGAGAGCGAGCGCAGAATTTGTACTGTGTGTCTTTCTTTTTCATCGCTGAAAGTCTAGCTCCCTCTCCCTCTCTCTTCCCTCCTAGACAAATGTGACACTCGGGACTCCCCCTCTTTCCACTCTCCCTTGATGGATTGCACACACACACACACATACACACACACTGATGTATTGCCAGAGGGTGGGGGTGTGTGTAGAGTTGAGGGCTAACGATTACGGGAATTGTCATTCGACGATCATTCGTCTACATTTGTAAACCATCAACGTCAAAAGCTCACACACACACACACACACACACACACACACACACACACACACACACACACACACACACCAGTGATACTTGATCTGTTTCTAATGTTCTTAATGTGAGTTTTGGAGATTAGATGACAGAAAATGCCCAAATCACACATGTGTGTATGTGTGTGTGTGTGTGTGTGTGTGTGTGTGTGTGTGTGTGTGTGTGTGTGACACTCTTCCACTGCCTCTTGAGGTTGATGGGTTGCAAATGCATACAGATTATTATTAGAAAGAAAGAAAGAAAGAAAGAGGACTCATTTTTAAGACTCGTATTTCAGAAAATCAAACTTTTTTTTAACATCATTTAGCGGAGGACGATGTGTGCTGCTGATCTTGAGCTTGTTCACAGATTGATCAATTTTAAAGGGTGCAGGATGTTCACGTTTATGACCCACGGAGTCAGAATGATATGAATGATCACTGAACGCTATTTTGCAAAGCAAACCATATTTTGGTTCCAGGTAGAATACAAAACCATATCAGCCCACATCAGCCCCATGCTCAGCTAATCACTGTAGCCTGCTGGAGATGTGCAAATAAAAAAGTAAAAGAAATATGTTATTTGATTGTAGTTTTACACAATTTAAACCACAGACACTAACGTAATCCTCTGGCTCATTATGGTTTCATACTGAAAGAATATGAAAGAATATTTCACTCAGCCATAATTAAGTCAACGGTTGATTCCTTTTCCCAAAACGTTACCCGTAATAATACCCAAATGACTCTATTTCTCATAGCATAGTAATGACATTGTTTCGGTACATTTAAATATACATAATTTTAGCATCTGCCTCTTAACCCTGTTTCCTAGAAATTAGGTGTATATACAACTAACAGCTAATTGCTAGCTTTCTTATAAAAACAAATAGTTTTTTATAAGAAATTATGCTGCAATTTAATGTCATTTCTCTACAATGTCCACTCCTGCTAGATTTGTGTTTTGTTTTGTTTCATTCAAAGCCCTTGATTAAGGTTAGGGAAAGACTATGGTCTTGTGTTATTACTGATGAAGTCAGGAGTGACTTGAGACACATATTTCATTTATTAACATGATCTAAAACCATAATGTTTCTCTTGCCTTTATCAAAGTGCTGATAAAGTCCTGCACTGTGATGCAGTGGGCGATGCACCCTTTGTCCCTTGGTGCTTTTGCACATGTGTCCATATTTATTCCACACATTACTTTAGTTAGTTCCACAACCACTGTTTAGTGTAAGTTAGATTGATTATGATGCAGCTTTCAACAGTTAGTTGTCTTTTCTTCATACTAACAATTTCTTTTTTCCTTTGTTTGGTCCACATTCAGAAATGTTCAGGGAAGAGCCGCCCAGCATGCATGGGTAATGATGATGTCATCACTGACAAATGGGTGCTAACTGTGTCTAGCTTGGTCTAGACTTCAGAAATGGTTGGTAGCCTCACCAATGAAAGATGGTGGTGCGGTCTAGGGCTGATTGAGCCCTATAACCCTTGTGTTATCTTACCTGTCAAAATTGAAAATCAACACTTTTATTGACGTTTTTATTGATGTTTTTAACGTTTTCCTATGTTTTTGTTCCTTTTTTCAACACTTTTAACACTTTTTCAATGTTTGTCATTTGTTTTGACATTTTCAACACTACGTAACACTAACTTATTAACTTGCGTTTTACAGTTATTGTTGGGATTTATGGTCAATGAACCTCATTTATAGGAAATTATACCTAATGTGAGTTAGAAAAGCAGAAATTAGGAATTATTTAAACTGCAATTAAAGGAATGGATGTTGATGATAATCACAGACTGGAATATGTCAACTTTTACTCAATACTATTTGGAAACCCATTCAGTTTGTTTACCAAATGCTATAAAATTGAATAAGAATGAAAATAGAGATTTGTACTTGCCAAAGAGCGTTGTGTGGGATCAATCATGTTATTTTGAGTAATTACAATTGGGTAGTTAAGAAGAACATTGATATAGGAAAATGGGTCAATTTGACCCGAGGACAACATGAGGGATATAGGCAGGTGCACACTCCTGCTTAGGGAGAGGGAAGCAGTGCTGACACAAACACATGCAAAGGAAAGATTTAAGGGTTTAGTTGTACAAAGAAAAGGTACAAACACGTGCTCTATCGATTTCTTTGGGACAGACTATCAGAGACTATTGCTATTGACTATTGTTCAAAGGCATGATTTGTCTAGACTGTCCAAGTAGATTTTGCTCCTGTTTTCTTTTGATAGTCTCACGTTTTGTAAATTTTTTTTTAACTTATACGTGTGGCACCCTGCATCAATAAATAGAATGAATGAATTGTTTATTTTCGTGTCTGGCCTCTTGCAAATAAATCAGTGGTGTTTGGAATTTGAATTCTGCATGGCTATGTTTTTGACGCTCTGGCTACCCTACACGACATGCACACGCATTATCCCTCCACGACTAAAGATTTGGCACTTCCTTCACTTCAAAAAAAAACTAAACCGAGTCCAGCAATTATTACTTGTAATAGTAAAAGAAATTAGAGTTTAACGTCATTTGTGGGAGACAGGGTCGGTTCTTTTACAAACTGCATACAACCAACACTCCACATATTGGTTATAATAAATATAATGCTTTTAGTATAACACTGCTTATGTTTCTTTTTGTTTTTGTTCTGAGAGTCTGGAGTCATGTTACATCCTATGAACTGTTGACCCACATCACATGAAAATAAGAGTTCATTAGAGCCCGACCGATTTTTAAGGCCAATACCGATACAAATATTTGGTTATTTAAAAATCTGATATATCAGCCAATATTAAAACAAATCCAGAAACACGCTACAAAACATAAACAGATTTCCCTAACATTAATTATTTGTAGTTATTTATGAGTTCTCATTAAAATAGTATGATAATAATTTGTTTTATTGTCACAACAGAACAGATTATTTTTGTATTGGCAATTTTAAATGAGCTCTACTTTTCATATAATGCACAATTATATAATTATATTTTTCTATTTGAGTCACTTTATGTTTTCTGTACTGCCTTAACGAAAGTCTCTCTGGTTTCTAGTCCGTCTCTCTCATTTTGATTTCCTTCTTAAACGGTTTAATCCAAGCTAAAGTATTTCCACTGCAGCAATAAAGCAATAATAAGGAATGTATATTTCCCCATTCACTAAAGATTTGTTTTATAATAACTTTTTAATTGTAATCCCTGCACGAGTCATTTCCTCTTTTACCTGAATAATGATACGTTTATTGAAGGACAGTTTACACCAGGCTGAATGTACAACACAATCATTTAATATGATCGCTTTATTGTCATTGTCACATGAGGAAAAGGAAAAATGCAAAGAACTGTGGTCAAAATTCGGAATATTAGTCTCCAGAATAGACTCATACTGAAAGACAGGCAGACAAATGTTGACATATGTGACACACACACACACACACACACACACACACACGTACACAGACTGTGTAAAGAGGGCAAATGACTCAACATGATCCATCTGCCCAACATGACTGGTAAAAACCAGGCAATATGGGATATTGTGTGTGTGTGTGTGTGTGTGTGTGTGTGTGTGTCAATGAGAGAGATTGAGAGAGACAGTTTGACCGAAGAGTGTGTCTCTATTGGTCTGTGTTCTTTCCAATCTTTTTTCTATTTTATCTGTCAAACATACTCACTAAAATCATATTCTATTAAAAATGAGCTCAGAATTGATTCTGATGAAAGAAACACAGATTTGCTTAAATGACGCAACAGTGTGATGCTTTGACATACATCATGTCGGAGTCAAAACAGATTTAAAAAAAAAACACTCTCAATGAGCTTCTGTAAAAATTCACATTTGTCCAGTTGACAGCTGACATGATGAGTTTTGAATTGGAGACTTGTGTCATCTGTCACTTAGTACAAAAAGCATTCTAAAATTGGAGTTGGTAGGTCCACTCAGTGTTAACTACAGCCTGCAGAGGGATTGAATTTGACAGTGAGGGAGGATTTCATCATACTCCTTAGACATATCACAGAAATACAAACTGTGTTGAAGCGGTTGCTTCATCAGCAGTGTGATGTGAGCTGCTCAACATGACGGGAGTATCATGTCAAATCTGAGCGCCTCTGTTCTTTACAACATAACCAAATAAGAATTTGATGTCATCTGCTCAACACGTTTCTGTTAAGTATAACATTTATTGATGTTGATGCTCAGGAAGAAAGATACAGAAAAGTACAAAAAAAGGTACAAATGTTCATCGCTGGGTCAGTACTACCAAGGAAAACATTGTACCATATTAATGGGTACAAAGAAGTACTCCTACAGTTTGGGCCTTTTAGGTACAAATGGCTGGTCGCTGAAGTGGTACCATAGACTGTATATATATAACGGTCTATAGGCAGTACCCCTGAGGTACAGCATTGGTACCCTTACCATAGGTACAGAGTTGTACCCTTTTATACTGTACCTTTTGAGAGACAATTTTTGTACCTTTGCAATACGTTTGTACCCCAATCCACTGAAGGTCCCTATATTGTAAAAAGTGAGGTTTCCACGTCTTTTGTATATTAAAAAGCATGACGAGATGCTGTATAAATACTATGAAAGTATCCAAACGCTCAATGCACAGACAAACGCGCACAGCCCGTAACCAGAAACTGCTTTGAACGAGCCTTCGGGACTTCTGTACTTTTGTGATGTAACAACTATGCATTGCATTTAGAGCTGGGCAATTTATCGATATTCTATTGATATCGTGATATGAGACTAGATATTGTCTTAGAATATTATCCTAATATTGTAATATGGCATAAATGTCTTTTCCTGAATTTAAAGTCGGCATTACAGTAAAGTGATTTCATTTTCTAATCTTACCAGACAATTGTAACTGTTCTATTATTTGCCTTTACCCACTTAGTCATTATACCCACATTACTGATGATTATTTATCAAAAATCTCATTGTCTAAATATTTTGTGAAAGTACCAGGAGACAAACTCTATGATATCTTTGCAGTATTGATATTGAGGTATTTGGTCAAACTAGCGGACCGGAGACTACAGAGCTTTACTGCGCCAGCTACGGTGCTCCACAAGGCGCTCTGTCAGGTGAGCGGTAGTTGGTGGCTGCCGCTTGTTGCAGTGGACATTACAGTTATGTTTAGGCCCAAAAATGTGAGCGTTATGCAGCGACAAAAGTTAAGTTTAAGCACCAAAATGACTAGTTAAGTTCAGGAAAGAGATTTTGGTTTGGATTTAAACAAATTTTCCCGGGGTGACAGTCCTGTGCTTTAACACTCACCCTGGATTTCCACCAACTGCGGAACGGCTGCGAATCGGCTCCGTGCTCCGCCGTCCATCAACACCCACCAGGTCCGGATTTGTTGTGGAGCGGCTCCGGCCATGACTGACAGCTGAAGTCACGAGGACCCACGAGATCGCAAATTCACTTATGATTGCGCGATTTAACAGCATGTAATTTCTATTAACAAATCTAAAAAAACTCTGATCTGTTGACTTATGACCCGTTGTGAGCACGGTGCATTTTATTTTGAAAATTAACCAGATGTTTTATTTTGTTTCTGCTCAACATCCTGTCCCACACTATCTGCTTTGTGCTGAATTGCTGCGGAGCTCTCCGGCTAAAATAGAAGCTCTGTGTATCTGCTCCGGCGGGCTGGGACGGAGTCGGAACGCAGCCGCTCTGCAGTCAGAGAAAATGCACACAGTGACTTTAATGGAAACCTAATGACTGCATTACGCATACACATTGGTGGAAATCAGGGGTCATCTATCCACCCTCCTTCCTGAACTGGCTTAACTATACTACTATATATATATATATGTATATGTATATGTATATGTATTGGTACATATACATGTGTATATGTATAGGTACCAAGTTGCGTTACAATCTTCCAAGACATCCCCGGCTGGGTAGAGAAACACCGCCATTCTCGGTTTCTTCAGGAGGGGTGATTTAAACCTAAATATATTCTCCATGTCTCTCTCTGTCTCTTCTCTGTCTGTCTGTCTGTCTGTTTGTCTGTCTGTCTGTCTCTCTCTCTCTGTCTCTTTCTCTCACCCCCAACCAGTCGAGGCAGATGCCCCCCCACCCTGAGCCCTGGTTCTGCTCAAGGTTTCTGCCTCTTAAAGGAAGTTTTTCCTTGCCTCTGTCGTCCTAGTGCTTGCTCTTGGTGGGAACTGTTGGGTTTCTGTAAATAACATCCCAGAGTACGGTCTAGACCTGCTCTTTATGGAAAGCGCAATGAGATAACTGTTGTTGTGTCGCGCTATATAAATAAAATTGAATTGAATTAAAGAGACAATCAAATTTGTTGAGTAAACACTGGCAATGATGTCTTCGCTTTTATAATAAAGAAAAAGAACTGTTAAAGTGTATTAAACAACAAGCAGACCAGATCAAAACCTTACACATTACTTTTAACTTTAAATCTTATACAGCATTTTCCTTTTTCAGTTTGTTCTTATCTGTACAATTTTAGGACTATTAAACATTATGTGCATTAAGAAATGAGAAATGATCCTTTGCAGTATGTGGCCACAAGACTGACCTTGTTCCCAAAAAAGGCATTTTAATATTACAAACTTAGTTTGTCTTCAAATTAAAGGACTCAATCTCTCAAAGTTTATAAACCGTGAGTTAAAGACATGATTGAAATATTAAGGACCATGGCCATTTTTGGTCATTAAAAATTATACATGTTAAAAGTCTTTCCATAAGTTTCATACATTCTTGGTCCTTTTCTTAGAAGGAGATAAGTCATCTTTAAAAATCACACCTGGCTTATGAACAATGATTACATAAGCATGTTTTCATTCATTTCCACTACCACTCCATATCTCTCTCTCTGGCTCAGTTTCCTATCTATAAGAAGCCATTTTGCTCAGATGTGCATTTCCACGTGTGATGCGTCATTCATCAAGGGCAGCGGAATAGCATGCTTGATTTATTCCGTAGACATCTTGTTGGAATATGTGCATTTATCACTGCGATTGCTTCACAATCACTCTTTCAATACTGAGCTCAAGATCGCAAGTGAAATCACACAGCATGTATGTGCAATCACTCCCCAAACACACACACACACACACAGACAGATGCACTCGTTCATTTATTTCTTATACATGAAGAAATATTTGAACGGCCATGAAAGAGCAGGTGTGTTTGAGGAAAAGTCTCCAGTGAGGGAAATCACAGTTGTGCTCAGCAATACATAAGATTGAACGTGCCCCAGTTGCAATGGTGTGTCTATTCAGTTCAATTCAATTGTATATATAGTAATAATTCATAACAAGAGTTATCTCAGGACACGTTACAGATAGAGTAGGTCTAACACACTCTATAATTTACAAGGACCCAACAGTTCTAGTAATTCACCAGCAGAAGCAGTGGTTATGGAAGGTAAAGGGTAACCTTAACTCAACAACTCACAGCATGGAGTCATGTTTAAGGGAGTCTAAGGTAACATCCACACATCTATGTTTTCATTCACAAAACCAAAATGATCTCTGTCCTAATGAAGAACTATTTTCCGTCCATGCTAACATGCCTGAAAACACACATAACGCTGCAGGATGCAGGAATTGCCGGTGCATGCCAGATATTCCGGTGATTATTCCTGGAAATTAACATTGTTGATGCAGACTAGGAAGATCCTTGGAAATAACTGCAGTCAATGAGAGTGCAGCTTTTAGGAGCTCTGAACAGCTTTAGATTATGAAACTGGTCATATTGTTACTTACATCACGCTGACACTGTTAGTAAGAGGGATATGTGACAATCTGTTCTGCAAAAATTGGGTTAAGGGGTGATTTGAAAGGTGCTGGGAACAGATGGCCACGTCAGATCCATTTTCTGCTTTTCCAAAGCTGCAAAGTATATTTTATGTAACTGCATGCTTTATTCCGTATGCTGTTTTGCCATTTCTTCTGGCTTTCCTAACCTTTTCTTTCTACCTTTTCGTAACTTCTGTGATCTTGTATCCTACTGTAGGCTATATATGTTTTTTTCAGTATAATAAAAGGTTATTCAGATTCACTACAATCCACATAATATTGGGTTACTTTATTTAAAGATGTTGTTAGTTGCCAGCTATAAGAAATAAGTCTGTAAAATATTACAAAAAGTTCTGCCAGCTTGTCACTTTGTCCCATGATAAAAAAATGGAAAGTGTGTGTGTAGCTAGTTAAAACACAGAACATTTTCAGTTTTTTTTTTTTAAATTACATCATACAAAGACGTTATAAACTTCTGAAAATGTTGAAGAAAACTTCCCAACTGTCCAAACAAATTGTCAAATGTTAAATGAAGCAATAAAAACAGTGAAAAACAATCTCAAGCAAATGTCTCCCAAAGCCAACCTCCGTGTAACATCATTTGTGCTCCGGCAACTTTCGTGCCGACTAAAGTTGTCGGAGCACAAATGATCCCATTCAAAATGCAAAAAACTAAAATAATCACATTCTATGGACACTTTCTGTTGAAATGTACAGTCATGAAACTGTCAATACACAGATGTTTCTTAGGGTGTAGGTTTAAAAACTGAAGAAGAGATATAAAAACCACTGTGGCACCCCCCACCTTGTGATTTAAAGTCTAATACACTCTCTAATACACCTTTTAGCCCACATAAAGCACATTTGTCTTCCCAGTGACTAAATGTAGGTCTATGCTGCCTCGCTGATAGCCAGTTTGTAGATGAATAGATTTTTTTTATTTATCTGAGTCCAAACATGTCAATTCCGCCCTATTCCCCTCCAGCTTCTACTCTTGTGTGCATGAGCGATGAGGTCAAGTCAAAAACATTTCATACAGATGTAAATATTTTAACTCTTGTTTTTCCCTTCCAAACCATGAATTAAACACTCTTTATGAGTCACACCTCTCTCTCTCTCTCTCTCTCTCTCTCTCTCTCTCTTCTCTCTCTCTCCATTGCTGTGTACCACGTATATAGCGTTGTCTTCCATCCACATCTGTCTTGTTATTTTCCTACATTTATCTCTCACTGTCTTTTTCTGAGTCACTTCCTTGTTCTCTCCAACACCTTTTCCTTGCTTTCTGTGGCTCAATAATTGATGTGAGACATTCTGTCTCCCTTTGGCTGGCTGGGGAGGGTAAAGAGACATGACTGGGCTATGGAGGGCACTTTTCACAACCCTTGACGCGCAGACATACAAAAATACACAGATGGACATACACACACATACACGCACACACACACACACACACACACACACACAGACACACATTTTACTGCAGAGTTCAAGCAAGGGTCATTTGTGTGGCATTAATGTTGCAGGAGAGAGAGTGGTTGGTGTGCAAGTGTGTGAAGCAAACATTGAGATCCCCATAAGTTGACAGCATAAGTTGTGTGTGTGTGTGTGTGTGTGTGTGTGTGTTAAGGCCTTCCTGCGCTTGAACAAACTGCCAACACTGCCAGGGTTAAGGGTTCTAGTCTCTTGCATGATTCACATCAATCAAACTGTTGCCATGTGTTACGTCTCGTTTTTTGGCATATTGTAGGTGACAATCTTTGTCATTTCAAACACAACTGTACTGCTGAGTACCCAAATCTTAGTCCAACAAGCAGAAAATAGAAAAAAACATTGTAATTATAACATCACGTGATGTCACATGGCCCAAAAATACTTTTCCTTGTAGACTTACATGGGAAAAGAGTCTGTAAAATGACTTGTTTCACTTTCATCAGAATTGGATCCATTTGGTCCGATGACATTTAGAAAGTCTTGAATAGCGGCCAACAGTGTGGAAGCAGTACCAATTATCTTTGTAGTTTTCTACACGGAAGTCAAACATTTTTGGCTTCATGTGCCACTGAACTAGGAATAGGAATGAACGGGGCTCCGCCTTTAACGCTGTGTCCAGGCAAGTTTATGAATCCTACTATAGCAACAGCAAGACCTGCCCTGCAATAGCTTTCACACACTACCATTGGCCAGGCGTCCATGCCTACATGTACAGGCCTATACCCTGTCCAATCGGCTATCTTAATCTTAACCAGTCAAGCTGTCAGTGCCTAACCCCAACCAATTGAGTGCTGTTGAAGGGAAGGTCTTGACGTGGCCATAGTAGGATTCGTAATTTTATGTCCAGGTTATATAATACATCCATGCATAAGCGTGTATTTTGGGGAGTGGTGCCGGTGATCTGTCCCACCAATATTTAGAAGAGGTAGATTTGTCCCCCTTAAAAAATATGAAAGACAACCCACTCCCTCAGGTAAAAAATAACCCTTTAGGTGGCTTAAAACATGTACATAAACAGTAACTTTAACTACTTTGTGTTATATCTGGGGGTAAAAGAACAAAACAGGAAGTAAACATTAAAATGTGATTTCATGGCTTTTATGTAGATTCAAAGTTTTATGCTTTAACAAGTTCTCATTCTCTAACAGAATTGTTGTTGAGATGTACATGATTCCCCCCAATAAAACACGCGATGATGTTTTGAATTTGCAAAAGGTTTTCAACAACACAGGAGAGTAAGAATTTCCACAACATAAATAAAGACATTTGCACCGTGAATTGGTGCATAAAAATGCAGCAGAAACCAGGAAATAACGCTTACATTTTTACTCCCCCAAACCCCTCGGTTATAATGTGTCCCACTCAATGTTGAAACTAAACCTACGCCATCGACATGGGTTTCCCCAGGAAAGAGCTCCAAGATACAAAAAAGAAAAGCAAAATAGTTTCATTAAAATATTCACTCTATGTTCAGGGACGAGGATGTGTTGGGGCGGTAAAATGAACATAGGTTTACTGACATAGGTTTATGGTTGGATTGATTTCAGAGTGTGTGATCCTCCCCTTTGATGGATGAAGATCTCTATATGTGGATGTTATTCAGTAATAACACAAGTATGAAATTGGTAATCACAAAAAGCTTCACTGTTACCATTCCTGTTTGAATTCCAAAGGATGATTGTAAGTGTGCTGTGTAGCAATTAAACCTTGATGGCATTATTATTGCAGATTACGTCCCTTTTTATTGTAAATCAGTCGCTCAGCAAGATGGTCCAAATCCAGATACAGCCAGCTGTGGTCTTTCTGTTTAGTTTGCATATTTACTACATGAATATCAACTAGCAGCATTTAAAAAAAAAAAGTGGTGCAAAGTGTTTGACACTTTGACACAGGCCATTGAGCTTTCAACACATTCTCACTCCCATCACGTAAAACACAGACGCTTGGTCAGGTCCTTTAGTGTTGTTATTGACGCTAAAAGTCTCCTTTTGACTCATATCTAAATGTGCTTTACCGCGCTTGGTCGGAACTGTTGGCGTCATTTTTGGGAAAATTCCTGGGTTTGCTTGTAAAAAGGCATGTTTGCATGACACATAGGACAAGAACGGGACGGTTGGGTTTAGTGACAAATGACAATAAAACAAATCGATTAAAATAAAATAAATCTATTACTTAAATTGGACAGCACTTTTTTTTTAACAGTGCTATTTGTGGTTGAAACACCTGTACCCAATTCTTCCACCAAACCAATCCTAATACAAACTGATCCTTTTATTTCTTCAACTTACCATAAATAATCAATGCAATTTAATAAGCACACTTTAAAAAGTACGCACACGGCCCTGGATTCAAGTGTAGTTCCAATTAACAAAGAAATACAATTAAGATATCCCATTCTAACTTTTAATAAAAAAGGGAATAGGTTTTATTTATCGTTTTCTTCTCATCTATATTTCAGTCTTCCTGTCTCCATCTCTTCTTTCCTCTCTTAATTGAAAGGCCATGACAGGGGACCCGCCAGCAAATAGCCTGATCAATACAATGCCTGATGTGTGAATTGATTGTGTTAGTGTGAAAGATGTTTGAATGACGGAAGAAGCATTTCCCTGCGTGTGTGTTTGTGTGTGTGTGTGTAGTTGTACTCGCTCTTATTGAGGTGTTCAATCAGTCTAATTCATTCTCGCCCAGAGACTGCTGTGTGGTTGCAGGACAATTCATTTACTCTGCAGGCTCCAATCAAAAGTATTCCCAGCATTCCCTGCTGTAATAATCACTGCATAGAAAATTAGAAGATCCATAATGGCAAACTGCTTTACACTAAGGGGCCAAATAGCCTCGTGCAGATGTGAGAGTCTTTATGATATCATATTAAATTGATAGTGGACATCACATTAGGGAGAATCAAATGTATATAAATTATCTGTAATCTGTGTCTTAATACTTTAGTGTGTAACTTTTTTCTATAATAATGAACGTCCGTTACATTCAAGGCATTGTCAATTGAGTTGCTACAAAGCTAATGAAGACTATCAGCTCCACACAACTCTCTTTGGATTTCTCAGTATGACTATGTTCAGAAGATTGTAGCATCCGATGACTTTTACGTACTGAAAATTAAGTGAAGATAATGACCTCTTCTGTAAAGTCCATCATGTTTTTTAATCCTCTGTGTCATCCTTGGCTACTAGTAACTGTGTGCGTGTGTGTGTGTGTGTGGGGGGGGGGGGCGTGGGGGTGCAATGCGTCATGGAAGAAGTGTCATGTGGATGCACCAACAGTTTTGTTGTCATTACCTAGAATTCCTCACGGGGGAGACAGAAACATTAACATACTTTAATTGATTTCTTCTAATCAAATGTATTTATTAAGGATAATATGAACAGCAAGACAGCTTAAAGCCATATGTATAAATATATTTAATGATTGAAATAAAGTTCACAACACACCAATGGCACAGCAGAGGATGATACATGATCATATGAAGCCTGCAGCGCAGACACACACGCACACACACACACACACACACACACACACACACACACCCACACACAGCATATGAACGTACTGTGGCCTTTAAAGGTCTAGTCATTGCCATACAAAATGATAGTTTTTTATGAAGCCTGACTTTATGAGATGGGGGCAGATTGGTTCAAGAAGTCGGAAAAGACACATTTCAGCAAGTATTATATTGATATTATTTTGCTCCAGCTGCAGTTAGATCCCTTCCTGTCTTTGACAGCAGTATGGCGTCTGTTCAATCTCACATTATTAATAACCAAACACAGACAACTCCCTTGTTTGTTAACAATCATTCATTTTCTCCACTAAGAAAGCCATTTCCGTAGGTAAACATAATTTCAGGACACGCTTTAAATTCCAGCCTACATTACAATTATTATCATCTGGCTGAGCAGTGCACTTTACTACCGCGTTGGACTCTTCTCTCAGCTTGTCAACAATTAATAATAAGATACATAAAAGCATCCAAATGGGAGTACTTGAAATGGGAAGTCAGAAAAAACAAGGCAAGCAGTTATCACAGACTTTCTATGAAGTTTAGAAGTGCCTGTAATCTATACTACAGTGATGAATGCATGATGGTATGTTATGAAGTAGTCTATGTCCACAATGTTCCACTTCTGATATTGCTCCGGTGCCACCGGAAATTCCGCCGGATGTCTGTCTGATAGGTGGAATATTCAAGCATTTAGGTTTTCAACTGTATTTCATCTATTCTAAGGATCTTCCAAAGAAGGCTTAGTTTGAGGAAACCCGATCCCACAGTTGAGAGTTATAAAAAAGAAGTTCCTCTTTCTTTGTCTGGTGGATTTCTGAGGACTATGGTTACTGGTCCTCAGATCTCTGCAGAGTAAATCCAGACAGCTAGCTAGACTATCTGTCCAATCTGAAGACTATGGTTACCTGGTCCTCAGATCTCTGCAGGGTAAATCCAGACAGCTAGCTAGACTATCTGTCCAATCTGAAGACTATGGTTACCTGGTCCTCAGATCTCTGCAGGGTAAATCCAGACAGCTAGCTAGACTATCTGTCCAATCTGAGGACTCTGGTTACCTGGTCCTCAGATCTCTGCAGGGTAAATCCAGACAGCTAGCTAGACTATCTGTCCAATCTGAGGACTATGGTTACCTGGTCCTCAGATCTCTGCAGGATAAATCCAGACAGCTAGCTAGACTCCAATCTGAGTTTTCTGTTGCATGACTAAAACAACTTTTAAACGTTCACATGTTCCACCAAAACAAGTTCCGTCCCGAGGTTATTTTGCTGAGGCACCGTCATTGTGTCCGGGACTTAGTGCCGCCCAAGAAGATTGTGATTGGTTTAAAGAAATACCAATAAACCAGAGCACGTTTTTCTCCCATCTCAGAATGTTGTGTGGACTAGTCAAACGGAAGACGGTCTGGCAATGCGAGACTAGTTATAAAGTGATTAATTGTTTGTGTCACTGTGGCGTTTTTTGATGGCAGGGATTGCCAACAAACAGTTATCAACAGTTATTTCTCTTCATTGACTACAGACAAGTAAAAAAAACAGGCTACATCCTCCTACAACCATGAAGGCTGCATCTGATTGGGCAGAAACAAAAAGTCTTTTTTAGCATCTATGGCGTCACTTTTTGACGGTGTGGGTCGGACGTAAGTTTCACTGACATGCGGCACAATAACAGGACAGTTAGGTTTAGAAAAAGACACACGGGACAAGAACAGGACATAAACCCCGGTCGTCTACTACTCCACTACTACTACTACTAAGATAAACTGACCAAGCGTCAGTATTTTACTAGTTGGGAGTGAGAACGGGTTAACCCTTAATATGGGACTGTCTGCTCAAGGATTTCAAAAACAGACTACAATGGTGGCTTGATTGAAATACCTTCACTTGTTTTACGAAAATGGTTCACCCAAATGTGTTTCTTAAAACATTTTATGCAAGAAATAAGCTGTCCAGTTAGCCTGGGAAAACCCTGACGAGCAAGCAGCAAGCAGCTTTTTGGTTACATTCAACATGACGGCCACCGTAGGGCAGCAACCTTTTGATGCTGCTGTTGCTGCTACGACACCTGGATTGTCGGTCTGATTGCGTTGAGGACTATCCAGTTGGACCCAGAGGCATTTGATCCACGTCCTTTGGAAATGAGCTGTGAATGAATCTTGCCCAAACCCACTCTCAGTTACTGAGAAAGGTCTGGTGTCACCCAGGCTACTATGCAGTTGCTGAATTTCTCTTTATTTAACTAGCATTAAGTAGCTTGTGACTGCGACACCACCAGAATGCATTGCCCAGCTGCTCTCAGAGACAAGCATTGGTAAGCGTGGGAATGAGTTTGTTTGCATTAAATGAACAACTTGTGTTTCCGACACGCTTACGGGCCCAGGCCACTTAGGGGCCTGCGTGACTGGAAGATATTGACAGCCGGGGCCCCCTTATCGCATTTTCATTACTCGAAACAATCCCAGCAGTCCCACATGCACTCTGAAAGCAAGATTAGAGAGAGAGTCTGACTGCCCTGCCAACCTGTACACATTGTAACATATATATGCTGTAACCATTTTTCACTCTAAAGTCTCTGAAAGCTGCTGCTGTTTCAATCCACACACACACAGTGGAGGGAGGAAAAACCACAGTTGACACGTACAGAATTACCTAAATTGATAACAATACGCTCGTTATTGGAAGGGCAATGATAAGTTAAAGTCCAATACGTCCTTTTTAAAACCTTACCAATGTGTGTCAGCCCAGGACAGGAAATTAACTAACAATGGAAAGACCAACAAGCCACTGGCAGAATTGTTCAAATTTGATTCATTCAAATTTTATATTTTACCAACATTTGCAGCAACCTGAGCCCTTCTGTTTCCTAGGAAATCTCAGCCCAGAATAATTAATTAATAGTAATAATTATTATTCTCCCCAAAAAGAATTTGATTTATATTTGTAAAGAACTATACAAAAAAATCACTTTTTTTTGCAACTTTCACTTCTTTGTCTTCTGCAACTTCATTGCAACAAACATACAAAAGACATTGCAACTTTTATTACAATTTTTTACAAAAGCTCCTGTGAAATCAGACACTTTGGGCCGCAACAATCTCAAAAAAAGGCTGCGGAATCCTGGAGGGACTGCCTTTGTGTGTTTTTTCATGTGGTATGGTGCCAGCGTTTTTTGTTGTTGTTGTGGTGCGCGTAGGCTACTCCTGATTTTGTCCTCTCATCTCATATGCCGTGTCTCTATGATCCTATCCTGTCCTATTCATGGTAGCCTACTCGTGGACATTGCGCCGTCATCAAGTGCAGTAGTAGGGGGGCCCGCCTTGATAATCCTGCTTAAGGGCCCGGTGTTGGCTTGTTACACCAATGATGTGTTTTATTCTTTCTCAAAAGGGTAACAGCATACCTTACCTACAGATGGCTTGGGACTGTCTGTGTGATGCAATATGCATACACTTTGGGGCTTTATAATTTCCAAACAGTGTCCTGGAAACAATGATTTAATGTGGTTCTAATTGTACAGAAAATAGAGACAGTTTTCAATCTGTATACTTCTAAATAATTAATTTAAAACCATTCTTACCATAGCCTGGGAGTGTCTGCAGATGAGCTGAACATGCAAAAACGGGTCTACAGGCAGGCAAATAAAGTGTCCCATAATAAATAAATCATTTCCCACAGTAATATGTTAGAAGGACTTTCTTTCAGTCCACCACCAGAGGTTTTTTCCTGGGAGATAGTATTGAAACCTTAATAGAAATTCTAACCTGCTGTACAGTTCTCTGTCATCTGTATACTCAGTCAAATTTTTACAATTTTGTTTTTAAAGCAGAAAAAGATACATCTTTTTAATCAGAGGTTCATTTAGCCACATTGTTGACTGTATTATTTATTTAATGCCTTTATGATGTATTGTCAGTTACGATGATTTATTGTCATTATCATTATCGATATGTATTTATTTATATGGACTGTGATGGCTTTGTGACTCTGTCTGTGATTAGTAGTATATAAATACACTTTACTTAACCTACGTACCAATAAGGAAATTCCTTATGTAATTAAATCAAGATTCAAGTCTTCTTCTCACTTGAAAATTTTTTTTTCCATGTTTCAATGTCGTTGTTCTGATGTTTTTCTAACTTTTTTGTTAACAATTTTGTTAAATTGTAACCAATGCTATGACATTAAATAAAACACCAACATTCAATGAAAAAGGGAGTGAATTGATCATTTATTTAACCATCCAGGTTATTTCTTTTTTTGACATTGTGGCTGAAAGAAACTCACATTCCTGACATAGAAACGTTTTGAAAATGGGACAAATGGGACCCGAGGACAACATGGAGGGTTAAAGGTTTCCCATAGAAAACAGCCAAAGGTCCAATAGTTACAGAAGAGTCGCTGCGATGGTTAAACAGCTGAATCCTCTGAGCAGTGGATCAGATGTTGGTCTGAAAGATAAAAAGTCTCTTTGGGATCTTTCATCAAATGTCCAACAGGCCCGCCTCTCTCTCTCAGTTCCTGCTGTTACTCTCTTTCTGTCTGTCTTCTCTTGTATATGTAAACATGTGTACGGCAGACTCTGAACATATTGTGTGTGTGTGTGTGTGTGTGTGTGTCTGGGGGGCGGGGGGGGTCTGCTGAACCTGACAAAACCTTATTTGTTTGCATGCCTGTCTGATACTAATAAAGTCTAGTGTTCAATAAAGAGTATACAATAAC
Source organism: Etheostoma nigrum (assembly GCA_029931835.1). NCBI lineage: Eukaryota > Metazoa > Chordata > Actinopteri > Perciformes > Percidae > Etheostoma > Etheostoma nigrum. The sequence goes on from CM057238.1 coordinate 4,042,807, forward strand.
TATGACTCATTAATATAAAGGTGTATTACACACCGTTTCTAAATATTTCCAATGGAAAAGCAATGGAAATATTGTACCAATTTATTAGACTATATAGAGAGAAATATTGGAAGATTCAATTTCATCATTAAAAATGTACACACTCTAAGAAATAAAGCCGTAAAAGCTTGTTAGCCGGACTGTGTCCCATAATTAAAAAACAAAAAAAAACAAAGATGATGTGTAGCTACAGTTAAAATACAGAATGTTTTCTGCTAGGTCCTTTTATACTAAATCCTCTCAGTTACTAAACTTCTGACAAGGTTGGAAAAAAGTTAGAAAAATGTCGAAAGAAAACTAATAAAAAGCATCTGAAAAAGCCTCAAAGAGGTTGAAAAAAGTCACAAAAAATTCTCAAAATGTCAGAGCACAAATTATGCAATTCAAAATGTAGAAAACAAAAATACAACTGTGAATTACATCCTATGACCAATTCCTGTAAAAATACATAGTCACTGTTAACTGTTAACACAGTGTAGCGTGCAATGTTATCGTAACATCATAAGTAAATAATGATCTTAGACTATATATAAACAGTACTTGTAGTACATGTATAAAATAAATCATAGAAGGCTATGGGATGATGGAGATTTGTAGTTTTATTCCAAAATAGTGTAGATGGTTACATATGGATAATAATATTAAAAGCACACAAATGTAGGATTGAATGGTTATGTTTTTTAGAATTGGTATTTAGTTGTTTGGATATGAAATATTGGTGCAGACTGATGGATCCAACCTCAGAAAACTGCAGGGCCGCAGCTCTCACTTCTTTTAAATCAAGGCCAAAGACTTCTCTTTTTGATGCTAACTGTAATTACAGTAAAACAAATAATGAATCATCTCTTACACTGCGCTCTAACTTTTATTTGTGTATTTTATACCTGTTTTCTTCTATTTTAGCGTCTTTCCTTTTCTCTTTAATACATTTTGATTGTATGTAATTTTCTTTTTATTTCTTAAATGTTTTATGCAATATACTTTGAATTACCTTGTTCCTAAAAAAATGTGCTCTCCATAAACACCTTCTGCAACAATTCAATTTTTGTAAAAAATAATCTAAGTTCCATTAAAGAAAAAATAACCTTCATGTCCTTTGAGCACAGAGAACATTTTGCCTTTCAGAACTTTGTGTGTGTGTGTGTGTGTGTGTGTGTGTAGCATCAGTATGGGTGTGTGGTAGGGGGGGTGGGGGGGTGAGTGGGGGTTTAAAATGGCGCCTGTCTGGAAATAGGTCCATTATGGTTTTAAAGTACTTTTAGTCTTCCAAACATTCCTGGCTCACTCTCTTTCAATTTCTCTCACTTTACAGCATCCCCCCCCCCCAAACCCCCACCCTCTCTCTCTCTCTCCCTCTCTCTCTCTCTCTCCTTGCCTCTCTTGCTCTACTTCTCTATGATGTCTCCAAACTTCTCTTTAGCCAATTAGTGCTCAGTCTGTTCCAGCAGAAGACAATATGTCTGTTGCAAATCCAGAGAGGAGGTCTTAAATGCTCTCCAGGGAGAGAGAGAGAGATTGGGAGAGGGAGAGAGGGATGCAGAGGGAGAGAGAGATGCATTAGGTAGGGAGGGTCTTCAAGGTGCACTGATTAGATTTGCATAAATGAGCTAAAGAAGATGTTGCCTTTTTCAGGATGAATATGAAGCTGGCAACACCTGCACATACTTTACTTGAAGCTGTGTGAAAAGCCAAAAAAAGGTGAAACAAGATTACCAGCCATGCCCTGGGACGTGCTGCTATGTCCCGGCATGTTGTTTGCAACGGTTTGTGAATATTATCTTTAGTATATCATGTTTTCTGAATATAAAAAATAAAATAAATTTGATTACAAAAAAACAACCATGTCATTGATATTACTATGACTCAAAATTGAAAAAATAATTATGACTTTACCCAATACTGATAAGGTGTGTGTGTGTGTGTGTGTGTGTGTGTGTGTGTGTGTGTGTGTGTGTGTGTGTGTGTCTAGTGTGAATGAAATGCATGTGAACAATGATGCAATGTCATTGGGGAGAGATATGGTCAACACTGACGCCAGACATCAGACATACCCATCACACACACACACACACACACACACACACACACCCCTCAGGTTTATAGATGATACAGTGGGAAAAAGTCAGTACTGCGTAAGTACTGTGAATGATGGAAGACTGACAGAAAGAAAGAAAGGCCTGGCTTACACAGAGGAATATTCAATATTAGAAGATTTGGAGTAAAGACAGATATTAATAGTTTTGATTAAAGCTAGTTGTGCTTGTCAGGGGGGAAAGGCTGCTGGAAGAGTTACAATAATCAAATTACGTAGTAATAGTAGTAGTTGTAACAGTAGTAGTAGTAGGTAAATAACAAACACAATGAAACAAATTTGCTCTGTATGTAATCTAATGTTTTATATACGTTGATGCTATATTAAAAAAAATATTGTAAAGCTGGGTTATTATCACAATTTATTAATGATTCCTTCCTTGCAACAGTATCTTTGCTCTATTAAAAATGTATTTTTTCAGAGAACTATTGACTATTGAGAACTACTTGCACTATATGTATATATTGGGGCGGCTGTGCGGAGTGTGAATGTGTGTGAGTGTGTATCTGATGAGCAGGTGGCATCTTGTACGGCAGCCTCGGCCACAGTGTATGAATGTGTGTGAATGGTGAATGGTATCCTGTACTGATGTAAAAGCGCTTTGAGTAGTCGTTAAGACTAGAAAAGCGCTATATAAATACAGCACATTTACAATACAGCACATATGTGCTAAAAGTAAAAGAAGGCCAGGTTTATTGTTATATTTTTGAGCTCTGATCACTGCTGTATAATGTGTAAGCAGCATTTTAATGCTAAAGCATTTACCGAAGTAACGCTAATCTTAACATGGGCTACTTCTTGTAGTGTTGGGTAGTTAAATAAACAACAAAACACTTTTTTTCTGTAATCTTAGGGTTAGGGACATCACTTGCAGATAAATGTAAAGAGTACAAGCTGTTCTTGTAGTAAAGTTGGTCTGTACAGTAGCTGAAACAAAGTCAATAACCAGGGGAAGTACGAGTACCTCAAAACTGTACTTTAAAGCAGTTCTTGAGTAAATGTACTCAAGTACTTTCTACCTCTTTGACACAAACGAGAATGAATTAGGTTTATGGATATATGAAGAGAAGATTGCACAGAAATGCAGACATACAGATACAATTTCTTAGAAAAAATCATGAAAAATATAACAGTTTAGGATGACATCTAATATCTCTTCTAACGCAACAGAAATGTTAACAATAGCTGCATTAAACAAATCACTTTAGTTGAACTCTGTAATCGTACTTCCTCGCCGTGGTTCAAATGCTTTAATATTTCATAACAGAACAGAATGGCCTTTATTTCACATACACGGAATTGCCTTGGGGTTTTGGTGTGTGCAATAAACATATTAAGAGAGAATAAAAAGACCATGACTAGGAAATAGAAAAAAAACATGATGTGAACAAGATACTATTAAAATACTATAACAAGGACTATAACAGAATGCACAACTGTGTTTTGAAGTGGAACGCTGTATTGCTTTGAATTTATTATTAAAAATATTTTTTTTTAAGTCAGAATTTTGACACATGGTAACACTGATAAACATTGATGTAATCTCTCAGTGGATATAAAGATAATTTTCAGTTTCCAAGCTGTTATTTGTCCTTTGAAAAGCCGTAGTGTTGATGCTGGAGTGTCATCGGTCAGCTGTTTCCAGCAGCTGATTCAGTGTTTAGAGTGTTTGAGTTACTGACAGGTATCGTGTTATTTTTTCCAAATCGCTGCCACTGACAAAGGTGTCCACTTAATTAATTTTGCTACATGTATGTGTATGTGACAATAAAGTATCTTCATTGAATTCTTCTAATTTGCTTTTGTCCCAGGAGCAATCACAATGAGCTAAAACCAACTCATCACAAGTGTCCATTACAAATTGCAGTCAAAAAACTGCTTATTGAAAATACATGAAAAACAAAGATTATTATTAACAATTTAGATGAGAGCAGAACATTTTTTATTTTAGATTTAAAAGCAGATTAAGCATTCAGAAGCATTTAAGATATTCTAATCTAGGGGCTGATGTTCTGTAATGTACAGTCTAATAGGACTTCATATTTTACTCCATTTCTGTCTGTTGTCTGCTGGGCTCTGTTATTCTATACTATTCCATAATAGTAGTAGCTATATTTTTGAATTATCTCCAGAAGAATCACTTGCATTTCCTCTCAAATGAATTGCTCGCTCTACCAATTTCAAAACTAAATGAAATCTCTAGGAGGAGTTTGTTAAAGTACTACACGTGGAATTGGGACAAAAACACACTCATTTTGAATTTCAATTAAAAATGGTGGACTTCCTGTAGGGTTGGGTATGGTTTCAATGATGTTTGTTCTTCTTGACATGATAGATATGTGCACCATATTCTGTTAGTCTACATGAAACATACTGCAGGGGCTCAATTTGAAAGAAAGACATTCAGACATTCGTATTCAGATTTATATTTATTTTAGACTACAGTCTAAAACGGAACTGTCATTGATTCCTTAGTGTATCTTTTATATTCAATTTAATGTTAAATTTGTCAAATCAACAAATGCTGGAAATGATTTCCTTTTCATTTATTTCAAATTAAACACTGCAAATTGTGCTTAAGCAGAATATTGAAGGCAGGCAGAAAGGCCGACTTGAGTTCACTCTAAGGTGTGTTTATTTATAGCAAGTAATATCGTTATCACATATTCAGCGATATTATCTTATATCGCAAATTTCCCTTATATCGTGCAGCCCTAGTGTGAATGTATGCACTATGTTGTGTTGAATCTTTAAGCAGCAGATATTGTTTGTTTGTCCAAGACCAAATTTCCTTTGGGAATAAATCTAAGATCATCTTATTTTAGTAGTACGATTTCTGACCAAACCAACCTTATTGACAGTTCAGTTGTATGACTAAAATTAACTATCTATTCTTTTCTTAATGGTTCTGTGTTTTATTCTTTTTGTTGTTTCTTCTTTTTTTCTTTATTTTTCTGTTTTTTTATTTTGCTACGTTTCCTGTTTTATTTTGACAGTCTGGTTTTCTGTCTTGTCGTGTCTTCCTGTGTTTTCCCGCCTTTTTTGAGAACGCTGACCTTTACAAAGTAAAAAAAGTATCTTGGGAGAAGGAGAAAGGCATATCTTATTGCTAATTATGAACAAACTATCCACAACCTGAAAGACAGGGAATGGGTGACACGTGCACACGCACGCACGCACGCACACACACACACACACACACACACAGACAAAATATACCGTTGTACTGTTCTCCCTATGTGTTATGCACTTCCAGTACGTTGACACAGTTTAACAGCAAGCCAAACTCGAATTCACGAGCCAGGACAACGAGCGCCTTGCTCCTTTTTATTATCTTCAGGCAGGTGAAATTGACGAGTGAAAACTATACAGAAAGAAAAAGACAGAAACTTAGCCTCTTGTACAGCAAATAGCTATAGCATACTAAGCTATCTTTAACTATACAATACATAAACAACGTGCTAACTACCCATTCACACACATAACGCTAGCATAAACATCAGAGTAACGCTAATAGCGTAACGTACATTCACACAAATAGCGTTAGCATAAACTCCGAGATAGCATCGCTAGCAGAGAAGCGCGACAAACATCGTGCATTGAATTATGAATGAATTAACAAGGTTTACTAACTTTACAGCTACAGGAATAATGCAAGTAGTAACGACAGAAATAAATACTAAACTTACAGCCAATGCTTTCGTGGGAAAATCAATAAAGAGTCCAACTCGAGTTCCATATTTTCTCCGGCATAGTTCTTCTTCTACTATTTAAAAGACGTAGCGTGTCATGTTTTCCAAAATAAAGGTCGCTACAAACTATTCCTGTGTTCTTTACTACATAAAATATAACATAACACATGTTATTAACCTACATAGAACACTTTTGAATAAAAAATATTCTTAACAACTGAGGGCAGAACACTCCCCGTCTGGCATAACTAATGCCACTGAATTCAACCCTTGTTTTTGTTTTTTTTACAGTTCATTTTAATCCCCTTCTAGGAGAAAGACAACGTCTGAGATGGGGCGCAGGTAAGTCCGAGAGGCGCCCTGGGATGATGTCTTCACTTCAATTTTGCGGACTTTTCCATCACTGCTCGGAAAGGTTGATGTGACCAAAGCCATTGGCCACTCATTCCTTGGTGCTTGGCTTTGCTTTAACAGCACAATGTCTCCAGGCTGCAGGTTGCGGTGCGTTCTGTGCCACTTGCGTCTTGGATGGAGAGTGCTCAAGTACTCGTTTCTCCAACGACCCCAGAATTCATTCGCAAGTGCTTGTACTTGTCTCCACTGGCTTTTTAAGAGATCTTTTCCGGTAAAGTCACCTGGTGGAGCAGGTAGGCCAGGCTTTTGTGTCAGGAGCATAGCAGGGGACAGCAGAACTGGAGAGGAGGGATCTGATGAGATAGGGACCAGAGGCCTTGCGTTGATTATTGCTGTTATCTCCGCCATCAGAGTACACAAAATCTCATGTGTGAGGTGAGTATGTTTGTTTTGCAAAAGCATAGAGTCCAATATTCTGCGTGTCACCCCAATCATTCTCTCCCACACTCCTCCCATGTGGGATGCGTGTGGGGGATTAAACTCCCATGTGCAGCCGTTGCCATGAAGATAGTTCAGGATGCTGTTCTGCTTTCCATCAGGAGGATCCATACCCAGTTCTGCACTGGCAGCAATGAAGTTGGTCCCCCGGTCTGACCTGAGCTGCTTTGCTGGACCTCTGACTGCAAAAAATCTCCGCAAAGCATTGACACAGCTGGTGGCATCCATAGACTCTATAACTTCGATATGTACTCCCCTGGTACTCATACATGTGAATAGAATGGCCCACCTTTTGCTTTGCGCTGCACCTCCTCGAGTGCGACGGGTCACCACCGTCCAAGGTCCAAATACGTCTAGCCCCACGTAAGAGAAGGGTGGAGAAGTGTCAAGCCGCTCTGGAGGGAGGTCTGCCATCTTTTGCACTCCAAGCTTCCCTCTGAGCTTGCGACATATCACACAGTGATGAAGAATAGAACTGACCAGCCTTTTCCCAGCAACAATCCACAGCCCAGCCGCTCTGATGGCCCCCTCTGTGAACTGCCGCCCCTGGTGTTTCACTTCTGTGTGATAGTGTTGCACAAGCAGCTTGGTAACATGGCTATTCTTTGGCAGGATGATTGGGTTTTTCATCTCTGATTCAAGGGAAGCATGTCTGAGACGCCCTCCGACCCTCAGCAGGCCGTCATTGATGTAAGGATCAAGGGTCAGGATTGGACTTGATTTCGAGATTTCTCTCTTACTCTGTAGAGCCGCATATTCGTCCGGATATGTCTCTCTTTGCACAGTCTCCAGTATGAGTCTCTTAGCCACTGCAAGTTCTTCAGGAGTGCGAGGCCTACTACACCGATGCCACCCTTTACACATGTGCTGTGATGCGTCTGTGGTGGAGCCTGACTTGTGAGAACGTACCTGATGGATCAAAAAAGAAACAGCTCTCAACAAGGAGTTCCATGTGGAAAAACACTGATATCGTTCAGTGGTAAGTTGCTTGGCTTCGGTGTGGGTAACTAGAGCAGTCACTTGTGGTTTGATTTCCACATCCATATCAGGGTTTATCAGTTCAAAGTGCTCACGCATTTCTGGCGTTGGAAGCTTGTAGAGGAAGTCAGGTCCCTTGAACCACATTGTGTCCATGAGCTGTGATGCAGCTACAGATCTGGTGGCTAAGTCGGCTGGGTTCTGTTCCGAAGGGACGTAATGCCACTGATCAGGGGATGTTGTCTGGCGTATGCGATGCACACGATTGTGTACGTATACAAAGAAGCGCTTTGAGTCATTAGAGATGTATCCGAGGACCACCTTGCTGTCGCAGTAGAATTTAACAGCATCTGGCTTGTAGTCCAGTTCGTCAAGGATCAGCTCCGCCATCTCAACAGCCAGGACGGCTCCACAGAGCTCAAGACGTGGGATTGTGGGTTCTGGCTGCGGTGATAGTTTTGCTTTTCCAAGCACAAATCCAACCTCACAATGACCTTCGGTGACAGCTCTCAAGTAAGCTACTGCCCCTATGGCCCAGTTTGAAGCGTCCGAGAAAAGACACAGTTCTGTGTACATGGGTCTTGAGAGTGACATTGGAACATAGCAGCGTGGTACGTGGAGGCTGCTCAGCTTCTCAAGCGACTCTTTCCACACCTCCCATTTGCTCACCTTTTCAGCCGGCAGTGGAGCATCCCAATCTTGAACGCCGCTGGACAGCTCTCGCAACAACAGTCTACCTTGGATTGACACTGGAGCTGCCAGGCCCAAGGGGTCAAAGATGCTATTAACTACTGACAGCACCCCACGACGGGTGTAAGGCTTGTCAGCGACGGCTACTTTGAAGGTGAACATGTCTGTGTTGAGGTCCCAGCATAAGCCTAGACTCCTCTGAGCAGGCAGAGTCTCATCATCTAGGCCTAAGTCTTTGATGCCGGAGGCCAGTTCTTCAGGTTCAAAGGCTTTCATCACAGTGACACTGTTTGATGCGATTTTGTGCAGTTTCAAGTTAGACTCTGCCAGTGATGCACAAGTACGCTTCAGTAGGTCTATGGCTGCAGCCTCTGTGGGAACAGATATGAGCCCATCATCTACGTAGAAGTGTCTTTCAACAAACTGCCTTGTGTCAGGTCCGTACCTCTGTTCACCCTTTTTAGCAGCTCGCCGCAGGCCGTAGATGGCGACCGCTGGGGACGGGCTGTTGCCAAAGACATGCACCTGCATGCGATACTCCTCGATCTCCTTGGACAGGTCACTGTCTTTATGCCACAGGAATCTGAGGTAGTCTCTGTGCTCATGTCTCACCAGGAATCCGTAAAACATCTGTTGGATATCAGCAGTGACTGCGATGAGGTCCTTCCTGAACCGCAACAACACGCCTAGGAGAGTATTGTTCAGGTCGGGGCCTGTGAGCAGCACAGAGTTGAGGGAGAGGCCGTGCTGTTGAGCGCTTGAGTCAAACACGACTCGTATCTGCCCTGGCTTCTGTGGATGGTACACCCCGAAAAAGGGCAGGTACCAGCACTCTTGTTTCTCATGGACGGGTGGTGCTTTTTCTGCATGCTTGTTTTCGAATAGCTTTTCCATGAAGGAGGAGAACTGCTGCTTCATCTCAGCATTTTTGCTCAGAGTACGTCTTAGAGAACCGAGGCGGGACAGTGCTTGTTCTCTGTTGTTTCATTGAATCTAGTGAGGCCGGTAGTCACTAATTCTCTGCGTGCTAGGAACTTAGCAAAGTCTATCATGGGTGGAGGGTTGATGTGGGGAGGGGAATGCGAACCATATTGTCTGTGAGGATTGTGTGATGTTCTTGAGGTAGGTATGTGTTCTGTGGCATGTGCACGGTTATTCACTGGGGGTTTGAAGGTTTGAGGCTTCTCTCCAGTTCCAGGTGCTGACTGCCATGTGGGGTGGTTTTCATTGTACAGGATTTCGTTGTATGACAAGAAGGCAGGAGACCGAAAACTGAGCTGTGAATGGCATTGCACATACTCTTCTGTGCGCTGTCTAATCAGGTGTGGCGGGACAGCACTTCTCACACTTTGATGGTCTTCATTTTCTATAGCTGCAGCTGCTTCTAAAACTTCAGCTTTTACCCTCGCCGCCTCTGCTTCCTTCTCTATTTCCAATGCTTCCAAATCTGCTTCTAATGCAGCCTTTTTTAAATCTAGCTCCGCTCTCTCCTTTTTCATCTCCAGCTGTTTTTTAGCATAGGCCACCTTGGTACGCGCTGCTTCAGCTGAGGCTCTAGCTCTGGCGGCAGCCTCCATGACAGACTTGGACGATGACGAGTGCTTGGAGCTAGCATAGCGTCGAGATGTAGGAGAAGACTGGTGACGTGAATTTGCTTCAGACTTCACCTCTTCATTTCTGACACTGTTATCGCAGTTGGTGTCCATGCTTGAGTCTTTGTAGTCTTGATTTTCCCACGAAAGCATTGGCTTTTTCACTGTACTGTTCTCCCTATGTGTTATGCACTTCCAGTACGTTGACACAGTTTAACAGCAAGCCAAACTCGAATTCACGAGCCAGGACAACGAGCGCCTTGCTCCTTTTTATTATCTTCAGGCAGGTGAAATTGACGAGTGAAAACTATACAGAAAGAAAAAGACAGAAACTTAGCCTCTTGTACAGCAAATAGCTATAGCATACTAAGCTATCTTTAACTATACAATACATAAACAACGTGCTAACTACCCATTCACACACATAACGCTAGCATAAACATCAGAGTAACGCTAATAGCGTAACGTACATTCACACAAATAGCGTTAGCATAAACTCCGAGATAGCATCGCTAGCAGAGAAGCGCGACAAACATCGTGCATTGAATTATGAATGAATTAACAAGGTTTACTAACTTTACAGCTACAGGAATAATGCAAGTAGTAACGACAGAAATAAATACTAAACTTACAGCCAATGCTTTCGTGGGAAAATCAATAAAGAGTCCAACTCGAGTTCCATATTTTCTCCGGCATAGTTCTTCTTCTACTATTTAAAAGACGTAGCGTGTCATGTTTTCCAAAATAAAGGTCGCTACAAACTATTCCTGTGTTCTTTACTACATAAAATATAACATAACACATGTTATTAACCTACATAGAACACTTTAGAATAAAAAATATTCTTAACAACTGAGGGCAGAACAACCGTATTTATAATTATTATCGATCAAACCCTTTATATTGTGTTAGTGTTCATATTACTGTTTATTGTGTTCTGTGCATGTTGACAAATTGTTTTTTGATGCTTAGGAAACATTGTAATTGAAACTTTTAGCTATTATGAAGCTCCTTTGAAATTAATTGAGAGAGAGAGAGAGAGAGAGAGAGAGAGAGAGAGAAAGAGAGAGAGAGAGAGAGACAGAGAGAGAGACAGAGGGGGGTGAGTCAAGTGCTTTTAACTTTCCTATTTTCCTCTCACCATTCCTCTCTCACCCTCTCTGTCTCTTTATCCCTTTGAAGACGATGAGAGGGAAAAAGACAAGTGTCTGCAGCAATTGCCCTTCACTCACTGTGTGTGAGTGAGTGTGTGTGTGTGTGCCCGGCAAGTGTCTGTGTGTGCATTTCTCCTCTGTTTGTTTTGGATCTTAGTCTCTTTTCATTCCTACCCCCTCTCTCTCTCTGTCTTACACACACACACACACACACACACACACACACACATACACTCCAACCCATCCAGCAGCCTCTACTGTAGCCACTCTGCGAGGTCAGAGAGTGTAAGTGTCGTGAAATGCATGTCAGCCTCCTGAGACTCTGCTCCTCCCTCTCCTCCCCCTCCTTTTTCTTCCAGCTTTTAAGACACGGAAACCACAGTAACCCCTGACAACTCCAGGCACAATTACTACCTGCACCCTTTGTGTGTGTGTGTGTGTGTGTGTGTGTGTGTGCGTTTGTACCAGAGAGAGAGCAGTGGTTTTAAGTTGAGACCACATAGCAGAGATGTGCCCTGGCTTTGTTTACACACACCAAAAATTCCCCTTCTTAACATGGTCGCTATAGTAACCAGCATTTGGGCCAGCTCATGTAACTGGTGTAATTGGGATAGAGTAACTTAAGCAAGCTCATACTGTGATTAAAAGCAATCCAGTTAAAGCCCTGGCACCGCAGAGGAGGATGCTGCGGTGACCTATATGTGTCTAATTAATGGTTTACACTCTGATAGCTGTTGAAATAATCTAAGGTCAAGATTTCATCAAATTACAACTTCCTGCTTTAGTGAAGAGAGCAGGTTTGCTACAGCTAAGGAAATGATTGGATGCATAACTGTTATTTTTCTAACCAATTGTTACATTTCCCCTTAGTTGTGTAGCATTTCCAGACCTACCTGTGAAATACACACATCTAAACAATTAAAACACCGCAGTGGGTATGGTGTGGGCCACATTACATGTGCCAAAGACTTGCAGTTGTTTACATATCTTTTCTCTCTTTTGAGAGGCGATCTAAACACTTGTGGGTTGTTAAAGATGAAGATTTGACAGGCTTTGTGTAGCAGCTCCATGGAGTTCCCAGAGTCTTATGCCCTCCAAGTCTCCGCAACAGCCATGTGACTGTAAACCATGAAAACCAGCAGCCAGAATTGCTGCCAGACCATACCCCAGCGCTGTGGAGACATGTCTGGCAATGTAAGACTACTTTACACAGAGCGTTAGAAAAAGTATCAAGACATTTGTGCCAGAATCAAGTCAAAGCAAATTGTGTGGGCTAAGATTAATAAACTGTAGACAGACTTTAACCCTTGTGTTGTCCTTTAGTCCAATTAGACCTGTTTTATTTTATCGGATATATGGGTTTCTTTCATCAAAATTGCCAAAATATAACTTGGATGCATAAGTGTAAGCCATGCAACGTTCTTTGCAGTTTAAATTCATAATTACTTCCATTGAATTTTTGGTGTTTTATTCAATTTGATAGCATTTCAAAAAACTGTGTAAAAGGTTTTTAAAACTTTAAAACACAAAAAACTTATACCAGTCTGTGATTATCCACTCAACATCCTCTGACTCTATTAGTCAAAATAATTCCTAGTTTCTGCTTTTTTAACAAAACAATACGTATATTGTCATTTAAATTAGGTTTGTTGAATAAAAAAAAAAAGACAATGTTGAAAAAGTGAAAAAAAAATTTAAAACAGTGTCATATGCATCTTAAAACGTTGGAAAAAAGCACAACATAGACCCGGAGGGACAACATGTTAATGGTGGACGGGAAGACAGCAGGATGGTTAACGGGAAAGTAAAAGGGAAAAGGGCGGCATCATCTGCTATAAAAGAGCTCGAGGTAGCAGTAGCCGCTAACTGTGATGCAATGAAACGTCTCTCAACTTCACTTTCCAACTCAGATTAGTGCTAATTGGAATATTGGTCTTAGGGTAACCCCCCTCCCTACCCTGTGCCGATTATCCGGGTGAATTTTGGGTCCATGATGGCTTCATGCGCCATTAAGCAAATCTCATAGAAATGAACGGGGCTCCGCCTCAAACGCTGTATCCACTTCTTATTATACTTCCATGATTGCGACTGTTAACAGGATGTTGCTGTGTAGGAGCATGTGTGTTCAGACAACCTGTATAAAACCGGTATAAATAATGGCTGCATTCGAGTCATTTTTGAATGGTGGGATTTTATAAGGTTATGTAAGGTTGCAATAACTTTAAAGTGCTCATATTATTCTCATTTCCAGGTTCATAATTGTATTTAGAGGTTGTACCAGAATAGGTTTATGTAATTTAATTTTCTAAAAACAACATATTTTTGTTATACTGCACATTGCTGCAGCTCCTCTTTTCACCCTGTGTGTTGAGCTCTCTGTTTTAGCTAAGACATCTCACTTCTGTTCCATCTTTGTTGGGAGTCTCGTTACCTAGGTAAGGACTAATAGCCAGTCAGAAGCAGAGTATGAGGGTGTGCCCTGACAGTACCTTGGTAAGGACTACTAGCCAGTCCGGAGCAGAGTATGAGGGCCCTGACAGTACCTAGGTAAGGACTACTAGCCAGTCAGTAGCAGTAGGAGTATGAAGATGTGCCACGCCAGCACGTTTGTCTCTAAAGTAAAGGCTGGACTACAATAGTCGACGATACGGTCTCAGGATTCTCTCTCTCAATCTCTTAATTCGTCTCAGAAAATACAGAGGGAAAGATTGAGTCAGACAGGTTAAACATTTCATTGTTGTTTTCAACAAAATGACTGAGCTCCTTCTCAAGCTCTCGTGCACGCGCACGTGTGACAGCGCAAGCTAAAAACGCATTTTCTGAAATCTCATTAAACTGCGGTGTCTCAGAACTCTGAGGTTTGTCTAAAACTTCTAGAGTAGGCGTAACTTTACCTCCAGCAATGTCATTTCCCATTAAAATTGTTATACCTTTGATCGGCAGTTCGTCACACACTGCTATGGGAAAACGACCTGTGACGAGAGGAGACCGGATGTAAACATTATGTACTGGCCGCGGAGCATAACCCATCTCGACTCCTCTGAGAATTGCACTAAAACCACAAGCAGACTTGTTAGAGAAAGGTAAAGCTTGCGCAAGTAGGCTACCACTGATTGTGAACAAGCAGTATCTCTTAAAACAGTCACAGTGCATTCATCCTTTGTTTCACCCGTTAGCGATACGCTAGCATCAAATACAAACGGCTTAAAAAATTCATCAATGGACGGAGCTAGTGGGCGTGTGTTCACACAGTCAACTTCTGCTTTGATTAATCCCACTCCTTTAGGTTGGGTAGATCGGGTAGACAGATCTCTCTTTTTCAAAATCTGGCAATTTGCGATTACATGCCCTACTTTGTGGCAGTAAAAACATTCACGTTCCTCTTTCTTTGGTGAAGAACGAAATGGGATATTGTTCCGTGGAGGGGTCGCGTCACAACGTGGCTGCTCCACTGAAACAAAAGCAGATTTGTGAGTCAATACATACTCATCAGCTAAACTAGCCGCTGCAGAAATAGTATTCACTTTCTGTTCGTTCAAGTACACTACAATGCGGTCCGGCAAACATCTTTTAAAGTCCTCTAAAAGAATTAACTCTCGTAAAGCACTATAATCTGTGACCTTACAAGTTTGACACCACTTATCAAACATCGCTGCTTTTTCTCGGACAAACTCAAGGTGTGTCTGTACAGAGCTTTTTCTGTGATTCCGGAATTTTTGTCTGTGTGCCTCAGGCACAAGCTCATAAGTTTGTAAAATTGCTGATTTCACAGTCTCATAATTTAAACTTTCTTCTACTGGTAACGATGCAATGGCAACTTGAGCCATACCATGGACTTTGCATTGAAGCAGGAAAGTCCATACTTCAGGTGGCCAGTGTAAGGCCATAGCAATTCTCTCGAATACACTAAAATAAGAATCAACCTCGCTCTCTCGAAAAGTAGGAACAAAAGAAACATTTTTACCAATATCAAAAACTGATTTAGGTATTGGTGTAGCAAGAGTGGAGGGGGATGCCAGAGGCGGACTTACCATTAGGCAAAGGTAGGCAATTGCCTTGGGCCCCAAGCTACCAAGGGCCCCCTAAAACACCTCATAAACTTATGTCTATGATTTGTAAATGTAAATGTGCTGTATTTATATAGCGCTTTTCTAGTCTGAACGACTATTCAAAGCGCTTTACATAGTACAGGAAACATTCACCATTCACACACATTCATACACTGTGGCAGAGGCTGCCGTACAAGGCGCCACCTGCTCATCAGATAAACACTCACACACATTCACACTCCGATGCGCAGCATCGGGGGCAACTCGGGGTTCAGTGTCTTGCCCAAGGACACTTCGACATAGGACTGCAGGGCCGGGGATTGAACCACCAACCTTCCAGTTGGCAGGCAACCACTCTACCACTGAGCCACAGCCGCCCCGATTTGTTGTCTTACTTTTCACCAATTAATTATAACTCTAAACATTTATACGCTAAAGTGCTATCCGATTGTTTAATTCATGATGAGAAACTCCCCCCAGTCCCCACTACATTGGACTATTCCATTATCCTACTGCGCATCTGCGTGTGTTTCTACTCAAACAACTCAGCATGCGCTAAGCTGTAGACTACAGACGGTTGAAAAATGAAGCGAAGCTACCGAAGTGGAAGAAAAAAGGAAGAAGCGGGAAGAAGGCAGAACGTTTTTAGCAAAACTTCCAAAGGTAACAACCTTTTTCACAACGGCTACTGACAACACATTAAAGTTAGTAAAGAGCAGCAAGAAGCCGGTGCTTGCGCTAGCAATGCTAACACTGATGAAGAGTAGTGTCAGCCCAGGTTGCTCTAGCGATGCTAACACTGACGAAGAGTAGTGTCAGCGCAGGCTGCTATAGCGATGCGGGGGCTACATACAAGACAACCTTACAGGATCCTTTGAATGGAGATTGTTACGGAACTGCTGCTTTCACTGTCCATGATGATAACTATGGCAATGACGAAGATGGTGACACGCATAATACTCAGCAACTAGACCCCGTGAGTAGCAATCACCCTAATCAATGTGTTATGATTGAAGATGATCCAGTACTCTGGCCAAAACAGCTGTCAGACAGAGAGCACATCTTTCTCAGATAAATAAGGACTGAAAAGGGGGAGAACACGGGTTGTGGAGGGCCCCATGCCTGTGTTTGCCTTAGGCCTCAAAATGACTAAATCCGCCCCTGGGGGATGCCATACCTGAACTTTGGGAAGCAACCTGTCCTGCGTTAGAGACTTCCAGCTCTAATCGACGCAGCTTCACTGCCGTTTCTGCCTCAATCTCCATGCGCTTAATCTCCAACTGTAGTTGCCTCTGGTGCTCTTTCTCCTGAGCTTCCAGTTGCAACCGGGCAAGGCGGACTTTCAGTCGTGCCTCGACCATGGAGCCAGTACCACTCTGCGGGGATGGGTCGTACCTGGGCAGTGTAAACCGGGGCATCTCCCGCTCACCTGCCCTGGCGCCCTCCCTGGCAACTGTGGGAGTTACAGCGTCTACAGGATGATTGATCAAAGGCACAGCATTTTCGAGTTGTTCAGTTACCACCAGCACTCCCTTTTCCATCATAGCTACCAATTACCCTTTCTTTAAGTTCCTTTTTCAACAAATTTTTGGATATCTCCAAACTGAAATGTGACACGAGAGCAAGTAGGTCATCCTTCCTACAATTATCAATTTGAGCCAAAGTTGGCTGTTCCAAAAAGTATTCCAAACAGAATTTTTCTTTGTCTGCCATAGTGGGACTCAATTTGCCAGCTGCAAGTCCTAATCATCCAATTAACTCGTTTAGCACTCCACACTATTCCCTCAATTGACTCACACCTTTTTGTCTCAGTTTTCCACAGTCTCCCAATTTTCTAGTTATAAATATCCCGGACGAGCCCCCATATGTTAAAATCTGGCTCGATGTTAAGATGACCGTAACGGTATTAGGAGGAATGTGGAGGAACCCAAACAAAAGGGAAACGAGGGTATAGTAAAATAAAGGTAGTTTAATGACTACAGTGGATAAACAAGTAACATAAAGAGAGGTAATGGGTGTTGTGAATAAACAACGGAACAAAAGGAGCACAACACCCATTAACTTACAACATATAATAAATAACAAACAAAAGACTAAACAACAAAAGTGTTACACAAACAAAATCTAACCAGTAACTCTTACTAGTTTTACTATAATGCTTTCGCTCAACAGCTTTCTAACAGTGTTCACTACAACAAAAGGTTTCTAACCCACAGTTTATTCTAAACCACAATTTATTCTAAACCACAATTTCTTCTACCCAAACCGCATGGCAGACTGAACTGAAGGTTCAGCCGCCCAGACTGGAGAGTCACAGCGGTATTTAAAGTCAGCCGGTTGATTGCAGGACGATGATTGGTTGGGACCACGGCCGACGCACCAATCAACAGCACGGCCTGGGACAAGGAAGGGGGCGGAGCCATCTTCGTAGGCCAATCCTCTTCTGGCAATCACACATCCGGATTTGCATATCCTAAAACAACGTCCTTAGAGGCAGGGGCCGTAACAAGCTGTTTGGAGCAGTTTTCTGTTGGAGATGGTAAGTCCCTTTGGGGGGAGGGGTTCACTTTTTAACTCTTTTAGCGTACACAAAAAAGATATAACACAAAGGAAAGGGAAAAAGCTTAAAAGCATAATATGAGTACTTTAAAGCATTGACACCCCAACAATAAGAGTGTCGATTGCTAAAGTGTTACAACCTCAAATATAGCAGAACTGCCTGCATTGATTCTGTTTTTTGCTTTTATTATCACTCCAACTAAAGTGCTGTTAGAGTCTGAGTGCTCTGTCAAACACAGGTATTTTGTGCTTTGATCATTAAATGAGAACCAAGACAGCAGTTTTAGAAAGTTGTAAGCTCTTACGCATGCTTTCAAAACTGGGTTCCTTCAAAAATCTGTAACTTAAATAACTACTCGGATATTCTTTGTGGACTAAAAAAATGGCCTAGTGGAAAAATCCGGGCCAGAATTGGAAAGCAACAAACTGCAGGACTGCAGGAGAGTGAATACAACACAAATTGAGGGATAACAAAAGGGCAAAAAAAGAACTGATAGTACATTACTGGAAACAGAATTGAGAAAAGAAACAGGGGACAAGGAAACTTCTGTTTGCTTCAGATTTTCTCAAAATTGTTTGAGAAAGAGAGAATGTTGACCATGAAACCTTCAGGTTATTTTATACTGGTAAAAACACCTCTTTTCCTAAACCTAACTGTCCTGTTCTTGTGCCGGATTTCAGGTAACCGTACATCCAGACCTAGAGAGAGAACCTTTCCCAGGGATCCCCTTGGATCCCAGCTCCGGAGATCTTTCAGTTCCTGGCTGATTGATCCCAGTGAACCTTCTGTTGCTGCTCTTAAGTTTGCTGATCCGGTGATGAGTCAAGGTGGTCCGGAATCAGATCATGGGGATCAGACCTGCGGCGTTGGGTCTAGCTAGCAGCTAGTTACCACTCAATTGTGGCCCGGCCACCCGCCAAAGAAGTCTCAGCAGCGGGGACCGCAACCAGACAAATCTGCTGACCTCATGTTTTATTGGCTCTGGCAGTGAAATGCTGGCACGCTCACACTGGGCTCCACCACACTGCTCGCGTGAGCGTGGCGTTTCTGTTGAGTGTCAGTTGCGTGGCGGCTGCGTGGCGTTTCTGTTGAGTGTCAGTTGCGTGGCGGCTGCGTGGCGTTTCTGTTGAGTGTCAGTTGCGTGGCGGCTTCGTGGCGTTTCTGTTGAGTGTCAGTTGCGTGGCGGCTGCGTGGCGTTTCTGTTGAGTGTCAGTTGCGTGGCGGCTGCGTGGTGTTTCTGTTGAGTGTCAGTTGTGTGGTGGCTGCGTGGTGTTTCTGTTGTGTGTCAGTTGCGTGGCGGCTGCGTGGTGTTTCTGTTGAGTGTCAGTTGTGTGGCGGCTGCGTGGTGTTTCTGTTGTGTGTCAGTTGCGTGGCGGCTGCGTGGCGTTTCTGTTGTGTGTCAGTTGCGTGGCGGCTGCGTGGTGTTTCTGTTGTGTGTCAGTTGCGTGGCGGCTGCGTGGCGTTTTCTTGGTCTTTGTCCACCAGAAACGTGTCTGATGTGGCGCTGCTGCTGCTGCTAGCCTTGTCTGTACACATGTATGTATATTCCCATTGATAATATAAAATAATAATTTTAACTTAATTTTGCCAAGATTTTTGTGTTTGTACATTCTGATATATACTATGTATATTTACAGTACGTATATATATATATATAGAGAGAAAGAGAGAGAGAGAGAGAGAGAGAGAGAGAGAGAGAGAGAGCTATACTAAAGTCCATGCTATTGTTTTATTATCCAATTGAAATACAATTTAAAAAAGAAGGTCAACACATTTTGCAAAATTGTTAAAAAGTTGCGTGATTGGGATCACCCTTGTTCAACATACAGGTAGAGAGGAAATGAACTGCACTCAAGCAGTAATATACTTCATGTTAAACATAAATATATACTGATTTGATAACAGCAAAGACGCCGTCGGCAGTATTGACGGTAAAGCAGGCTCCAGAATATTTCATTCTGTATTGACGGGTGCAATATTTGAAAATCGATAATTATTTATTATTTTTTTTAATTACATTTATATCTGCATTTATGTCAAAACCTAGAGGCTTGTTTTGGCTATGTTTGTGTTTTACTTTGCCTGTAAATGCATCCAACTCCGTGTTGCGTGGAAAATGGACATTGGTCTTATTTCTAGCATACACACGTTTTCAACGATCCATACTTGAGATGTGCGAGTCACGCAGGCAGTGTCCAAGCTCTAACTTGTTACCATGGGAGCCAAAATAAAAACGGACACGCTACGCAGCTGACACGCTCACGCCACGCAGGCAGGGTGCAGGAGGCCTAATGCTGTGAGATAGCCACGCCCCTTCATTTGAATATAAGTAGTGGGAATAAGTAGAGGGACATAAATATCCGCTGAACTAAATAAAAGTAAAACCCATTTATATATTTATTGAACTATATTGACTCTCATATATATATATATATATATATATATATATATATATATATATATATATACATTTCAATTTGTATTGCCTCTTTATATTGCCTCATGTATTTTTTTGAAAATATATTCCATAGGAATATTTATTCATGTATTTTATTCTATTATTTAATATTGAATGAAACAACATTCCTTAGTAGAGATGAGTTGATCTGCTCATGCTTTTCCCTCTACTAACAAGGTTATGTTTAAAGTCCTGTATTGTACAATGGCTTCATTACTGTCAAACACACATTTTTGGAAGATTTGGTGAAAAGTTTGGCTGTGGGCCTCTTGTATTTCCTTTCTTTGTTCAAGATTGTTTATTAGACGTTCATATCCATCTCAGGCAGGCAAGGAGGATTTTTTGTCTACATTTCCACTGTCTTTGAATCCCATCCAGTCTACACCAAATTAGGTGCAAACATCATTTAGATACTCAACAAAGAAGATGGTACTCAAGAAAAAGTAGATTTTTTAATATGCCATTTGCCAGTTTTTTTCATTCAGCCAAATTCTAATTTCAGTATGAGTCCTAAAGTGTTTATGGGTTGAATGGACTACACAGTCTACTACACTGACAATGACATATATGAAATTGTGCCATTTTCTATCAAAATATAGCTTTAAGGAACATTTAATTTTAGAAATCATGGAATAAGTTTTGATTGGGTTGTAAAAAACACATTTTAGTCACCAATACAGGCATAATTGAATCAAATTTGAACTATAAGGTAATAGAGACTGACTGAAATTGCGAAGAAGAAAGGAAGTAAGGTTGGTAAAGTTAAGAAACAAGAACAAGAAGAAAAGTGGAGACAAAAAATGAGGGAAATAAAAGATAATAAAAATATAGGAGATAAAAAGGTAGAAAAGGAAAGGCCAGACAGAAGCTACAGAAAAGTTATACAACAGCAATAATATAAATCTATCCAATTTACTTTGTCTTCTTACATCTGTGTGTGTGTGTGTGTGTGTGTGTGTGTGTGTGTGTGTGTGTGTGTGTGTGTGTGTGCGGGTGTGTGTGTGTGTGTGGTTGGTAAGCCAGGATCCACTAAAAAGAACCTATGTGGCACATAACCAGGCGTGGACCCAAAATATTACCACAGGGATCTGTCTCTGTGTCACACTTGCTCACACATACATGCCTGCACGCACGCACACACACACACACACACACACACACACACACACACGTAAAGGGGACAGTATAGCAAGGCTTTAATGAGAAGTCTGATGTTCTCTTAGTGGCCTATTCTTTGAGTCACAGCTTCATTTAGAGGTGTGTGTGTGTGTGTGTGTGTATTTGAGAAGGAGAGAGTTTTTATAGTTTATTCCCACTAGGGAGACATGCATGTGGTGGCCAGAGCCAATTGGACATGCCTGAAAGATTTCTTTTGGAGACGAAAATGGGGAGGGGGGGGGGGTTTAGGGGCGAGAGGAAGAGAGAGACAGCAAAAAAGAGTTATCTAGAGTGGGCAAGAGGGAAAGACCACGAAAGAGAGGGAGTGCGAGAGAGCCTGTAATCCTTTCCATTATGTATTCTCATGGTGAAAAGACAATGGGATGACCATGGCAGAGGATACATCTTTGTAATAGGGACACCATTATTTTACAAAATAATTATCAAAGCTGTTCTCCCCCATTGAAATAATAAAAACCCCTCTCCTCTCACAGGAGCACTGGTTTGGAGGCCAACATTTCACAATTCCAATTCTTAACCCAGAAATAACAAACTGGAGAAAATCCCAGTGAAGAAAAGAAACTAGGAGCCGCCTTCTGCCCCATTCCACAAGAGCTAAACCTGGACATCGGCTGGGTAATAGAGCTGCGTAGCATTCAGCTTCCCCACTTTCTAAAGAATACCTTAAAGAACTGCGCTGATGTGCGTTTGCTATTGTACTGTACATCACATTCAGACTTTCATTCCACTTTCCATTCCAAATATATGAAGAGGATGAAGAGGATACACCTGCAGCATACATTTGTGCCAGTATTCCGATCCCTTTTAGATGAAAACATAAGCAATTTTGCACGTTTTTACAATGGCCCTTTTACAGCGTCCCATTGTTATGTGTCTGTACAATTTGTACATGTGCATATACTGTATGTGGCAAAGCCTGTGTACAGAGCATGCTATATGTGGATATATGTGTTATGCATCTATTTTTGTGTATGCATATATTTATACATATTTATGTTTACAAATGGGTTCCTGTTGTATTGCATTAGTATTTTTATTATATTATTGATTGCACTCTTATAATAATTATTTGTACTATTTCCTCATTTATCTGTTTTATTGTCTTGGACTTTGTAACATCTGTTTTGAAAAGTTTTTACAGTTCTTCTTCTTATAATTATGATTATTATTATTTTGAATATTATTATTATTATTATTATTTGCAACAGAATGTAACAACTGAGGCCGATAATGAGGTTTCCTACGGAGCCCCTGAGGTGACATGGAGGGAGAAAAAAAAACGAAGAAAAAAAAATGAAAATAAAAACAGATCTCGAGTTAAGTAGGCTACATGTTTTTTGTTCTTTTGTTCTTGTTTTTTTTCCTTCTTGAAAGTCAAGTTTTTCGTTGATAGATTGTCCCCAATAGATGCTTTTGTTAAAAATGTTTATTAAAAAATGAAGAAAAAGAAACAAAAAACATGTAGCCTACTGAACTGATAAACATTGAACATTAAAGATATGTTGAGTTTGAAAAGTCAAGCTTTCGAGTTTAGTGTTCGTCCCCAGTAGGCTACATGTTTTATTTTATTTTATGTTTTCCCCTCCATGTCACCTCTGGTTTCTTGCTTGTTAGAAGGAAGTTGTTGTTTTTCTCACCACCATCACCCCAAGTGGAAGTGCTCTTGGGGGAATTGTCGGGTCGCTGAAAAACTAGTGTGCATGCCATAGATAGTCCAGTGATCCTCCATTGTGTGATTTTTTTATTCAATGCATACTTTTTGGTAAATTAATTGTAAGACGGGAGGTAAACATGCATCAGTAAATATGGAGTGGTTTTAGACAATGTTGATTGTAACGGGTCATTCTGCATTGCTGGAACACAAACATCTGATTTATTCTAATTTTAAACAGCAGCGTCTTTAAATACTAGTACAAACGTATTATGAATGCCAAGTATCACAAGTACTGCCAAGTACTGCCAAGTACTGCAGCATCATTACATATAACACATGTGATTATTTTAACTGTACAAGCAGCATTTTAATGTATTAGCTGGTCAAGGGGGAGCTAATTAAATAATAATATTGGATAGCTTATTATATATTATATTTACTGATTAGATGGTTGGTATGTAAACGCTTAATCGAAAATATTTCTCTTTAAGTAGAAATAATCCCAGTTTTTTTTGGATTTGGATGAACTTGACAAACATATACACATACACACAATGTGTGGGCACCACGATGTGAGGAAAATATGTGATCATGTTGAATTATTTGCAATAGTAAACAGATATTAAAGTGTATTCAGGTATGTGTTTTTCAGGATTCTGCTAAAATACAACAAGTTGCTATTTGAATTTAAAACAGATGGAAGGAAATCATGTCCAGCATTATTTTATTGAACAGACTGAACACTGAATTAAATATTGAAGGTCCCAGTAAAAAATGACTGGCAGCTACACTTTATTGTACCGGTTGATATTGCGATGGCGATAAAAAAAAGGACATATCCTGCAGACCTAACACACGCGCACACACACACACACACACACACACATACATGCACACACACATGCAGGAAGCACTGATTTTTCAAATTTCTGGTGTGAGTCTGCACAAGTTTGACAAGGAAATGTCGCTGGCAGCTGTGCTAAGTGCAACTTGTGTAAATGTAATAGGAACTACTTAAAGTATGAAGAGACAAAACAGTGTGTAAATAGCTGCTTGGGAGGAATGCTTATCTCTAACCTCCACCCTTTCCCCTTATTAACTTTCTTTTCTCTTTCTCTATCATGCTTCTTTTTGTTCCCTTTGCCCTCTATCCCCCTCCCCCTTTAGCCTCATGTTCTCTTTTGTTTCCACTTGTCTCTCACCACCTCCCCCTCTTTTACTCCTCGCCTTCCTTCCTCTCACATCCCTCAATCTGTTTCTCTCCCTCTTTCCTACCTCCCATACCCAGCCTCACAGACCAAAAAAAAAGCCCTCCTTCCATATTTTCAAAAAATCAGGAGATGATCTGAGACACAGATTCTCCAGAAAGTCAAATTCCCCCAGCATGCCGCGGTGAAAGCCGTGATGCAACGCTGAACGGCAGAGCAGAAATCTGAAGGAGAGGGTTCTTAATGAAAGATGGATCAAACAAATCCCCTCTCCTTGTTCATGTAGACACGGCCAGCCTTGTATTTAAGATTAGGTTAAGGATACTCTCCTGTACCTACACATATAACGCATATTACATACTTTTAGCTGCATTTTCGGATGCGGAAATTTCCCAGGATCTAATATATTTATTAAAGTCTGATTTACTGTAGTATTTGGTACCTGTAATAATTATTTAAGATTATGTGTCAAATCAGTGGGGTGGAAGGGGGGTAGACATTATAACTGGGGTGGGGGGGTTTGATTTGGAGCATCAAACATTTAATTTCCTGGTGCAAATGTCTTCATTTATATAAAGGAATTTATTATTTTACTGTATTGCACTTTCAAAACCTCATCACGTGTTTTCTTTAGAAATCATACATCTCAACATCAAACCTTTTAGAGGATGAGACCTTGTTAAAGCCAGAATCTAGATAAAAGACAACAAATACATCACATTTTTACTTGTTACTATTAGACACAGTTACTAGTTTTCCATACATTTTTCAGCAACTGAACGGTTCCTATACCTCTTTTTTTTCTTTTACTTTTTTTTCAATCTAGAGAAGCAATTGATACATTGATCATAACTACAGCCATGACAGAAGCAAAATCAAATGGTTTAAAACCTTCCACAGCATAATCAAAATTCACCTGAAATTGAGGTATTCATTCTTGATCCACACCCCCCCCTCCCAAAAAAAATAAAAAAATCCCTAAACATTTTGGTTACTTTTCCCTCTACATTTAAACACGTGCAACACAGTTTGTTGTGCAATAATATTTGAGAAACATCATAATGTTCAAGATCAGCTCCTTCCTTTCTGTTTTCTGACATGAAAATCAATCATACGCCTCATATTCACCAATGTCTATCTTTTCCTGTACCTCCATATTTTGGTGCTTCTTTTATCCACCTTCAACTGAATGGAAAGTAACATTACATTACATGTCATTTAGCTTTTATCCAAAGAGACTTACAATTGCTATGTATCAGAAGTTGCACGCCTCTGGAGTAACTGTGAGTTAAGTGTCTTGCTTAGGGACACATGGGTTGATGTATCGCAGTGGGAATTGAACCCAGAACTCCCACACCAACAGCATGTGTCCCATCTACTGCACTCCAATCGCCACCAAAATCTACAGCTAGACTCCAACCAAGATTTAAAAAAAATTGCTTTCCTTCACTGGTGCCTGGTATAAAAACCTTGTTATTTGTCAAGCACTTTCTGCAGCGCTGCATGCTCTTGCACGTGCATGTATTTTTGCTCTCCAGAATCTCCAGCAGCTCAAAACTGGGCTTTTGTCCCTCCTTCCATTTCAGAAACATGGCATATGGTGACAGAACTTATGTCTCCCGTTATTTAGTCTGTCAGTAACATTGACAACAATCAAAAACCCAGGTTGCCTTTAACTGTGCTTGCATGACCTCTTGGTTCAATTGTGTGTAAAGCTGTGCGAGTGTTAAGGGGGGGTGGGGGGTGTTTTTGCTTTTGGTTGTATGGATTTCCTAACTTTCCCAAACAGCATCAAGTGTGTTGTGTGTGAAGTACTACTGAACAGTTCAGATGGAAAGTTTAATTAGAGTTCAATTCAATTGTAATTATAGTACCAATTCATATCAACAGTGATCTCAAGACACTTTGCAGTTTTTACAGACTAGGTCTAGACAAAACTCTATAATATACAAGGACCCAACAATTCTAGTAATTCCCCCAAGAGCAAGCAATTAGTGCGACAGTGGCGAGGAAAAACTCCCTTTTAGGGAAACCTGGGACAGACCCAGACTCTTGGTAGGCGGTGTCTGACGGGGCGGTTGGGGGTGTGATGAATAGTGGCAATAACAGTCACAATAAAGATAATGGAACAGTGACTAGAAATAGTAGTTCTATTAGTTTATGGCATAGCAGGGCACTGCAGGACATTACAGGGCACTGCAGTTTAAGGTAAATGTGTATTACCCTAAAAGGAAAGAAAAAAATAAAAGAATTTAAATCATAAAAAAAGGGAAAATGTATCCTTATTTAAGCCGTTAGTACAAGTTAAGAACAATAGAACCAGTGAAACCACAATCAACCTTTTCTTTGACTCCAATGTGAGAGCAAAGCCTCTCTGTAGCGCATTAAACATTCTCAAAATTAAGATCCCAATTTGGGATTAGACGACACACACTGCCCCCCCCCCACCCCCACATCTATGTGGAAGTGGTATGTAAAAGTAGCTGCTCTCTGAGAAGTTTATGAACTTCTTTCAGAGTGTAACAAATACATTTACGGTGATTTGTCAACCCTGGCGCTTGATAAGACGTTGTATTCTTAATTAAAAGGGGAAATACCGGAACAATCTATGAAATGTTTTCCATTTAAAGCCTGGCAAAATTTTGATTAAGTTCAGGTGATGGTTCCTGATTTTCTACCGGAGCAGTAAATGACATCCAGAGAGAAGGAATTATGACCTCAGAAAACAATCGCCCTGTGTTCATGGCTTGTTAAGGCAGAGCCGAAGCTACTCCTCATCACCAGTTGTTGAAGACTAAAGATGAGTCATGTTAATTAAAGCAGCAATGATGGTGACAAAAGAAGCCCAAAATGATAATGAACAGACAAAACAGAATTCAAAGGATTCATTAAGCAGTCACGTGTACATCCTTTACAGAGAGGAGTTTGTGATGACAAATAAAGTTTTTGAAAACAAAGATTACAAGCCTTTATTGTCACATGTCATGTGCCACTGATTTTAGCAATATACTGTATTTGGAAGTGACTCTTATAGCCTAAATAAAATTTAATTAAAAAAAGTTATTGTTTAAACTAAATGAATGTAGATACAGTATGTGTCCACTATGAATGACCGCTAAAGTCCATTACCAAAAAAGATGAAACTCATGGGTAGTGATATATCGGGCCGGCCTCTAGCTCAGCGGTCCGGGTTTGAACCCGTCCTGCTGCCCTGCGCTGTGTGTCAGCCCCCATCTCTCTTACCCTTTCATGCCTATCCACTGTCTCTATGTAATAAAGGGAAAAGCCTCAAAAAGTAATATTTTAATATTATTTTTTAAGAAACTCATGGGTTTCTGTGGCTATTATAATATTTTGTGGTGTATTATTATTATTAGTATTATTATTACAACAATAACAACAATAATGATAATTTGTTGCCATCACTTAGCTACTACAGGTTTTTCTTTTCTACAATGTCCCAACCCACAAAAAAAAGTCTCTCTCAACCTCTGCCGTGTTACAACATTTTTTAAGAACTAAAAGCAGAAGATATGACAGTATCACAGTAGCAGCTCGCCTATGTCTTCTTCTTCTACAAACCGGTCAAAAGGCCCCCACATTTTTTCATTCACCCCCAATTTGCCTCTCAATATTTGAGCAGCCTCTGCATTGTGCCATTTTCTTGATCCAAGCACCACATAGATGCCTCCATTTTCTTCCAGATGAGAGTGTGAAAAGGCTTCCTTTCTCCTTTTTCACCCTGTTTCCAAAATGAAGACTGTTTGGTGTCTGCTTATTTTTAATTTCTATTTAATGTTGGTTTAATGGTTATTATGTTAGTTTGTTACTTTATTATTTGACATAGGCCTGTTTGGCAGGTTTTATGGGTAAATAGTGTTTTGCTATGGTTCTGCCTGGGATGTGGTGGGGGGGGCTCGGCTGCTCACCAGCTTAATCAGGGAGAGTGGATGCAGGGAAGGGCCGGGCTAACCTAAGGTGAAGAACAATAGGTGAGACAGTTCTGCAGTAGGTGACATGTTTATAATATTTGGAGTGCCTATTGTAGTGGGTGCACATATATGTATAAATAGTTATGTTGTTAGTACCTGATCTATCCAGTTGAAGTGTAGATGCTTTGAGAAACTTAAGAGTTAATGTTGCTTGCTCAGGTTAGCTCACCCTATAATCACCGGTGTAGGTGGTATGGTTAATTGGGGGGTGGGGGGGTGAGTTAAAAGGGCATCAGGAGAAGAAAGGAGGATGTTATTACATCTCAGGACCTTGAGGCCTATTGCACAAAACTAGGATAAGGGATTAAGCCAGGATATTCAAGTTATCCTGGATGAATTTAGCTTTGACTAGGTTGCACGAAACCAGATTGAATTAAACCCAGCCAAGTAACCATGGAGATTTATTCTTTGCGGCTAGCCTGGTCCAGAGCAGGCTAACAGCCAGGCTAAGATTAATCCTGGAGTCTCATGTGTCAAATCAGCTGCCGTCTGATCCCAAATAAACGTGTTTAACAGTTATTCCGTTGTCTTCTGCATGTGTTCTGCTATATTTTCATTAACATGCATTAGCCTACTTGTCACTATTGTTGTCGCGAGTTTGATTTAAACCCTACTACAGTTGTTTAGATGGTTAGAAGTGGTTGCACTGGCACCCTGATGCGGAGTGGGACTTCCCGGTGGGACGGTACCGTGCCTGGCGTGTGGCCGCTGCCCGGTCCTGTGAGTCGCGTCAGTGTCCACTCTCTCTGTAAAAGTAGAGATGAGCAGCGCAGTGTCCGTGGTCTCAGCTTCAGGTTTATACAGGACACGCTCCGGAGATTAAGTGTAACGATATTAATGCAGCGATATTCCCAGATGATATTAATGGCAGACTGGTCAGAGATCAATACATTCATGATTTCATGTTCTTGTTGCGTATCCTTCTCTAATAAAGGACAGTTTGTGTTACTCCTTAATATGTAGGCCTAATGTTTTTTTTATTATAGCTTACATTGGTTTCATAACCTTCTCAATTAGTCTCCCATCCCTGGACCAATAACTTATTATTATATACGTAGGCTACTGTATGTAGTGTAGTTTACATTCATCACATCAGGAACACCACAATGCTTCTTAATCTTTTTTATTTTGGTGCGTCACTTGTCAGAAGAATAAAAAAAACATGAATATTGTTTTACAAATGCTCACAGCGTGTATTGAAGTCATTTACTTCTTTTTCTAGTTGTTGTCCCTTTCTGATTGTTCTGTATGAACATTAATTGTACAAAGAATTAGATATAGCTTATAGAGATGTGTGCATATGGTTGTAAAACATGTTCTAGCGTTGTGAATAAGGGTTTGAAATTAAGCCTAGTCATAGGGTCCATTTCCCGAGGAACATTAATTCCCTCTGCTCACTTTTAAGGCAAAGGCTAAATAATAATACATTTTATTTATATAGTGCTTTACATGGTAGGCTAGTCAAAGACACTTTACAGTAAAACCAGCACATGTATCACACAAAAACAGAAACATGAAACTATATTAAAAGCAATTAAAACACAGTGTAGCCTACAACTTTGTAAAAATGTGGAGTGACTATAGGCTAAGTAGATATTTTTACACCCTCACACATTCAGTCGGTCCGCTATAGTCTGTTTGGCTTTTTCTCTCCGTTTGATAAGAGCCGTATTTCCCTTTTTGCATATTCTTCCCCTCCTCGTTACTTTCCATTAGAAGCTGCTGCTCATTGGGTGAAACATATGGCGCATGCGTCTTCTCCATCTCTGCATCAGTAAATCTGTGATCGATACCGTGGTCTATGTGAGAAAGCCGTGAACGTGCACTTATCCCAGCTATCTACACCTGGCTTGACATAGCTCCACCTGTTCATCCTGGCTCGGCAAACGTGCAACCGATTAAGCCGCGATGAGCGGATCACACTAAGTCAAGCTGTGCTTTTTCATTTATCCTGGATATCTTTATTCTACTTTTGTGCAATAGGCCCCGGGTCTCAAGATTCAGTTTTGTTGGGTTCCAGCTCATATAGGCATTAAAGGGAATTAAAAGGCTGATAAAATTGAGAAAAAGATGCTAAAAAATGAATGTATAGCAATTATGATGTGAAATTATGTGAAATACAGAAGAATGCGACCTGGGTTACTTCACCCAGTTTAAACTGGTCTATACCAGACTTAGATTAGGTCACACAGGATTAAATGCTACCTTGCATATAGTAGGGGATTTTAATGTCTTATGCATAAATTGCCAAGGCAAAGAAGATGTACATATGTACTTTTTGTGTGTGAGAAATATATTGACAGTAGAATGCACTGGCAGGAAGTGGAAGGGACAACTCAATACATGTGGTACTACAAGAAAAGGGCATGACTGAAAGGAAGCTACTTTGTTTTTCTTCATAATACTGGTTTAATGAAAAGAATATTTTTTTTAATTTTTTTTATTTATGTATTTATTTGTTTGTTTTGACTTAATTCAGGCCAAGACCAAACAGTCTATGGCCTAGACTCTATGAAGTTCATAGTATTACATACTTCTATACAGTTGGTGGTGGTATAATGCAAAAATAGAAATCTGCCAAATACAAGAAGAAGAAGAAGAAAGGAGAATGCTGGCAGTTTGCTGTGAGGTTGCCGGTTTGTTTGTTTGTTGGCTCTTATGTTGCCTTAGTTTAATATTTTGATTTAAGGCAAGGCAAGGCAAGGCAGCTTTATTTGTATAGCACATTTCAGCAACAGGGCAATTCAAAGTGCTTTACACAAAATCATTTAAAAAACAGTAAAAAAAAATAAATAAAAACAGATAAAACACGTGAATAAACAGTTAAAAATAAGAACATTAAGACACATAGACACACATTAAGACAGGGGCGGCTGTGGCTCAGCGGTAGAGCGGTTGCCTGCCAATTGGAAGGTTGGTGGTTCAATCCCTGGCCCTGCAGTCCCATGTCAAAGTGTCCTTGGGCAAGACACTGAACCCCGAGTTGCCCCCGATGCTGCGCCATCGGAGTGTGAATGTGTGTGAGTGTTTATCTGATGAGCAGGTGGCACCTTGTACGGCAGCCTCGGCCACAGTGTATGAATGTGTGTGAATGGTGAATGTATCCTGTATGATGTAAAAAGCGCTTTGAGTAGTCGTTAAGACTAGAAAAGCGCTATATAAAAATACAGCACATACAGCACATAAAACACAAGAATAAAAGTTACAGTGCAGTATAAGAAATTAAACATTAAAGAAATGAACAGTCATTTAAAGAAAGGGTTTCTGGGAGTTTGTTCCAGATGTGTGGAGCATAGAAACTGAATGCTGCATCACCCTGTTTAGTTCTGACTCTGGGGGCAGAAAGCAGACCTGTCCCAGATGACCTGAGAGGTCTGGGTGGTTCATAGTTCACCAGCTGATCAGAAATGTATTTTGGCCCTAAACCATTTAGTGATTTTTAAACTAGCAAAATACTTTGAAATCAATTCTTTGAGGCACAGGAAGCCAGTGCAAAGAATTCAAAACTGGAGTGATGTGATCCAGTCTCTTGGTCTTAGTGAGGATCCGAGCAGCAGCGTTCTGAATCAGCTGCAGCTGTCTGATTGATTTTTTAGGGAGACCTGTAAAGACACCGTTACAGTAGTCAAGTCTACTGAAGATGAAAGCATGGACAACTTTTTCCAAATCCTGTTGACACATTAGTCCTTGATTAGTCCATAACCCTTGATAAATTCTTAAGGTGATAAAAGGCTGACTTTGTAATTGTCTTAATGTGGCTGTTAAAATTCAGGTCTGAGTCCATGACTACACCAAGATTTCTGGCTTTGTCTGATGTTTTTAACATTGTTGTTTGAAGCTGAGCGCAGACTTTTAATCGTTCCTCTTTTGCTCCAAAAACAACCACCTCAGTTTTTCCTTCATTTAATTTCAGAAAGTTCTGGCACATCCAGCCGTTAATTTGTTCGATGCACTTAGTCAGTTTTTGTATTGGACTATAATCCCCTGGCGATAAGGTTATGTAAATTTGTGTGTCGTCCGCATAACTATGGTAACTTATTTTGCTGTTTTCCATAATCTGAGCCAGTGGAAGCATATAAAGGTTAAACAGAAGAGGCCCCAGAATGAAGCCTTGGGGAACTCCGCAAGTCATATTTGTATGTTCAGATGTATAATTACCTATTGACACAAAGTAATCCCTATTCTGTAAGTAGGATTCAAACCAGTTTAGTACTGAGCCAGAAAGGCCAACCCAGTTTTCCAATCTGTCTAGTAATATGTCATGGTCGACCGTGTCATAAGTATATTTTAGTGTCATTTTTGTTAAAAAACACCAATTGGGACCTTGGAAAAACGGTCTCTCCAGTATTCAATTGTGACAGAGAGCTATAGTCCTCTTTGCCTTGTAGTATAGAAAAATCAATAACTTTATATTCTAGGGGTTTCAGATTTAGACTTGTTGCATTAGTTGCAGCAAAATAATCATTGGGTCATGTGGAACGTTCACAGACAAGATGAACATAGTTTTATTGAGTTGTGTATGTCTGTGTCAGCCAATTTTATTGAAGTAGCTTTAAATTAGAGTATGTTGGGTTTTTTCTGAGATGCATCACAAGGTATTGATGTTTCTTTAGAGCCAGATGCAAGCCTGTTACCGAGTCTTCTATACCACCAGCTCCTATGTCACCTATTTTCTTCATATATGCGTCCAACACATCTAAATCAACATATATCCAGCATTTTATGATAGCCACTCATTCAGTTGTAATAGCCCTGTTGTGTTTGTATCACTCATGTGTTCCAGGTAGGCATGAACGTAGTTTCACTTTGCCAGACCTTCCTCGGCAGGGCTGCGGAAGAGGGTCTGGCTAGTCCACACAGCATTTCGGAATGGGAGAAAAAACTTAATCTGGTTTATTGGCATTTATTTAGACCAATCTCAATCGTCTTGGGCGGTGCTAAGCTTTGCATAGAGCCATGGTGCCTCTGTTAAATAATCTTGAGAAGGAAGTTGTTCTGGTGGAACGTGTACATTCACCGAAAAGGTAGTTTTAACAACAGATTCGACAGATATTCTAGCTAGCTGTCTGGATTTACCCTGCAGAGATCTGAGGAGCAGTTAACCATAGTCCTCAAAAATCCACCGAAGGTTAGAACGCCAACACAAAGAGAGCAGACGGTAATAAAATCTGCCCGAGAAGAGGGCCAACAGTGACACCGGAGCAATCCCAGAAGTTGCTCTGGCCCATTCAAGCCCATTTCCAATTTTTCCAAATTGAGGCAGCAATCACAACCGTTGAGGCGGACTTTACATGATGACCATAACACAGCAACGAGAATGGGCTCTGCAACATGCTCACTGGTTGAGATGTTTTTCCCTCACTCTGCATATGTCATCTCTTTTGCGCCAACTTTTGCCAACTGCACCCAGAGGCATTTGAGTGGCGTCCGTTAATGACGCCCCTTGTGAAATGGGCTGTGAAGGAACCTTCCCCAGACCCACTCTCAGGTACAACTTTGACTCTGTTGTCAACCAGGCTACACATGAGTACCTTCAATATGAAATGCCAAGGAAATCTCAGCTAATCCTCAGCTCAGTTTGTATAAAAATCAAACACGTGGCATAAGAACAGGACAGTTAGGTTTAGGAAAAGATAATGGGTGGGGTTACAAAATGTATGTTTCAGTGACATGCGGGTCAAGAATGGGACAAGAATCACGGACTCTTGGGTGAAAGTCCAGTGTGTTCCAAACAGACGCTAAAGGGTGCGTTTTGGGTCGTATCTGATGCTAAGAGACACTGACCAAGGGTCAAAATTTTACAAGTTGGGGGTGTGAGCGGGGTTGTGACGGCGACAGGATCCTGGAGCTCCCTGTTCAGCCGGATGGGCGCCTTCATCTGCAGGTAGCCTATGCCATGAGTGTGGGTCGGGCTCGAGCATGCTTCCAACTCAATGTAGGAGCGCAAGAAAAGGCACTGCATTATCTGTGTTCCATCCAGGAGGAGATAAACAGGCGTGGCCATAAATGACAGAAAAACACAGTAAAGGCTTTCTTCAGGGCAATTGTTATTATTATAATAATAATAATTATTATTATTATTATTATTATTATTATTTTATACCATCAATATTTTGCATCAAACACTTTGGGGGTCTTAGAGGGAGACTCAGAAGAAAGCCCACACTAGCCCCTTCACTAGCCAATGTTTTAGCCCCTCGAAGTGTGTATTTTCTTTCTTATTTTTTTATTTATTTATTGTGAAGCACTTTGTGACGTTCTGATTTCGAAAGGCGCTTTATGAATAAATGTCTGATTTCCAGTAACACAACCTCAAGTTCTATCAAGCAATTTTGGCGGGGGGAGGGGGTGTTAATTATTTTAATGATCAAATCTACAAACCCATTCATGTACAGTTGGCATTCATCAGGTGTGATTGAAATGAGCAATCTAACAACAAGTTTGTGCAGTTAGGAAAGTTGGTTAGATATGCACCGAGACTCACTATAATATAGTTTTCTTTTTCTCAGGATTTACAAAATGTCTGATATCTAGATGTGAGATTTTTCTGAAAGGTTAAATACAAGATAACTGCATAAACAGTATATGCAAGTTTAAAAACACTTGGCCTCTCATGTCGCTGAGGAAGAGAGAATAAGAGTGATACAGAGAAAGAGAGAGAGAGAGAATGCACTAACAAGCATGCAGACGGGCGAGCGACTGATTGTTGGGAGATAGAGAGTGAAAGGACGGTGAGTGAGAGAAATGTGTCCATCACTAATGGATGTTTCTGCTTTGCGTGTGGTTGAATATGTGTTTGTGTCTGAGGGTTTTCTCTCTCCTTTTCAGCAGCGCACTAATCCTGTTATACAGCAACTGGTGTGTGTGTGTGTGTGTGTGTGTGTGTGTGTGTGTGTGTGTGTGTGTTCCTAAAAATTGTCATCTATCCTTTACCTTCTTGTTTGTTTTCCTCTGCCACTTCCCTTTCTTCTCCTCACCTCCTCACTTCCTTTACGTCGATCTGATCTTTCTCTTCTATTCTTCTGTCTGCCCTCTGTCCATTCCCAGTCCTCCTCCTCCCTCCATTGTTGTCTCTCAAGCAGGTTATTTTGTTTGCCTCTCAGGCCTTTTTCTTCCTCTCCTCCCTTCCCTGCTGTCCACCTCTATTCCCTTACTTCCTTCTGTCTCTCCGTCCTCTTCTTTTATGTCTTCTCCTCTTCTTGCTACGCGGTGTTTTTCTCGCTGTCAATAAATATTTCATTCTCAGCTCCAAAGGTAGACCCAGACAGAGCCGAGCATGTGAAGCCCTCTGAAACCCAACGCAGACTATTTTCAACCCTTATGTGACCTGTGTAACTTTGTAGTATATATACTGTATATATGTACTATAATGTTTGTTTTTTTTATAGCAAAAACCCAACATAAATATCTCCACCTTGGGCATGTATACAGTATGTGTGATGCTGGACCATCTGTTTTGTTTTTTTGGCAAGTGAAATGAATTGGAACTCCTGGCACAAACTGTTCCCCCACCTGTTCTTAAGTCATAAACACAGGAGGGAAAAAAAATCTAGATCAAACTAAAAAATACAGAGACAAAGCAGATTTTTTACTCTCACTTCTCACACCTCCCGGATCTAAAGGAAAGGATTTGAAACTTACCAGTTCACAAAGCTTCCTCAGATAGGAATCTGTTATCTACCTCCATCTAATTATTTTCTACTCTGAATAGTTTGCAAAATAATACAACAATATTGTAGTTTAAAACGTTAGGCGGATGTGTCACTTTCAGGGGACACTTTCGATAGGATGTCTTCTTTCAGACTATTGGGAGGAAAATAAACATTCAAAGGTTAATCATTTAGGTGGTTATTTGACTATACGTTTTCTATTAATATTTATAATTTCTCCTAAATTCACCAAAAGTTAGCATTAGAAACATAACATTTCAGAAAACTTCTCATCCAAAAATATGTCAATGTAAGTTATTAACTGGTGGAGTTTCATGTTGATATCTCTTAGATAATTTTTTACTCTATTCATCTGTAGTGCCTGCAAAATGTCATATTTTATATATATATTTTTAATCCATATTGTTAACCCTCCTGTTTCTATATCAAAAACCAAATGTCCAAAAAAATAACTTGGATGTTTCCATACGATGCTTTTTAAAAGTAAAATAAATGATCAGTTCACTACTTTCATTGAATTTAGCTGCTTTATTCAATATTATAATTGTATAACATGAAGGAAAATGACGGTAATAAATGTCGGTGGGGGCAAGGAAAAATGTCAAAAAAGTGCAAAAGAAAAGTGACAAAAATATCGTGAGAAAACATTTTATATCTAATGTATATGCTGTATATATTATATAATCCTGCCAAAAATGGATTTTCTTTTCTGGCTATTGACACCATATTCTGAGTTATGGAGTGATAAAAAAGATATCCATAATTCCTACTTGAACCTGGCTTTATTCAATGTTCAGATTTCCTTTCTGGAAATGTATGCAAATTAGCACATATTTAACTAGAAAATGAACAATTTATATATTAAACATAACATTTCGGAAAACTTGTAATAACAAAGATATTTGTCTTAATGTCAGTAACGAAGTGGGGATGGTTCATGGTGATATCTATGGATAAGATTATGATGATGGGATTCTTTTCCTATTCACCTGGGGGTGTCTCACCTTCAGTCTAGTTTTGAACTGGCTGTGTTGGCAATTTTATTTTTTTTAATAACTGTTAAGGTTCAGATTTTGTCACGTGTGCTTTTGTTTTGTTTTAATGGACAGTGTTGAGCAAGTTACTCAGGTGTAATATTTTATTCTTCACTCATTACTCCTTAGTAAAATAAAAAGTAAAAATATCATTTTACTTATTACTTATTATAGTATCAAAAGTAATTAGTTATGTCACTCGTTATATTACTGTATTGGTCGCCTAATACTGTATCTGAAGTCTCTTTTATATAGGCCTTAGTGGTCCCTAATACTGTATCTGAAGTCTCTTTTAAATAGACCTTAGTGGTTCCCTAATACTGTATCTGAAGTCTCTTTTATATAGACCTTAGTGGTCCCTAATACTGTATCTGAAGTCTCTTTTATATAGACCTTAGTGGTCCCTAATACTGTATCTGAAGTCTTTTTTATATACAGTAGACCTTAGTGGTCCCTAATACTGTATCTGAAGTCTCTTTTATATAGACCTTAGTGGTCCCTAATACTGTATCTGAAGTCCCTTTATATAGACCTTAGTGGTCCCTAATACTGTATCTGAAGTCTCTTTTATAAAGACCTTAGTGGTCCCCTAATACTGTATCTGAAGTCTCTTTTATATAGACCTTAGTGGTCCCTAATACTGTATCTGAAGTCTCTTTATATAGACCTTAGTGGTCCCTAATACTGTATCTGAAGTCTCTTTTATATAGACCTTAGTGGTCCCTAATACTGTATCTGAAGTCTCTTTATATAGACCTTAGTGGTCCCTAATACTGTATCTGAAGTCTCTTTTATATAGACCTTAGTGGTCCCCTAATACTGTATCTGAAGTCTCTTTTATATAGGCCTTAGTGGTCCCCTAATACTGTATCTGAAGTCTCTTTTATAAAGACCTTAGTGGTCCCTAATACTGTATCTGAAGTCTCTTTTATATAGACCTTAGTGGTCCCCTAATACTGTATCTGAAGTCTCTTTTATATAGACCTTAGTGGTCCCCTAATACTGTATCTGAAGTCTCTTTTATAAAGACCTTAGTGGTCCCTAATACTGTATCTGAAGTCTCTTTTATATAGACCTTAGTGGTCCCCTAATACTGTATCTGAAGTCTTTTTTATATAGACCTTAGTGGTCCCCTAATACTGTATCTGAAGTCTTTTTTATATAGACCTTAGTGGTCCCCTAATACTGTATCTGAAGTCTCTTTTATAAAGACCTTAGTGGTCCCTAATACTGTATCTGAAGTCTCTTTTATAAAGACCTTAGTGGTCCCTAATAGTGTATCTGAAGTCTCTTTTATAAAGACCTTAGTGGTCCCTAATACTGTATCTGAAGTCTCTTTTATATAGACCTTAGTGGTCCCCTAATACTGTATCTGAAGTCTCTTTTATATAGACCTTAGTGGTCCCCTAATACTGTATCTGAAGTCTCTTTTATAAAGACCTTAGTGGTCCCTAATACTGTATCTGAAGTCTCTTTTATATAGACCTTAGTGGTCCCCTAATACTGTATCTGAAGTCTCTTTTATATAGACCTTAGTGGTCCCCTAATACTGTGCTCCCCTTGTCCATTGTCAGGTCATTTTGTTTTCAGTAGTGTTTACATGTGTCAGTTTAAGTCAGTTCTGTGATCCCTGTATTTTCCTTTTGTCTCTACTTAATGATTTTTGGATTACTTTATAATCCTCCATTTTTTCCTCAACATTCTGAAAGAAGTTTTTGCCCTCTGGATTCAGGTTTTCGTTGTGTACTTTTTTTGTGTGAAATAAATCCTCAAACTCAAACTTTCTCCTGCTTGCTCTTTGCTTTTCAGTCCTCAAATTCCCTCACCCACGACAAATCTATTGGGGGTGAGTAATGTACGTTTGAATATACTGGAAAACTAAGGTCCTATTTCCACCTGAATATTTTTAAATGAAAAGATGCCCAAGTTGTACCTTTCCAGTTGTGTAAACATCATGATGCGTACAGAAAGGACAGAACGCTAAGGGCTTTACCAAATGATGGCCTAACAATGGAAAGGTTAAAACGGCATGCTCTCCAGAAGACCAACCCATTCCATTTTGCACATTTAATGATCTTTGCTTTCACACCACCCTCTGGTCCAAAATGTTAACTTTGCTAGGAAATTGAATTTTTCTGTCCCAGACAGGCAAGCCCTTTTGATTTTTAAAAGTGCATGATTTCTGTTCTAGACGGCCCTCTGGTAAGTAAGGGACCTAAGGTCATTTTTTACTGTTCATTGTCCGTCTGATTTTATTTTATAAAAAGCTTGTAAAACATCAACCTTGTTGTCTACAGTCAAGATATGAACATCATTTTTTTCAGGAAAAACTGGACTATTAGAATAGTTGTGCTGCAGTCAGGTCACTTGAATGTTAAAAATGGTTGTAGGACCTTAACGATAAATAAATAAATAAAACAGAACATGAATCTTACAGATATGTATTGATATCACAGACAGAGTAGCACAAGCTAAACCAATCTCTCTAAAAAAACGTCTCATTTGTCTTGGGAGTCACACTGTGAAGAAATAAACATAACTTATACAGTTGACAAAATACATTTTTTTCAAAAAAAGTCCAGACGCTTTTGCCCTCATGACATTTACTTGTGCCAAAAATCAGCATAATGTCATATTTATTGATATTACACTCACAGCAATGCTCCACAAGCAATTGTGTGTCTAAAACAGTTCTCCTATATGCAAAAATAAACATAATATACATTATAACTCATATAAAGCACACACTATTTACATGTCTTCAAAGGCCCACATATATGCCAAATCTCAAAACCGTGACGCCATAGCGTTGCTTCACTTCCGTTTACTTACAGAAGTGACACACATTAGATATACAAGAAAATACATGGAGCACGGTGCTAGCTGGCAGAAATGAGCAAAAATGTGATAAATTATGGACATCAAGTGGCTAAATCTTGGATGTAACAGTTTGGATTTAATGCTCAACAACCCCAAAAAAAGGCAAAAGTTCCAGGTTGGATAGAAAATCTGCAAGACCCTGAAGAGACTTCCTTGACCGTTAGCTTGTTAGCTTTTAGCTGCAAAAATCTGTAACTTTCTGTCTTTTTTGGTTATTAAATGATTGAATTATGAGTCAGAGGTGCTGTTTTCGCTCGGAGACGATTCTCTCGGTTCCTGAGGGTTAATGCACAACAGAGAGGCATGGACCGTGCCAACACTGAGGTCTTGTAGCAGCAGGAGGGGTGTTATTATCCTACCTATACTGTACTACTCAATGTATGATGAGAATTTACTGCAGAACTGATGAGACAAAGAAATCTTCTCCCATCCTTCCAAGGTCTCCATCCTCCTCCTCCTCCATTGCTATGTCACCCTTCACCTCTGTCTCATTAATGGCCGGCCAATTAAGCCGCTCACCGCATTGTTGGTGGGGCGTTGAATAACACACAAAGGTCAACGGCACTTGAAAAACATTGCAAGCTAATGGTAATTATAGTTGTGGAAAAGTCAAAGGGTTTGTGGGTACGGTGCAGCATGGGGTAACAGCTTTTAATGGACCTCATCAATGCATTTGCATGTTATCTTTCCTCCTTCTCCCCCTTCCTTTCTTCCAGTCTTCTTTCACCCATTCTTTCCTCTGTGTTTTGGGGCTGCTGATTAAGTTGGGCTTGCTGGTAATGAGCCATGAGGACTAATTGGGATTGTCAGAAAGAGGGAGGCAGCGGGAGACGTAGTACTCTGGCATTTACAAGTGCAATAAGTCAAATATGAGGAGAAGAGATGAAATGGGGAAACTGCCGAAATCCCCTAATCATTCTGATGGATTGTAGGAAGGCTTAAAGTCCACCCCCCCCCCCGCCCCCCCCACCACAACCACACACACACCTCTGGGTATTATTCTCTGGATTGTTACAATCGTTACAATTTTGGCCTGCTTAAAATATAGGACACTCACTAGTTATGAGTCATAAACATACCAAGAAACACACACACACACACACCCACCCACACACCCATGTTAACATACTAAGTAACACACACACACACACACACAAACATACTAACACACACACAAACACACACACACGTAAACATACTAAGTAACACACACACAAACATACTAAGTAACACACACACACACACAAACATACTAAGTAACACACACACACACAAACAAACTAAGTAACACACACACACGTGAACATACTAAGTAACACAGACGTAAAAATACTGAGTAACACACACAAATACACACACACCCACGTAAAAATACTGAGTAACACACACAAATACACACACACCCACGTAAACATACTAAGTAAGTAACACACACACACACACACACATAAACATACTAAGTAAGAAAGCAGAGTGGAGAATGTAAAGCTATCAAAGCCAGATCTCTTGTTGTTTCTCTTCCCCCCTCCTGTCTGTCGGCTCTTTATTTATTTTTAATCACTCATTAACGAGTTGGCACCGCTCCAGAGACAATCATTAAATTAAGGTGCAGGATTTATTTATTTCTTTATTTTTTAAAAAGCGAACACACATCCCCTCCTCAACTTGAAACTCAAACTACCATTTTTTTTCATGTATATTATATTTTTTAAATTGCATTTATATTCCTTTCAACCTGTCCCCTTAGTATTTGACTTCACATTACATTCAGTGTCTTAATTAAACAATCAATGAAAGAATGGGAAATATCATCTATAGCCAAACGAAGGATGTCTTCGTATCATCTGGACTCCAAAGCAACAACAAGTACAGCACATACACAAGTTGCAGAACATGAGTAATACAAAGGACAGCTTTCCAGTTGCAGCTTGAAGGAATGTGATTAGATGTTCCGATCATGGCTACCACTGTGGAGGTGGTGAAAATACACGACTCGACCTGCTTATGAAGGGCTGGTTCCCTGCTACGGGGATTTGTTTTTCAGTAACTTCAGACATGCAATATTGACTGTTCTCATCTCATCTCCTATACCCGATACCCCTTTGATTGCATCTCAACCATCCGTTTGTATGTCTCTCCTCAAAAACTAGAAAGAAAACATCAGCTACTTTTTTTTCTTCTTGTGAAAGCAGCAGTATTCAAGCATTTCCTATTTATTTTATTTTTAAGCAGAAGACAAAAAAACATCTCTAAACCTAATTTACTTTGGAATGCACAAAGGTGTGGATTGGTCATTCGTATGTACTTCCTGCTAAGACACCCAGCTGGGATTTGATAGTGTAAATAATGATTTTTTGTAAAATACAGCCTTTGCATAGATCCGATTTCTTAAATTATTTTCCATTGCTGCTAAAATCCCTCTTCTTAGAAAGGCATGCTTCAACAAGTCTCTCCTTAAAAATCATCTGGCCTGTACAGCGATGTGTGTGTGTGTTTGTGTGTGTGAGCACGTGTGAGTGAGTTTGTCATTCACTTTTTTTTAGATTGCATAGCTTCATTACAGACATTAGTGCATTAACAAACAAAATCCTCTCAGCGCGCACATTAAAAGCATCTCATTCCCACCTCAACGCACAATCAAGACCATAAAACAATACGTTACAGCCCTGACTAATTACCAATGTGAAAACTTTCATAATTGAATAGCGCCCCTTTACCCAATACCGCTTGGCCAGGGTGTATTAAAAGAGGCTGTTCTCAATTAGAATTTGTCAAAGCAAACAAATGAGATGAGTGTGCATGAAGCGATTTATCTGAAGTCAGGTAATAAGGTGGGGATCACAACCACATTGTTGTTCGGGTGTTTGCTAAATGAAGCTCATTAGCAGCGGGAAATCTCTGCCGAGAAAATCTCTAAATTATACTGAAGCAAAGTTATGAGCAAAGAACGTACATAAACGCCCATACAGTACGCATGTGCAAGTACACATCAGATACAGCAGTCAGTTACTACTGAAATACAGTGATACCAAATCATTTTGATGCCAAGTCTCATATAGAAAGGCAGCACAGGACGTATACGCAGGAGGGCGAGGTTGGTATCCTGTCTGAAAATAAAGGAAAAACAGCAATTTCTTTTAACTTTACGAATGTCATGTACGTAACCGTAAGTGAAGGTACGTGTAAAAGTAGGCGCAATTTACAGGGGGGGTTCAAACTATTACAATTACTTTCCTTTACATAAATGACATTTGCACTACAAATTGTTGCAGAAAAGAGTTATACACTCACAATTTAAATGTAGCTCTAAAGTGGAGATTAGGGTTTAATCCCGGGAAAAGGGATTCCCGGGAAATGTGATCAAGACTATTTCCCAATTCTCAGGAAAGGTTATGACGGGAAATGGGAAATAAAATAAAATTTCAAAAAAACGCAAGGAGTTTGTGTCTATCGTTGTCATACAGAAACATATTGTGAGACGATGCCGTACCGTATCTACGGTAATAGAGGCTCACTAAATTCTAGTGATGGCCAAATGAAGCTTTATGAACCAGTGGCTTTATTTTCTGAGTCCACTAGATGGCGCTCTTGGTTGTAAGAAAAAGGCCTAAGGCATTACGATTCAGTGTATTCTCAGAGAGCACCATCTAGTGGGCTCAGAAAATAAAGACACTGGTTCACAAAGCTTCATTTGGCTATCACTACTAAATTCACTACGCAGCAGTAGGCTTTATAGTAGAACTATTCAGGCTACATCCGGAGAGGAGAGAGCGTTTTCTATCTGTGGCCAATTTGTCACGAAAATCCAAAACCGCCTGAGCGCAGAGTCTAGCGACGCTCTCTGCTTCTTGAAAGCACACTTCCAGAAGAAACAGAAAGGGCAAGATGAGAATGCATTGTAGACTAAAATATAATAATATAAACATAATAATAAGAAATATGTAGTCTAAGTTGTCACAAGTTCAATCCAACGCTGATATTGAGGCAGAGTGTTAATGGCCCTGTGTTTTTGCAGCGCACAGTTGTACATTTCTGTGGGTCGCTTTCTTTCATGTTGTTGTTCTTGTATGTGTTTAAAAGAGAAATATGCCTGCCCTGCCGTAATAAAGAAGTATTTGGTTAATTTTGAGTGATTGTTCCCGTTTGCAGCCGCTTACACATCTCAAAAGCCACAGAATGGATTTTGTTTAACAGAATGGTTTAGGAGTCATTCAATGGTTTACATGTCCTTAGTTTTTATATCGGAGTTCTGTAAAATATTGGTTTTATAAGGTTTCCTAGAATTTCAGACGACAAGTCACAGACATTCCACCTGGCATCCCCCCCCCCCACACACACACTTTTTAACTTGTTTTTTCGCCCATATAAGGAGGCTTAATCCTTGAACGCAGGTTCAACTCCAACCTGGGGCTTCTTGCTGCATGTCATTCCCCCTCTCTCTCCCCTTTGAAGTTTAAGCTGTCCTCTTGAAAATAAAGGCCTAATAATGCCCCAAAAATATCATAAAAAGAAAAACCTAACCAAACTGTGACCATTCCACAATGTTAACGACGTGTTTCAAACAGTGTCCTTAACCTTCTCTGGTCTAGATATGGGT
This sequence comes from Etheostoma nigrum, assembly GCA_029931835.1. Classification (NCBI taxonomy): domain Eukaryota; kingdom Metazoa; phylum Chordata; class Actinopteri; order Perciformes; family Percidae; genus Etheostoma; species Etheostoma nigrum. The sequence continues at coordinate 4,087,177 of CM057238.1, forward strand.
CGGATTAGAGGGAAGGAATAAACTACCTGTATGGTTATATGGTTTGGAGGACTTGTTGGATTCAGTCTGGCACCAGTGACTGATGGGTCATGGTTCCACGTTTTGCTGCCATACCGGCGGACCGGACCATGTCCATATGAAATTAGAAGTAAGGGTAGCCTTGTGGACAAAAGTGACAAAAATCAAAAGTCTTGTCTGTTACAAGAGAACTTAATCCACTGGCTAATACTGCTTTAATAGATGTGTTCTTTTCATTTTTTGGGCCAGAAGGTAGCAGAAAAACTCAGAAGAACAACTGACAGATGTACTGCCCTGAAATATTTTTTTGTTAAGTGGCAGACTGAGCCTTTATGCAGCCTCTGACATACAGTATATATATAGACATTTTAAGTGACTTTGGATAAAAGCGTCAGCTATATGACATGTAATGTAATGTAAAGATGAACTGTATGATGTATGATACAATGCAGCCTGTAGTAATTTATTGTTAGTTTAATTTTATTTACTAGTAAGTGACTCAATTAGTTTGTATTCAACATATTTACCTTGTCTTATTTGTCAGTGTGTCTTATCTGTAAAGGAGCTAAATGTCACATAATTTAAACAGTGAGAGTGTCAAGAAAAGACATGAAAATACAAATAAAGCCAAAGAGACTGTGGCATTATTTGACATTTACTATGGATCGGAACAATGAACTGCAATTTCAGAAGAAAAACAACAAGTCAATCAGTTTAATGTTTGCCACTTAGGTCTCGTTTTAAGAAAAGTGTTTTATTGATTATGAACTGACTCTTAATAACTAGAAAATGCCACTTTTCTCGTTTGGTCAGCTATCCCCGAGCATATGTCAACTAGAGAGCAATGATCTGTGGGATGATGACAGAGTGGATAATTTCAGATACTGAGAAACTATTTGAACTGGGCTGGCATTGGAATTGATGTTCCAGCTGTACAGTCCTGCTTATTACTGTATGGCTGAGTATTCCTTTAAAGGATAACTACCGTTTTTTGGACCCTATTTTCCTATGTTTTTGTGTCTATGGGAACAACAATCTTCGACACTGGTCCAGTATTAAGCGAGATCGCTGCAGCAACGAAACAAACTACATTGTAAGTTAATTGCCCAGCTTGAATTTACATTGACAAACGTGCTGGTTTTGCCGTTGACAGACTCAGATTAATATCCTAAATGTCTGACAACATTATGGAAAGGATTTCTAAAGAGGGTGACCTTTCTGTTAAAGAGTAAGTTTTTATTTTTAAACATAAAAACATCCGCGAAATTGCGTTTGCTAAACTCACCAGACTCCATGTAAATAAATAGTAATTTTAGCATTGTAACATACACTTCATTCAAAGTCAACAGAGACACAATTAAACTATGAAAAGCTGTTTTGGGTCATGCTTCCACTTTTCCAACCATCAGTACACTAGTTTTGGTTGAAATAAACACGAGTTTACCGATTTTAGATGTGAAAATATGTTGGCTCTATACACGCTGAAAGTTGTTTTTTTAAATGGAGTCTGGTGGGTTTAGACAAAGTGACTTCAGAGCTGTTTCTGGTTAAACAGAAAGGTCTCAAAGAGGTTTTAAAAATTGATCTTTGAAGGACCAAATATTGGCCTTTCAAAACATACACTCAGTCTGCAAGTGTTCTGTCTGAACATGTTGATCAGAGATATGCCTACTCAGGACCGGAAACCATTTCCTTAAGTCTTCCTCGACGATTCCAGCATCAATATAAAGTAACCCAATTAACACATTCATCTGATTATATGAATATATACAGGTTCTTATTAAATGTATGTAATGAACTTCACTTTTTATTATTGTTTCTTCACAAGGAAAAGAAATAAAATTAACATGATCCACTCTGATAGTAAAATATATTTACAGTAAATTACTCAGGTTGTATTTTGTTTTGTGACTTGTTATGTTTTCATCGATATATTCAGCAGATTTGTATTTATATGTTCCACCATACAAGTTCCTTGCTGGACTATGTTGTAGCGGCTCTAGGCTCTGTTTTGGCGCCTGATCGGTCAAAAGAAATGCCAATAAACCAGAGCATGTGTTTCTCCCATCCCTGAATGCTGTGTGGATTAGCTCCTCCACAGCGCTGTGGAGGATGGCCTGGCAACACGAGACTAGTATTTCAGTATATCGTCACAATGCCTTTAAAAGATGTGAACTATGGCATAGTTTTAATTTTTGTTTAATTTCATTTAACCTTTATTTATTCAGGGAAGGTTCACTGAGAGGAAGCCTCTCTTTTTGCAGGAACACCCTGATCACATTCACACAATTGCACACATGCAGGGCGGCTGTGGCTCAGTGGTAGAGTGGTCGCCTCTTTGAAGGTTGGCATTCCTATGTCAAAGTGTCCTTGGGCAAGACACTAAAAATGAGTTGCCCCTGATGCTGCGCCTTCGGAGTGTGAATGTGTGTGAGTGTTTATCTGATGAGCAGGTGGCACCTTGTACGGCAGCCTCAGCCACAGTGTATGAATGAGTGTGAATGGTGAATGGTTCCTGTACTATGTAAAAGTGCTTTGAATAGTCATTAAGGCTTGAAAAGCGCTATATAAATACAGTCCATTTACATTTACTGTCATACCTCCAAGCTGCCCAGTACAACCACAGTCTGATCTGCTGCCACTGAGCAGCTCCACTGGAGCCGTAATGAGGTTAAGGACCTTGCTCAAGGGCACCTCAGTGGTGGTAATGAGGGAGAGACAAGCGCTGCTCTTTCACTTTTCCCACCCAGATGTTATCCTGTTTGTCTGGGAATTGAACCTACGACCTCCTGGTCACAAATTCTCTTCTCTAACTAATTTGTCAGTGTGTCTTATCTGTAAAGAAGTTAAATGTCACATAATTGAAACAGTAAGGGTGTCAGGGAAAGACATGAAAATTCAAATGGACTACTTGACATTACAGTCTTATGGATTGGAACAATGAACTGCAATTTCAGTAGAAAAACAACAAGTCAATCAGTTTAATGGTTGTTACTTGTGGGTCTCTTTTTTACGAGTTTTAAGTGTTTTATTGATTATGAAATGAGTCTTAATAACTACAAAAAAGCCAATTTTTTTTGTTTTGTGAGCAAACCCCAAGCATATCTCAACTGGAGAGCACTCAGACAGGCGTGTGGAGCACTGATCTGTTGGATGACACACATGTATTTCATTAAATGTAATGTAATGTTTGTTATTCACAAGGAAATAAAATGTCCCATTACATGTTCAACTTTCATTTATCCTAACTGAGAGAATGTTCAGACATTGGTGATGTTGAACTGGATAAAATGGACATATCTGAAGTATTATGAAACTGATGTAAAGGATTCTAACTAAAGGTTGTCTCAAATGGTGGCGAACCTAGCCTCAGTGCTGCCGGTAAGTCATCCAATAGCGGCTATATGCAGTAATATACAGTATATTATATATATATAACAATGGGGGTGCACATTTACAGAGGGCTTGTTTCATGTCATTACTTAGAATTCCTCATGCGGGCAGCAGAAACTACGGCACTATAGCTTTAATCAAAGTTCTGTGTTGGAGTTTGTAACATTCTAAAATCTTATTTATCTTGATTTAAAGATTTTAATTTTTACTGTCACTGCATATCAGTTCCAAATATTGATTATTGGTGGTATTAACTACTAATAAATGGTACCGGTCCATCCCTCACACACCACCTTCAGTTTGGTAGACGACCACTCTACCACCTGAGCCACAGCCCTATTTAACATACTGTATAGATTTTATGAATTACAAATGACTCACTGTGAAAGCCTGTGACTTTGAACAAAAGAGGACATTATTAGGGCTCAGCGGGGGCCAGATGAAAGAGCTGCAATGGCTGAGGCAGATGGAATGAAGTCAGCCTGACAAGGAATGCAACGTGAAGTGGAATCTCCAGCAGACTACCTCTACAAATCACACTGCAACTGGACTTATTCATTCCGCTCAAGTATCTTGTCGAGTAAAGTCGACGAGATACTCAGAGAATCCTCAGAAATCCATTGGAGGTTTGAACGCCAACACAAAGAAAGAGGAAGAGGACGGACATCCGGCCTAAATGAGGGACATCCGGCAGAATTTCCAGCAGCACCTGAACAATTATGGAAGTGAAATGTCGTCGATATAGACTAAGGAAAGGTTGGGGTTTCATGGTTAAAAGACATGGCCGTTGATGGGAGACGTTACATGGGACAGGAAGGTTAGTCTTTTTTTTTTTGGTTCAGCCCGTTCTCATGAACCATACGTTTGAAAAAACTATGAAAGGTTGTGCACTGTAGCCTAATTTGTATGATTTATACAATTTATTTTGCTGTCTGCAAAGATGGATGGGGGTTAAATACAAGACGTTAAAGCCAGGGGGCGGAGATCTCTTCCTGACTCTCTTCTACTGACAGCTCGCTGTGTCCTGTACCCGGCTCACAGTCACCTATTCTCAGGTAACTGAACCACCAACTATGGCTGAATTGACGGAGCACCATGTGGACGAAGCTCTGTAGCGGCTTAATCAGCTAGCAACTGCTCCTCTGTAGCACGGAGCTCTGTAGCCGATGTCACATGACCAGTCGGCAGTCTCCTAGTTTCCGTATATCATACAAACAAGTTCATGAGAATGCCTTGTTCCTATACATTTAATTGAAACTGAAGACTTTTCTCTAAAGCTTATAAATGTATATATATATATATATATATATATATATATATATATATATATATATATATATATATATATATAAAAGAGGCTGAGGAAAATAGACTGGAAAGAAAAGAAGAGAACGGGTGCAGAGAGGAAGAAAAATCCCACTTTGAGACTAGATTTCTACAGTTTGGCTTCAAAGGCTCTCACTGTAAGCAACTTGCTCTTCACCCAGCATGATCTGACTCATTTATTTTTTCTTTGAACAGAGAAGGTAGTTATTTATGATGTGACGAGGGATTCTGGTGGAGTTTGAAGAAGAAGGTCAGCCTACTGCACGCACAAAACTGAGACAAAATAAAAAAGAAATCTTAGTGTCTCCACACAGTATGACATTATTTTTAATCAGTTGTATTACATCTTGGTACAGTACATAAAAGCCTAATTCTTGAGCAGTGGAACAGACAGGAGGTTCTCTCTTTTACCAATGATTTGATTTTGACCGTTCTGTTTACGCACCTCTCTCTGTGCATATGTACCAAGCACAAAAAGAACACTTCAGTCTGATAACGGTTTGTCATAGAAGAAAATAAAGAAAATACAGATCTAAAAAATGAAGTAAGAAAATGTATCATGTACTACAAAGATGGAGAGCAGCATCCATCAGGTAATAGTTTGAGACCTCCTGTGACACAACAAGCACTTTAAATGTACAAGTTTTTACTTTACTGTATTCATGAATAGTATTGTACTGTATAGTGTATTTATTGTATTGTATTTCTGCTCTAATTTTGATGGGTATTACGGCGGGTATGAGCACTGTAATTTCTATTTTGATGGCTGAAATAAACTTGACTTGACTTAGTTCTCCACTGCCAAAGAGCCGACCCATCACATGAAATTAACACTTCTGTTGTCTTCCTGTCGACCATGAAACAAACACATTCATTTTCGTTTTTGTTGCTCTTTATGAAGTTCTTTTTTTTTATCATTCCTGTGTTGTTTTTTTCATATTTTTACAGAGCCCAGGAAGGGTAACGGCAAGATTTTTTCAGGGGGACTACTTTTGCCTTCCCTTGCAATATGTTTTGCATTACCTCTGTGGTAGCTATACGCTACCTATTTTAGCCCTCAACGACAGACCTTAAATGTGGCCTGTAGATATGTTTATGACTCACCTTGAGTTTTTTTTCCACTTGCTCAATAACCTCGCAAAACGTTTCTTCTTCCATTCCTTTTGAGCCATGTGTCTATTTCCATTCAGTTGCCCAGCTCAATGAATCAGCTCATTGCATTTTACTTTATAGACCTACTGCTCAATGGTCACATTCATATCCATATTGGGTATAATCAATAGCCTATATGATGAACAATGAACAAACACTGAATTAGCAGACAATCTGTAGCTCCCTAGTAGCGTTACAAAGAGAGAACAGTAGTTCAGGGACACAAACGTTAAAATAATCCAGCCTGCACTGTAGTTACAATACACTATGGGTACGGGTATGGTGTGTGATCACAGAAGGCTTGTATCATGTAGACGCTCCGCCAGTTTTGTTGTGATTACTATGAATTCCTGACCAACACCCGAACACAAATTAATAGAATTGGTAGTGAACTGATCAGAACTGCTCCAACAACAAAAAAACTGTATTTCTGAATAGTCACTATACCATTGTGTCCTTTCTGGAAAATCCCAGAAATGCTAGGAAAATATCATTATACTGTGTGTTATCTTTTCTGCTTTTGCACTGTATTAAAATGATCAAGGGAAGGCATCGAGATAAATAGGAACCCCCTTCCATAACCTCCTACAGTGGGCCTCATGTGAACTATGGCACTGTATTAACGGTGTTTATTCATAAACATGCAATAAAAGTATCTACTTTTGCTTAAAAGTGTTGTATACATGCTGCCACTCAATATGTGCAGTATATATAGTTATGCTGCTGTCAAACTCCTTTTTTAGTGATATTTTAATGTCAAACTAACACTGAAGCATTTGTACACTTTTTTGTTTTAGTTAAAGCAGTATTTATGAGCCAGTGGAAGTAAATCTGTATGTACATGACAAATGACAATTAAAAAATGCTATCTATCTATCTATCTATCTATCTATCTATCTATCTATCTATCTATCTATCTATCTGTCTATCTATCTATCTATCTATCTATCTATCTATCTATCTATCTATCTATCTATCTATCTCTCTATCTGCATTTAGATTAAGGTCCAGCATCCATCGGGGTGGATGAAGACAGATTTTTCTACCCCACAGCTGACACGTGTGCATCCAGAGATTCAGAACATAAGTACCACCCTGCGACATGACGGTAATGACAATACAGCAAAGACTGAACCATTTAGCATCGCAATGTTTTTAAATCAGTTTTATGATCCCGCGGAGATGATCAGCCCGAGGGTACCATTTCAAAAAGATTCTCTCAATAAATGCTCCCCAAATTATATTGACTTTTAGTCTGGAGATCGAACTTATTCACACATTTGATACACAGACACACACACAAAGACACACACACACACACACACACATACAAGGATAAGTAGGATGGGTGTAGGCTCAGTAAAACATAAACTACTGGCCCTATTTAAAACTTAAATGATTCTTTCACACAGACTGGGTATATCATTTTTTTGGACAGTTTTAACATTGAAAATAAACACTGAAGTCTGTTGCAGCCGATTCAATGCTGTCCATCAACTGAAAGTGAAAATGAAAACCTCGATTGTGTACTTTAACCCTTGATGACATGACAGCCATTTTGATTGGAGTTTACAGTCTGGGCCTAGCTGCTGTTAGAGATGCAGCCAGGACTTCTCCAATCAATTTATTTACAGTTTCTGTATAAGTCTTTGAGCTCAGGCACAACGTCTTATACTAACTTATACAATTAGCAGTATTCTAAATTCAGAATAGCTGGACTTTTAATAAAATAAGTTCAAATTTGGCCTAAAGAGCAAAAAAGGCCAGAGAGAAAACAGGAACACTCACCACCTCCAAACTTTCAGTCTTCAATCCCCCTGCATGTGTTTTCTTGTTTTTCTGTCAGTTTGTTGCTGACAAACCAACCCCTAAATCTAATTTAATAACTAGATCCAAATTAAAATTACCTCAATGTTTCAGCCAATAAACAACAGTGTTTTTCTCGACAGACACCAACAACAAATATTTGACTAAATGTCTGGGCAGTGGGTTTTGAAACTCCACATAAGCCTTAACGCCATTACTTATTCAGGAAGTTTATTGGTGTGTTAATAATTGATCACCTAATTAAGGGGGGAAGTTGGGGCGATGTGGGGCTGAATGCATCTTTACCAGTGGGCTTTTGGTAAGTGCATGGTTTGGTGGAGCGCGACAGAGTGGCGCCAATGAGAGTAACTTCTGACCATCACGTAAAAAAATTCCTTTTCATATAAATTGACCTGAGCACGGAGTACATGGAGGGAAAGATGCACAACAGTACCAACCGCTTCCAATCAGGAAGCTTCTTCACACTTTTAGAATCAGTTTCCATCTCAGATTCCGTTCTAATCTTCCCAATTTATTTTTGACTTTAGTCATGCAGAGAGCCAGCTGTACAGATAGGCAGATGTTGTTTTTGGTTACATTTCACTTAAAGGTATCTAAATATGAGTGACATAACACTGTCATGAACGTGTCATAAACATTATAAAAAAGTCATAAACGTCCAAGACATAACCCTTCTTTTAGTCTCATTTGGTTTTGTCATGACGAGTTATGGCTAGGGTTAGGGTCCATGTGTCATGCCGGTGTCATGTCACTCTTATGTAGATACCTTCAATTAAAGTGTTACCTTTTTTTTTTTTTAGAAGTTTCCATTTGAACCATTTTTTTTTCATTGCTGTCTGTGTTCTTTTTTCTTTTGGTGTCGTCAGGGTAGAAAAACATCACACCTCGCTACAACGCTCCAGCCGTCTGCTGTATCACTTCCATATAGGACTTCGTTCTCACGGAAAAAGTTGCGCACATTTTTAATTAGCTGACATCCTCTCATCACTCAAAATGAATTGAACCAAAACACAACGTAGTGCATGTAGTGGAAATGTTGTTGTTGAAATAAACACAGAAGTCCATTAGATTTTAAAAGTTAGTAAGCTAGGGAACATACTTATTTTATAGACTTATATTAATATTCTACATTTTGTAACTCCAAGAATAAACGATGACTTTGCTGACTTTGATTTGAGGAACAAAATGGAGCAAATGGGCTTGGGGATGACCGTTACAGACAGCAGACAGAGGTTGAAAAATCTAAATGATTCACTGTTTACAATTATTAACAAACAGTATTATTTATTATTATATTTATTATTATTATTATAGGTACCGCAATAAATAAATAAAAGGCATCATCAGACACTTTGACTGAGTGAGAAAAATCCTCCTCTTGTCAGCACAAAGATATATCTCAGAGTCCTAGATAGTAGAGAAAGTATTACATCACAGGCCTTTAAATACTAGGAGTACTAGAGTTAGTGCAGGGGGAGAGAATGTTTCAAAAATATTAAAAAAAATATTATAAATACATAGTGAGACACGGGAGCTGTACCCGTTCTTTACTTTTTCTTTTCATCATGTACTGTTTCTGGTAATACAGGATTTGTCATATATTAAAAAAAAAAGACAAAACTGTGATGGTTCTATAAAGCGGCATCATCCCCCCCTGCAGGACTGCTATTTTCTATTTTTTTTTTTAAGAGTGATTTCACTGTCCGGGCCAATGGAGTCTCCTAGAGAGGCCTTTTAGGAAAGCTGTCTAATGCCAACCATTCATCATCCTGTTGGAAAACACACGCCAAGCCAGCAGATAAAAGTGGCATTCATCATTCCATTTATCGTACATGAACATAAATATCAGCCATTTGGGCCATACGTCCTCCCCTGTGCGGCTTACAGTAAAATCAGTTTTAGAATGAGAGGCTCCAGTGAGACTAAGATCAGTGTTTTTTGCATCACGCTTCACCCTGGGGTGTTTTATTTATTTATTTATTTTCTGTGTGCGTACTTACTAATTTTAGAAAGATATACACCCTGGCCCATGGGCTCGAGATCATCTCTAGACTCTAAATGAAGTAAATAAAGTGTCGTTAAACCATATTTTCATATGTGGAAAGCCTCCAGATACTGCAGGCCATGAGACTTTCAGTTCCCATAAGGCAGCTGTACTGTAAGCGGTTAACAATGCAATGTCACATTTTAATATATAATACATTTCCAGCAAACGGAAAAGATTGGTGATTTTATTAAAGCCAATTTACTTCCCTCTCTTTCTGCCTGCATAAATCCATCCAAATGTTGTAAATGTATACTCCAATGTTAATATTTATTGTTTTTTAACAGTGCACAAGAGACATGGAAATATAAACAGAACTTGGCATGTGGCGCAAGAACAGAACGTTGCATCTATAATAAAGTCCAACAAATAATAAAAAAGAGAAGAAACATTTGTTAAAGCCCGGCTGTTACTGCAGACATTATGTTGTGTGTTTGCAGCATTTCTAGCTCACTCTGTCCTCTAGTAGCCACATGCACTGAGCCTAGCCAGAGGACACTGAATGCAGCATTTCAAAGGTGTTACTGTAGAGTACAGTAATGGGCACGCTGGGATAAATAACAATAATAATAACAATAGTAAAAATGCTTTTTTGGGCAGATGTAGAGTCATCTCCCATTACACCTACTATACTGTATTTTATTTGCAAATTATGCACCCATTCAGCCTCTTTTTCTTTTTTTCTTAAGCAACATGTATTTGTTTTTCTGTATTTATTGTTTATTTCATATTAATGTTAAATATGTTTGCTGTTTCTGTCTGGGTCTGTGCTTAAAACCTATAATGGAAAACCTAGCTGGACAATCTAAAAGTAGGACAACTCTCTTAATCTCACATAACTCTTTTAATTTAATATCACCCATTAATTTAATACACACAGAGACAGAAGAAAACCTAGACATCAACTAAAAATCCTCTAAAAATGCCAAATAGAGTTAGCCATTATAAAATCAAACAAAAAATTCAGCATGAGGTCAATTTTAGATAATTTCTAGTGTAATTTTCATCTTTTTACAAGATATTAATGCTATAATCTTTACAATAAAATCACAAACAAAAAAATGTGTTAGACAAAAGCTGTTTAATGTTCATTAGACATATCTCAGTCTGACCATTATAATGCCAAAAATACATCCAACACACTGAGAGTATTGTTTTCACTGTTTGCCAAAGCACCGAAGTGTTTAAGGGGAGACCCCCCATGTGAATAGGAATAAATAATTAACTAATCGCTATCACCATAAAACTTGCCCAGTTGAATAATGACGTTTAGACAAACGTCTCTCTTATTACGTTTTCTGAAATGTTATCTTTAAATATGCTAATACTGCATTATCTTGTTAAATATGCACGAATTTGCATATATTTCCAGAAGAGAAACCAGAACATTGGATAAAGCCAGGTTCAAAATGCTTCTTTTAATTTGTTTGTAATTTCTGTTTTTTTATTTTTATTTTGTTGTTATTTCATTCTTGACATATTAGAGTCATAGGGTTTTACAGAGGGAATTATGGATATCTATTTTTTAATCACTCCTTAAATCAGAATATGGTCTCAACAAAACAAATCCATTTTGTCACGTTTTATACACAATATGAATTATTAAATATTCAACATTTTGCAAGATATTATAGGTGAATAGGGCAAAACATTTTAACTAACAGATATCAAGATGAAACGTCCCCAGATGATTCCTTACTTTAAGACATATATTTCTATTACAAGTTTTGGTTTAAATATGCAAATGAGGTATTATCATATGTTAACTTTAGGTCAATTAAGGAGAAATTCACAAGTGCAAATAGATAAAGTGAGGTAAAATAAGCATCTTAATGTGTATTTTGGATTTTTTTTCAAGAATAGAAAGATGACATGCTACAGAAGCAAATAGGGTCTTAAATTGAAAGTGAGGCAGGGGATGGAATCAGGGTGGAATTGTGGGACATACCGGATATGTCATCCTCTGGGGACAAAAGACGCAGCAGTGAGTCCAAGCGATGTTTGACACTTGAACACTTCTACTCAAAAGCAATATTACACAATTCACAAGAGATTTGAAAAGTGTTCCCACATTACGACCAAATTATCTCCTTATGCGTTGCTGTGGAACAATGTTTGGCATGACTATACAGAAAGCTGAGTTTGTTCTGGACATTTTTATATGAATCACATGGGGAACAGATTATGTCCAAAAACCCTAAAAAGGAGAATTCAAGACGATGTGTAAAAATGCCCAGGGTTAAATCCCTACAAAAACATGGAATGAACACAGAACATTTGAAAAAAATAAATAAACGTCCCTCACTGACTGTTATTGATAGTGTGTTCAGCCAGGGAGCTCCATCCTAACAGAGGTTGATAACATCAATAGGCTGACATTTGTTGATTTAAAAAAGGTCAATGTCAGCCTCATGTCACCATCTTTTAAACCTCCTTTGAGACAATATATGGACATCAATAATGGGAGTTAAAGAGTATAATACAGAGCCCTTGTGTAACAAATGACCAGAGGACATGACTCTCAGGAAACTTGCTTAGAGTCGGAGCTTATCATAGTGTAAGACAAATATGAGTGCAGTTCCGCTAGACGGAGGGGAAAGTAAGTGGTAAGTGGTAATGAAGTAAAAATGAAGCAAAGCTAGGCAGTGGAATTAATTAAAACAACGGGCAGGAGACGCATGCACGCACACACCCACGCATGCAAGCACACACACAAAAACGTGTATGGCACTGTCTTTGTGGGGACCCCACAAGAATACTGGACTCCCGGTTTTTGGACCCCACAAATATAGTTAAACAAGATCATACACACACACACACACACACACACACACACACACACACACACACACACACACACACACCCTCCCTAAGTTCAGTTGGTGTGGTCTTTATTGTATGTATTTGTTTATCCATCTGTTAGTCCGTTAGTGAATGCCATAATTCCAGTAGAGGATTCTGAAATGTTGGGGCTAACATGCTAAACCCACAGACTGATTTATAGTGTGGTTCTCTAATGCAAAAACTTGTAAGAATTAAACCTTTGATCATTTGACTTTAATATTTTAACCGCATTTATGGAATTGACAAAGGATACATGGGCTATAGTATGTGCAACGGGCAGATGTTAAGTCCTCTTCCCATAACACGTACTATATATTCTCCAAGTTCCACACTCAACCCATTCAGCCTCAACAGTTATTTTGTATGTATGTATTTGTTTTTGTATTTATTGATTTATTCATTTTAATGGTTAATATGTGTGCTGTTTGTTTGTGTTTTTCACCTTTCACCAAGGCATATTCCACATACGTAAGTGTACTCATTGTGGTAATAAAACCTTTTGTGATTCTGATTCTGATATTGAAAGCTGTTAACTGGCCTTGCAGCCAGGACTGACCCTGTTTCTGTTTGCCCTTCTGCCTCACCTTCCGTCAGTTTGTGCATTTACAGGTTTGATTTTTCTGTCTGTTTTTGCTTGACTTCCTGTATCAGTACACATTCAATCATTGCAATAAATACAGAAGTAAAGGAAGAATTGTTATTATCTCTAATATCACCACTTGTTAGAAGCATTAACAGTTTGATCTGATTAGGATCCTTGGTTTCAAATCTATAAACTATTGTAATATGACAGGTGAGTGAGAGTCATTTTTCATATTTCTATTCTCAACCACTTCATCTAAACCAAAGATCATGATGGATGATAAAATAATGCTTAAATGAAATAAAACTGCCACCATCATATTCATATATTTTCATTGTGGGCAGCCCTGACAGTTTTATTTCATAAAAGGCCAACACTGGGCTGATCAGTATTGTGAAACTAATCTTTAATTAATAGAGCCCTAAACAATTAAGCATGGCAATACACTGATTGCTGGATTTTAACAAGCTAGACTAATGTACTAATAAAAGATAGATACTGAATGAAGAGTGGTTTACAGTAGAAAAAGACCCGCCTAATCATCATCACAACATGGCGAAAAGTGAGACATGCTCATATGAATCAATCAATAGAAACTGAATAGGTTAATTATCCAATATGCTTGATTAATCATTTTGATTAGAAAACAAAATGAGAGACAGAGTGGCACGATGAGAAATTTGAGCTTTGCGGTGTGAGCGGCAACAGATCAATCAATACTTATTGTGTAGGTTAATAGTGGCACTAATTGCCCCGCAGTGGCTGATGGATGGTGTTAGGGAACACGGCAGCCAGATGAGAACATGACATCTCAGAAAGGAAGAAAGAAGATATAATAGATGCTGAACAAATCAGTATATTTAGACATGAGACAGAGATGTTATTCTCTGTTTCCTGCCCATGGGACTACAGATGAAAACTAGCGTATAGCTAGTATGCTACTGCTAAGGAGCTGTGTATTGTTCCTGTCAATAAAACATGCAATTTGGCATAATGACAATAATTCATAAAAAAAAAAAACTTCAATTAGAGCTCCCATATGGAAAAGACCAAGATATGTTTTACTAAATGTTTTCTCTTTTCTCTGAAACTTGTGATTAATATATGCAGTCCAACCAGGTACATGTCAATAAAACAAGAGTTCCCAAATGGAAAAGATCTAGACACATTTCACTAAATGCTTATATATTTTATCTGAAAACTGTAAGTAATAAATAGGGGTTTACTATTCAGAAAATCTAGATTTTTAGGCTCGAGATTTGATTCAATATCGATTTTTGATTCAAAATTGAGTCTTCATAAAAAAATGATTTACAGTTTGTGAATGAAGTTACTGTTTCCATTTATGTATGTATGTATGTATGTATGTATGTATGTATGGATATTCATATCTATATTATTTATGTGTATGTGTTTATTTCTTATTTTAACATACTGCTATGATGTATGTGTATGTGTGTGATGTCTGTTAGCTACTCGGACCTTGAATTTTCCCTTGGGGATCAATAAAGGAGGAGAGTATTATTATTTTTTATAATTATTAATTATTATATTTTATAATTATTTTATTAACTGAAATCTTTCAAGTATTGTACAGAAAACTGTAAATAATAATAAAGTATAAACATTTTATAAAAACCTTACAAGACATATGAACGATGTCACATAAATGAGACATAAAGAAAACTAAAAATCTTAAAATAAAATTACACAGAAACGTTGATGAGACCGAATAGTTTAATATTAATATGATATATAATATTTTATATTTATATACTTTACATGTACATATTATATATAGATAGATATAGTAAATACAGTATATATATTCTTGAAGCTGCACTTTCAAATGGCTCTTTGTAGTTTTGCCTATTTAAAGCTAATGTACTTTCACTTACTACTTGTAGTCTGGAGTTTGCAACTTCAGGGTTGAAAGCACTTCATTGGAAGTTGCTTTGGATAAAAGCGTCAGCTAAATGACGTAATGCAATGTAATATTTTACTGTCAACAATTCAGTTCAATTTTATTTATAGTATCAATTCATAACAATAATACACTTTACAGATAGGGTGCTTCTGGAACACACTCTATAATTTACAAAGACCCAACAATTCTAGTAATTCCCCCAACAAGTTGATAAGAACATAAGTGGGTGCATTTCCAAGCTATGTTAATGGATTTGATTTGCAAAATTTAGCAAAAACTGACAAACCAAGACTTGTCATATGAACCGTAGAACCGTGTGCACTCGGCACTCTGAAGGACTTCTCATCATCAGGTTCTTAGCGGCAACACACTTTCTACAGGACTTTCTGATTAAACAAAAAAGTCCATGCAGATAGATGGTTTAACGGGCCGATTGATAGATGGCTGTGAACTTTTTGATTCCAAATGAACGCCCGGCTTACTGAGTGAAAGGTCAGGCAGAGATGAGAGATGATAATGATTTTTTAATGATGGTTCTGAAAGGCACCCCATTTGCTTTTCACATGAAGTGCTTTGAGGGAGAGAAAGAGTTACGTATAGAGAGACAGAAAGCTGGAGACGACATGAGTCAGACAATCTCAGCTGGCCAACCCCTTACATCCAGCAGATGAGCAGACAAGGCCTCCCTACTCTGTCCACTTAACTATAAAACTGTGTGATGTAATGACTTGAGAAAGAAAAGGAGGTAAGAAACAGTGGAGGTCAGTTTGCAAAGTGCTGGCTCACTTTGAGACTTCTTCTTAATAATAATAATAATAATAATAATAATAATAATAATAATAATCTCTTATCTAAAAATAGTCTTATCTGTGTTGTTGTGTTGTCTGTAATCTGTCTCCATGTCATTGTAAATGAGGGCCACCCCTCAGTGATTTCTCAAGTACAAATAAAGGTTGAATGAATGGATGATAAAAGTGGAATTACTATTTTCATCAAAGAGGACTACATTTCACACAGGATGAGATAAACTGTCTTCTGCCTGAGACAATGACTAAACTGAACAGAAAAGGAAGCGTACGTGCAGTGAATCACTTCTTGCTGCATGAGGTTAAAAACAAAATGAAAGAGAAAAAAAATCAATTAATGCCTGTGGCCCATTGAAAAGGTTATGCTTAAAAGGCTATCGGCCACTTGATAGTTGAGTATTATTATTATCCTCTCATTTATTATTCGCTCATATATGTTGGGCCGCATTATTGAAATATTGACTGTCCTGCATTTTTATGAATTCACAACACTGGGGATTAGTACTGTAGATGGGATGTGCATTGACAAGACCTGGATAATGATTTCAAAGTAATCTAAAGGACTAACCACTTTGTTTCCCCCACACAGTGAGGAGACAATACAAAAACTGCAGTGACACAGAAATGATGACAACACTGTTCCAATGGAACAAATACATACATAAAATTATTCAAATATTATTCAAACAACTCAGTCATCTGTTCTAGATGCCGAGGCATTATGACCTTACAGACAAAACAACATATGGAAGGAGATTTCAGAGCAGGTAAACAGTGTAACATTCTAGCAGACAAAAGTGTGTAAAAAAAATTGACAAAGTGTCCTGGTTTCAAAGTTTTATCAAAAAGTGTGTCACAGGCTTTCAAACCAACGTCAATGCCGCAGGAGGATGCCACCGGTGCACCACCCAAAACTGATGAGTGAATTGATGCCAGCACTGGGGATTTGTCATTCTCTGGCAGTGTTCCAGACAGGGGCAGTGACATCATGCCCAGCACTGAAACTGTTACTTGGTGGTATCTCAGTAATAGTTACATTGTACTAACTAAAAAATGTTAGAGGGGTAAATGGAGTGGGAGTTTTGTGTTGGACGTGGTAAGACATATTGTTGGAGCCATTATAACTTTGTTTTGTTTATATACCACGTTGGTGATTTTAATTAATCTGCAGTTTTTTGTATGTGGTCAGCATTGGAATGAAAAGACATACAGGTAATCATGAAAAGGTACAGGTGTGAATGTTTTCAGCGTATGTGTTAGCGTGTTAACATACTCTAGGTGTTAACGTGTTTGAGTGTATTGTTATTGGGGTTTAATGGAAACAACTGGACAACTAAAGGATTCAAATCCGTTCACAATAAATGGGTCACAGCACGGAAATGTATGGATCAGTCATTGGCACTTGTTTTCTTACCGCATTGACCTAATGTAGATCTGCTGAAAAGACTCACATATAATATGCATTACACATATAATTGTGAAGTTTCCTATGTAGCAGGAAAACATAATATCTATGAAAGTGTATGTCTACGCAGAATTTATTTTCTTTTTGAGACCCATTGTTCCTAATGGTCAACATTCAGCTTTTCTATATGTTAATGTTCGTGCACACATACCTCTGTTCTTGTGTCTTTCTGGGAATGCGATGGATTTACCCAATGGTGGGAGTCCTCTGGCTCATCTCATTTCATAGTAGCAGCACAACCTTGATCAGCTGAATCTGTTAAGCAAAACAAAAACAGATTCAGTTTGACATATTCCTACCAAACTCCACCAAGCAATATCAAACTGGATGCCAACTCAAAGGTGCGAAGTGAATAATGGTACATCAAAATCAAGTTGTACATCCCCTGGAGGGCATTGTTTACAGTACACTCAGCAGACATTATGGCAATCTGATAACTAACATGAGATTTCTTGTGTGTAAAAAACATTGTGACTGGATGGACTCGCTGATGGTAAAACTCATGGAAGATCCCAAATAGAAAAGGTTCATCCGCTCTGGATACAGCATATTCCAAATGCCATTGCCTTCTGATGAGATTTTGATTTATTTGGACCTAATAGTACCACTTAACGAATAGTCATGTTGTCACGTCAGTAGGATTTATCGAGTGATACGATTTACGTCGCTGCTGAGAAAGAAAGAAACTGGAGGCGTCAGCTTTGGAGACCAAGAGGACTGCTGCAACAGGTGAAAGCATGGCTGAAAACCCAGAAAAAGCACACACAAATGTTTCAGTAAGTGACAATAAAGCTGAGAAAAAGCTACACGTTCAGCAGAAGGAATAAAATCCAGACATAGGTACGTGGAGACATGGACCCAACGCCGGACCCCTACATTGTAGCTTGACGTGCACCTCTAAAAAAATGTAAACAAATGTTGCTCAGCTATGGCTTGGTAGCGTAGCATTTCCCCTGACTCATCTCCTGTTTCTCTGTGGTCAGAAAGAACAGGTGAGACGCTTTGTTTCTCTTACTATGACTCTACAGTAAGTGCTCGCTCCGAAATTAATCACCTTCACTCTCTCACTTGTTCTACCACACACTCTCCACGCTATTCTCTTAAAGAGATTGATGCACACACCAATGCACAAGACTAAACTTCAGAAAAGCTCTGCGTGCAGCCTCCGCAGAACCATAGATCAGACTTTACAGCCCTTAAACAGGTTAGTTATGGATTTTGTAATGTATTAGTAGGTGTGTGATCACCCAAGGCTTGCGTCATTTGGATATGCAGAAAGTGTTGTTGTCATTACTTCAAATTTCTCATGAGGGCCACAGAAACTATGCACCATACCTTTAAGAAGACCGACCAAGGAGATAAATCAACAGAAACATTTGGTCAAAGCCAAAAATGCAAGTATGCAAGTACAAGTACATGTGAAGGTATAGGTACAGAAAATGTCCACACCAAATACTGGGATCCAACTACTAGTCTGTCCATGCTTTTTATTAGCCTTTGTGTCTGTAATGTATTGCCCTCCTATTCTGACCTCCATTAGTGTGTATCATTGTGTCTGCTATTGTACCCCCAAATTTTTAATTTGTTGCAGTTTTTAAAAATGTTGTACATTTGGCATTAATATAATAAGGTATAACAATACCAGAACAATGCAAGAGCCAATTGTAATATATTATTATATATAATAACAGCTTACAAGAAAGACACCCTATGTGTATTAATTGGTAGTTATTTATGTTGAAAAAGCCTGGTGGTTACACTGTAATAAGTTTATGTAATCTTCTAATTGGCTTAGTCTCTGATTGAAATGCATGTTACAAGAGTGAAATCAACTCTCACTCTTTCATTTGTGCTTGTATTTGCTTTCTAACCACACAGAGCAGTTTGAATTTTGCATTTCAATGAGTGTGGTTTGTATCATACATCCTGTTTCCAGTAAGATGTTGCAACATGCTGGCATCATTAGCTTGTGTTTACCTGCAGCTACTGTATGTGTCAACAGAATTTAAAGGACCTCTACCGCTGTGATTGGTCAGGAATTATTCTGGTTGAGGATTATAAATACCATTGGTCCATTGGCTGATGAATTCAAGGAAGCAGCAACAGAAATAACAGTGACACTAATTTTATGCAAACAAAATACACATCTTTACCTTACAATTACGTTATATGTTCTCCATTGGAGTTGTTTTCCTTGTCTAAGGGATTTCTGGAATTTTATACAAGACAACATGTTGCCAATTGGGGAAGGAACATCCCTCTTAAAATATTAGCAATCTGTTCTTGTTAGAATAAATTCATGTATTAAAAAAAACCCTTCCCTATGCTGTAGGGCTGTAACAATACACCAAACCCAGGGTCCGGTTCTTATCACAATGTTTGACCCACAATTCAATGCAAACCTTTTTTTGGGGGGGTTGGGGGGCAGATAGTGGATAGGGAGAAGATGTTTTCTACAGTGTGTTCTGGAAACAGGCAGCTAGCAGATAGTGAGATGTTTTTTACAGTGTGTTCTGGGGACAGGCAGCTAACAAATAGTGAGGAGATGTTTTATCTATGTGACAACAAATGCTGTAGCCTAAAACACGCGTGACATTGCTTAGAACACCTTTAACTCATGGTCCCCCTATCCAATGAGATAATCCTGTTGATTTTAATGATTCTCTTTGCTCTAACCTCAGGACATATAAAGTGGATCTTTAATAGCAGCATTTACGTTTGTTTGCATAATGTGACAAAAAGCTGGCTGACCTCCACTCCAATGGCATTCTATTTGCCCGACCAATTTCTCAAATAAACACACACCCTACCATTTCAAAGAAACGACAGGCAATAAAGGAAGATAATCAACAACAAAGATGTTTTTTAGACCTGCATTTGATTTGCATTCTGGGATACATTGGTTGAACTGCAGGTAATAAATGAAGATTGCAAGAGTTTTGGATCAAGAATCCCATTCCTCCCACACTGCTGTTGCCAGCAGAGAAAACCCTTCACAGGCAGAGAAACACTTAAGTTTACATCAAATGTGTGTGTGAACAGAGTGGATCTGTTGTACTTGACAATACATTAGTGAATGGTGTGGTTAACTGATTATTCCAGGACCATGTAAACCTCGACTGGGTGCAGTTGATGCTGTATACCTACTAAAGGTACACATGTGCATGCATTACATTAGGGACCCAGGGTGTTATGTAGAATTGAGATTTACATAGTACAATCATGATCAATTATAAGACGTAAATCATACAATTAATACGACTATCTTTTTAAACTTAAAGCTACAGTGTGTAATTTCTGCAACCCCCAAAACTGTTGGCACATCAACATGATACAAGTCTTCGGTGATCATGCGGCACCCCCTCGGATACCGAATGTCCTCTGCCTTCAGCCTCCAGGTGAGCTGTTCAAAATCTACACAGCTTTCTACGTCACTAGCCGAGACGAGGTTGCTAGCATGCTACGGTTAATGTACTGTATGTGTGGGCAGGGCTGGGCAATATATTGATCGATATTGCAACATGAGACTAGATCTAAAGGCTACATTACAGTAAAGTGATGCCATTTTCTGATCTTACCAGACTGTTCTAGCTGTTCTATCATTTAACTTTACGTCAAGTTAAGTCATTAAATCATTTCTGGAGAATATTTAACAAAATGTCATTGTGTAAATAACATTTTGTTAAAGTACCAATAGTCAACCATGGACATTGAGGTATTTGGTCAAGAATATTGTGATATTTGATTTTCTCTAAATCACCCAGCGAGCTAATGTGTGGTGTAGCCAGACCTTACTGCACAGCGCTGTGGAGATAGGCCCGACAATGGGAGACTACTCCCATGTGTTAAGAAAGTTTATATTTGTCCTTTCTTGAGTATGTGCAGAAACATGCGTGAAAACACACATGGCTCAGTGGTCTTAGTATGTAATTGAAGGTGACACAAATATGGGCGACTGGCACATTAACAACTTTTTACAGCTCCTTAATTAGTACCAGCTAATGGCACATAAATAAATTAAGGAGATCACTTGTCTAGGGCATTATAACACATTAGCACATCACACTAACAGCTGAACACACAGGGCTTTTATTTCAAAAGAGGAAAATAAAACAAAGAGAGAGGGAGAGAGGGATGTCAGTCCAACCAGGAGAGCAACACTAGCAGTGAGGCAGAAACTCTCCAGATGTCACCTCTGTGAGTGTGTGTGTGTGTGTGTGTGTGTGTGTGTGTGTGTGTGTGTGTGTGCAAGTTTTACTTTGGAGAGGACGGTAAAATCTTGTTTGGCCCCCTGTGCCCTCAAATGCTTATTCCAACACACACACAAACATACACACGCACACACACGCCCACACACACACACACACACACTGACTCTCTCACACACAGCGTGCATACAATGACACACTGACTCTGTCAGAGTGCTTCACTTCACTCTTCTGGGTCACTGGCAGGCCTCACACATCATGCGCTCATCAAACTGTGAGTGTGAATTAGCGTGTGTGAGCACATCAGTGAGAGAGAGCAAGAGAATGGAAGAGTGTGTATACTAGTGTCTACACAAGTACTTTACATGCATACAGTAGATACTATGTACACCAGTTCAGGTCATTTTAACTCTTCTCTGAATAACTATGAGCTGGATGACTGGGAAACTTCATTCATATTATCACTGATGACCTCTGCAATTAGCAGTAGAAGATGCAAGAGAGGTCTCGTACGAATATGCCATTCCTTTGCACAGCACTTTCAATGTCAGCTTACTCCTAGTCTTGCATAGCCAGACCGTCCTCCACAGTGCTGGAAAGGAGGGTTCAGCTAAGCCACGCAACATTCTGGGATGGGAGAAAAACATGCTCTGGTTTATTGGCATTTCTTTAAACCAATCACAGCTGGATGGAGCCACGGTGCCGCTGCAAAATAGCCTCAGGAAGGAACTTGTTTTGGTGGAACATGTGTGCGTTCAAAGTAGTTTTAGTCATGCAACAGAAAACTCTGATTGGACAGATAGTCTAGCTAGCTGTCTGGATTTACCCTGCAGAGATCTGAGGACCAGGTAACCATAGTCCTCAGAAATCCACCGGAGGTTAGAACACCAACACAAAGAAAGAGGAAGATAACTGAACCAGCCAAAAATTGGGAACATTCGGCAGAATTTCCGGCTACACCTGAGTATCCTGGAAATTAATTGTTTATATAGACTATAACATGTGACAATGCCACATGTAGTTTCTGTGTCTAATACATTGATGAAATAAAATAAAAAATGGTCAGGTTGTTAATTACCTTTTGCAAATTGGTACACAATCATTAGTATGTGTACATTTTACAACTAAAAAAGGTAATATTAAATAGGGCTGCACAATATTAGGGAAATATCTAATTTCAATTATGTGGACTGATACCGTGATATGGTCCATGATATTGGAGGGAATGATCATTTTTGTATCATTCTCATTTTCATTGAAAAGAAAGAAAATGATTGAAGTGTGATTTTTTTAAATTTTTTTGTGAGGATCTGTACCAAACAAAGATTGGTACAGGATACAATAGGATATGTTTGTAGGTTGGGATGTCTCTGCAGCACCACAATACTTTATTTCAGAATGGTTTGACACATATTTTGCCTTTAACAAATAATGAGCCCACCTGCGATTTTGGATATTGCACTAGTTCTGTCTTCATGCCCTCCAGCCCATGGGCCCACCACCTGTGGGAGGAACCAAAGGGGTTGGGTGCGCTGCTACACTGCTGGGGGACTTCAACGCACACGTGGGTGATGATGGAGATAGTTGGAGAGGCGTGATTGGGAGGAACGGCCTCCCTGATCTAAACCAGAGTGGTTGTCTGTTGTTGGACTTCTGTTCTAGTTATGGATTGTCCATAACAAACACCATGTTCGAACATAGGGATGCTCATAAGTGTACGCGGTTCTAGAGTACACCTTTGGCCTAGTACCCTAGGCCAAATGTTAATGATCAATTTTATAATTGTTTCATCTGATCTGAGGCCGTATGTTTTGGACACTCGGGTGAAGAGAGGGGCAGAGCTGTCAACTGATCACCATCTGGTGGTGAGTTGGGTCAGGGGGAGGGGGAAGACTCTGGACAGACCTGGTAAGCCCAAACGGGTAGTGCGGGTAAATTGGGAACGTCTGGAGGAGGCCCCTGTCCGACGGACTTTCAACTCACATCTCCGGCGGAGCTTTTTGGTCATCCCTGTGGAAGCTGGGGGCATTGAACCTGAGTGGACAATGTTCAAAGTCTCCATTGCTGAAGCTGCGGCAGCGAGCTGTGGTCTTAGGGTCTTAGGTGCCTCAAGGGGCGGTAACCCACGAACACCCTGGTGGACACCGGTGGTCAGGGAAGCCGTCCGACTGAAGAAGGAGTCTTTCCGGGATATGTTATCCCAGAGGAATCCGGAGGCAGTTGCAAAGTACCGAGGGGCCCGAAGCGCTGCGGCATCTGCTGTGACAAAGCCAAAGCAGCGGGTGTGGGAGAAGTTCAGAGAAGACATGGAGAAGGACTTTCGGTCGGCACCAAGGTGCTTCTGGAAAACCGTTCGCCACCTCAGGAGGGGGAAGCGGGGAATCATCCAAGCTTTATACAGTAAGGATGGGACGTTGTTGACCTCAACTGGGGAGGTAATAGAGTGGTGGAAGGAGCACTTTGAGGAACTCCTAAATCCAGCTGACACGCCCTCTGTGGTAGAGGCCGAGCTGGAGGATGATGGGGGATTGTCATCAATTTCCCTGGTGGAAGTCGCTGAGGTAGTCAAACAATTCCACAGCGGCAAAGCCCCAGGGATTGATGAGATCCGTCCAGAAATGCTGAAAGCTCTGGGTGTGGAGGGGATGTCTTGGTTGACACACCTCTTCAACATTGCGTGGAAGTCTGGGACGGTGCCTAAGGAGTGGCAGACCGGAGTGGTGGTTCCCCTCTTCAAAAAGGGGGACCAGAGGGTGTGTGCCAATTACAGGAGTATCAAACTTCATCACACTTCTCAGCCTCCCTGGTAAAGTCTACTCCAAGGTGCTGGAAAGGAGGGTTCGGCCGATATTCAAACCTCGGATTGAAGAGGAACAATGCGGATTCTGTCCTGGCCTGTCCTGATCCATTGTTCCACAACAATGGATCAAATGTTCACTCTCGCTCTTGGAGGGGGCCTGGGAGTATGCCCAACCAGTCTACATGTGTTTTGTGGATCTGGAGAAGGCGTATGACCGGGTCCCCCGGGAGAAATTGTGGGAGGTGCTGCGGGAGTATTGGGTGAGGGGGTCCCTTTTCAAGGCCATCCAATCTCTGTATGACCAAAGCGAGAGCTGTGTCCGGGTTCTCGGCAGTAAGTCGGACTCGTTCCAGGTGAGGGTTGGCCTCCGCCAGGGCTGCGCTTTGTCACCAATCCTGTTTGTAATATTCATGGACAGGCTATCGAGCCGTGGTCGGGGCGGGGAGGGGTTGCAGTTCGGTGGGCTCGGGATCTCATCGCTGCTTTTTGCAGATGATGTGGTCCTGATGGCGTCATCGGGACCTTCAGCACTCACTGGATCAGTTCGCAGCCGAGTGTGAAGCGGCTGGGATGAGGATCAGCACCTCTAAATCTGAGGCCATGGTTCTCAGCAGGAAACCGATGGAGTGCTTTCTTCAGGTAGGGAGTGAGTCCTTACCCCAAGTGAAGGAGTTTAAGTACCTTGGGGAGAATTGGAGCAGCCGGTGCGGTATTACATTCCGTTTATTGCACCATTGTGACGAAAAGAGAGCAGAGCCAGAAGGCAAAGCTCTTGATCTACCAGGAAATTTTCGTTCCTACCCTCAACTATGGTCATGAAGGCTCGATCATGTCCGAAAGAACGAGATCCAGGGTACAGGCGGCCGAAATGGGTTTCCTCAGGAGGGTGGTTGGCGTCTCCCTTAGAGAAAGGGTGGGAAGCTCAGTCATCCGAGAGGAGCTCGGAGTAGAGCCGCTGCTCCTTTGCGTCGAAAGGAGCCAGTTGAGGTGGTTCGGGCATCTGGTAAGGATGCCTCTGGGTGCCTCCCTAAGGAGGTGTTCCAGGCACGTCCAGCTGGGAGGAGGCCTCGGGGAAGACCCAGGACTAGGTGGAGAGATTATATCTCCAACCTGGCCTGGGAACGCCTCAAAATCCCCCAGTCGGAGCTGGTTGATGTGGCTCGGGAAAGGGAAGTTTGGGGTCCCCTACTGGAGCTGCTGCCCCCGCGACCCAATACCAGATAAGCGGAGGAAGATGGATGGAAGGATGGACTAGTTCTGTCATGGTTTCTGTCAAGCTTGCTGCCTCTCCTGTAGTGATGGCCAAATGAAGCTTCATGAACCAGTGTCTTTATATTCTATGCCCACTAGATGACGCGCTCTGTACAACAATTGGTTGAGAATATACTGAATTGCAATGCCTTAGGCCTTTTTCTTAAAACCAAGAGCGCCATTTTGTGGACACAGACCATAAAGACACTGGTTCATGAAGCTTCATTTGGCCATCACTACTCTCCTGTCTGTTTTCCCTCTCCCTTGTGTTTTGCTTTCTGTCTGCTCTGTGCTGAGTGGGTGTGGCGCTCCTGGTTCTCTCTCCCTCCTCATCAGGCCATCAGGTGGCTTCCTACACAACTGACGCTAAAATAAATAAATTACTGCTCCTGTCTTAACCCCCGGCTTTCCAACCAGTCTCTTCCTAATTATCCGTTCAACCAAGTGGTAACACTCGCTACGGCCAGCCTAAGTGGTTTTAGTTAGATTGTCTGCCTCTAGTATCTCCTGCTTTACACTTTGTTGAATTGTGTGTTTTTTGGACCTGTCTCCTGTCTCCTCCTCCTGTCTGCTCTCAGCCCCAGAGGATTTCAAAGCACCATCATTACCTTTGTGTTCAATAAACCTCTATTCCTGTTCCCAACCTTTCCTTCGTGTCTGCTCCTGAATCTGGACTGGTAGCGTAACAAGCTCATATTGTGGTTTTGATCAAATTTGAAAAAAAATATTGTGCAGCCCTAATACTAGTAAACATTTTGCTCTGCTTATTTTAACAAAACAAAATACAGAGAGGATACTTTCTTCTGTTGTGATCGTGTACATAACAAGTTAACGTAGAGGGAGTGAAAGGGCTAATTATGCTATACTTGGTTTGATATTGGTGAGAGCTCAAAAGTACTTATGTTTCCGTGACTGACACAAACAGAGACGCACACACAGGACATCGGTAAATGAGGTCTCCAGGGAAGTCTGTGGTTGAAATGAGAATGGCACATTGTTGAAGGTTTCTGGCCTGGGGTGGGACTGAAACTGCACCCAGTCTCCCTCCAACTACCAACCTCATAGAACTAGAATTGACTGTCCTTTTATTTTCAGGATCACAAAGTTGTTTTGCCAAGGATTCATAATCAGCTTGGAAATACAGAGCAGTACTCAAATAGCCAATTGTATAGCAACAAAGGCAAATAGAGAAATGCCAATAGACTAATGCCTCACACAGACAGCATAAAAAGGGAAAAGAATATAACATCAAGTCATTATACATGCAACACAATGATTCTTCAGGGTGAGCGAGAGGAAGGTGAATTAACAATCATTCTGCCTCTTTCACAAAACATCAGATTTAATTTTAATGTATAATCAGAAATGGTTCTGCAAACATTTCATATTAAGACCTGCATGTGTTTGAATGCATTCACTTGCCTACTGTAAATAACCACATGTTAGAATAAATTCAAATGCAACTCTGTTCACAAAGACATTTTGCTGACTGAGCGCATTACAAAATAATTGTGTAAATGTAATCAGATTTATTTGTGACGCAGAAATATATTTATATAAATATAGTTTATATAGCGCTTAAAAAGGTACTCAAAGGCACTGTCACCATTGTTGTGTCCTGTTTCCTGTTTAATTTTGTAGTCTGTCTTTTTTTGTTAGTCTTGTCTGGTTTTACTTCCTGTCTTGTGTTTTCCCGCCTTTTAGATAGTTCTTCCCATCCTTGATGTGTTTACCTGTTGTGTCACCTGTTCCTGGTTAGTCCTTGTCCCTGTGTATTTAGTCTCTGTGCCGTCTTTGTGTTGTGTGGGATCATTATGTTTCTGTTGCTGGTCGGTGTTGTCAAGGTCTGTCGTGTTCTGTTCTGTCCTGTCTTTGGATTTATTTGTCTTGTGTTCCCAGTGATTTTGTTTCCTGTCCGGATTACTTTTTGTTTTAGTTTTGCCTGCTGCTTTCAGGACAGTTTTTGTTGGTTTGTACTTTGTTTTTGTTTAATAAATTATCAAGCTCAACATACGTTGCCTGTTCTTTTCTCTCATTTGGGTCCAAACCTCATCTCCACCCTGACATTTACAACATAAAGACAAAGAAAAACAATAACAACATGAGAACAACATAAATAGTAACAATTAGAGCTACCTCATCAGGTAACTGTCAACTATCTGCATACCACAAGGAGAGTAACAAAGCAAACACTAGTAGACAAGACAAATGTCAGAGCCATCGCCTAAGACGTCTTTTGAGGCGTGGAAGCCAGGCCATCCTCCACAGTGCTGCGGAAGAGGGTCTGGCTAGTCCACACAGCATTCTCGGATGGGAGATAAACATGCTCTTCTTTAGTGGCATTTCTATAAGCCAATCACAATCATCATGGGCGGCGCTAAGCTCTGCCCCGCTGCAAAATAGCTTCGGGAAGGAACTTGTTTAGATGGAACATGAGTATGTTCAAAGGTAGTTTTAGACGTCAACAGATTGGACAGATAGTCTAGCTAGCTGCCTGGAGTTACCCTGCAGAGATCTGAGAAGCAGTTAACCATAGTCCTCTTAAATCCACCGGAGTTTAGAACGCCAACACAAAGAAAGAGGAAGATAACTGAACCAGCCAAAAATTGGGAACATTCGGCAGAATTTCCGGCTACAAGCAAGAGGAAGGCAAATATTTGGCCGAAAAAGAGGAACATCTGGTGGAATATCCGGGGGCACTGGAGCAATCCTGGAAATGAAATGTCGTCGATATAGAGTACTTCAAATACATGTGACAATGCCACATGTATTGTCCCCGACAAATGCATTATTAAAATAAAATTTTAAAAATGATTAGGTTGTTACCGATGTATTACCTACTGCACCCTACTCGAAATGATGTGTCTTATTTAATATTCTAACACAAATAAAGCGTAAGGGAAAAGAATTTTGTGCAGCACCGGAGCAATCCCGGAAGTGGAATGTCTTGGATGCAGACTAAAGTCCACAGGACCCTGATAAAAAGAGCATGTTGAAGACACCAGCCGAGCAGACAAGACTGTATTCAACTGCAAGTAAAGAAAGCAGAGATAAATTGGCTTGTGGCAGCAGACATAGTGGAGAAAATGTTGCTGGTTTTGACAGTGGAATTGCCGTCTTTCCCAAACATACTAGACACAATATTGATTGAAGGGCAAACGGACACCAGTTCTTCTTGACAAATTGTGTTCTGATCACAACTTTGATGTCAGCTCTGTGGTAGTAAAGGGCATACAAGAGAGCGTTTGTGCATGTCGTCATTATGCTACGGGTTTGTGTTGATCTGGGCATACACGAGGTGTAACTTTAGTTCAAGTTCAAGTTCAAGACCTTTATTTGTCCCCGAGGGGCGATTCACTTTGCTGCAGTAGCAAAGAAATTGACATACAGTACATGACAAAGACAACAACATCAATTAAAAATACAGACCAAATGGGGAAATAAATACCACAACATTAAAAGTTTAAGTCCCAGTGTGCCTTATGTACAGACATTACCTATACTTTCCAGAGTTAAGCAGAGAGATAGCAGAGGGGACGAAGGAGAATTTATACCTATTTGTTTTGGCTGGTGGCTGACTGAAGCGGGAACCAGAGGGCAGCAACTTAAATTCTGCATTCAGTGGGTGGGAACTATTGGACATGATGGATTCTGCCTTATTAAGCACATGTCTATTGTACAGTTCAGTTGTTGTCATCTGCTGAATCCCAATGATTTTGCATTTATATTGTTATTTGGCAAGTTAGTTATGGTGCACCTCAAGTGATGATACGGAGTATCCAAAAGTAATGTAACAAGTAGTGTAATTTGTTACTTTTGGCAGTAACTAATGTATTAATGTAAGGCATTACTTGTTTTCAAGTAACTAGTAATGTGTAATCTTTAAAAAAAAATTTACTTAGTGATTAATTAATATATAATGAAAAAAAATCTAAAGTGCTTTCACCGACATAAGCCACAAAGTGCTTTACAGTGCACAAAATACAAAAATAATAAAAATAAAATAAAATTATCATGCTGTCTCCAGGTTAAATTTGACCAGATTTCAAATGTTTCTATATCAATATACAGTATATATATATATATATATATATATATATATATATATATATATATATATATATACAGTATATATATATCAATATATATATTGATATATATATATACAGGCCTAAAGTTTGGAACCACCTTCTCATTCAATGTGTTTTCTTTATTTTCATGACTATTTACATTGTAGATTATCACTGAAGGCATTAACATTATGAATGAACACATATGGAATTATGTACTAACAAAAAAATGTTAAAACCACCCTTTGCTCTGATTACTGCTTTGCACACTCTTGGCATTCTCTTGATGAGCTTCAAGAGGTAGTCACCTGAAATGGTTTCCCAACAGTCTTGAAGGAGTTCCCAGAGATGCTCAGCACTTGTTGGCCCTTTTGCCTTCACTCTGCGGTCCAGCTCTCCCCAAACCATCTTGATTGGGTTCAGGTCCGGTGACTGTGGAGGCGCAGCACTCCATCACTCTCCTTCTTGGTCAAATACCCTTACACAACCTGGAGGTGTGTTTGGGGTCATTGTCCTGTTGAAAAATAAATTATGGTCCAACTAAATGCTAACCGGATGGGATGTCGCATGTTGCTGCAGGATGCTGTGGTAGCCATGCTGGCTCAGTATGCCTTCAATTTTGAATAAATCCCCAACAGTGTCACCAGAAAAGCACCCCCACACCATCACACCATTCCTCCATGCTTCACGGTGGGAACCAGGCATATAGAATCCATCCGGTCACCTTTTCTACGTCGCACAAAGACACGGCGGTTGGAACCAAAGATCTCAAACTTGGACTCATCAAACCAAAGCCCAGATTTCCACTGGTCTAATGTCCATTCCTTGTGTTTCTTGGCCCAAACAAATATCTCCTGCTTGTTGCCTCTCCTTAGCAGTGGTTTCCTAGCTGCTATTTGACCATTAAGGCCTGATTTGCGCAGTCTCCTCTTAATAGTTGTTCTAGAGATGTGTCTGCTGCTAGAACTCTGTGTGTTATTCATCTGGTCTCTAATCTGAGCTGCTGTTAACTTGCAATTTCTGAGGCTGGTGACTCAGATGAACCTATCCTAAACAGCAGAGGTGACTCTTGGTCTCCTTTCCTGGGGCGGTCCTCATGTGAGCCATTTTCATTGTAGCTCTTGATGGTTTTTGCGACTGCACATAGGGACATATTCAAAGTTTTTGCAATTTTCTGGACCGACTGACCTTCATTTCTTAAAGTAATGATGGCCACTTGTTTCTGTTTACTTAGCTGATTGGTTCTTGCCATAATATGAATTTTAACAGTTGTCCAATAGGGCTGTCGGCTGTGTATCAACCTGACTTCTGTACAACATAACTGATGGTCCCAACTCCATTAATAAGGCAAGAAATTCCACTAATTAACCCTGACAAGGTACACCTGTGAACTGAAAACCATTTCAGGTGACTACCTCATGAAGCTTATTGAGAGAACACCAAGGGTTTGCAGCGCTAAAAAAGCAAAGGGTGGCTACTTTGAAGAAACTAGAATATAAGACATGTTTTCAGTTATTTCACACTTTTTTGTTAAGTAAATAATTCCACATGTGTTCATTAATAGTTTTGATGCCTAAAGTGATAATCTACAATGTAAATAATTATGAAAATAAAGGAAACACATTGAATGAGAAGGTGTGTCCAAACTTTTGGCCTGTATTGTATATACAGTGGGTACGGAAAGTATTCAGACCCCTTTAAATTTTTCACTCTTTGTTTCATTGCAGCCATTTTCCAAAAATCAAAAAAGTTCATTTTATTTCTCAGTAATGTACACTCAGCACCCCATCTTGGACAGAAAAAAACAGAAATGTAGAAATTTTTGCAAATTTATTAAAAAACAAAAACTGAAATATCACATGGTCATAAGTATTCAGACCCTTTGCCGTGACCCTCATATGTAACTCAGGTGCTGTCTATTTCTTCTGATCATCCTTGAGATGGTTCTACACCTTCATTGGAGTCCAGCTGTGTTTGATTATACTGATTGGACTTGATTAGGAAAGCCACACACCTGTCTATATAAGACCTTACAGCTCACAGTGCATGTCAGAGCAAATGACAATCATGAGGTCAAAGGAACTGCCTGAGGAGCTCAGAGACAGAATTGTGGCAAGGCACAGATCTGGTCAAGGTTACAAAAAAATTTCTGCTGCACTTAAGGTTCCTAAGAGCACAGTGGCCTCCATAATCCTCAAATGGAAGACGTTTGGGACGACCAGAACCCTTCCTAGAGCTGGCCGTCCGGCCAAACTGAGCTATCGGGGGAGAAGAGCCTTGGTGAGAGAGGCAAAGAAGAACCCAATGGTCACTGTGGCTAAGCTCCAGAGATGCAGTCGGGAGATGGGAGAAAGTTGTAGTAAGTCAACCATCACTGCAGCAATCCACCAGTCGGGGCTTTATGGCAGAGTGGCCCGAAGGAAGCCTCTCCTCAGTGCAAGACACATGAAAGCCCGCATGGAGTTTGCTAAAAAACACCTGAAGGACTCCAAGATGGTGATAAATAAAATCCTCTGGTCTGATGAGACCAAGATAGAACTTTTTGGCCTTAATTCTAAGCGGTATGTGTGGAGAAAACCAGGCACTGCTCATCACCTGTCCAATACAGTCCCAACAGTGAAGCATGGTGGTGGCAGCATCATGCTGTGGGGGTGTTTTTCAGCTGCAGGGACAGGACGACTGGTTGCAATCGAGGGAAAGATGAATGCGGCCAAGTACAGGGATATCCTGGACGAAAACCTTTTCCAGAGTGCTCTGGACCTCAGACTGGGCCGAAGGTTTACCTTCCAACAAGACAATGACCCTAAGCACACCGCTAAAATAACGAAGGAGTGGCTTCACAACAACTCCGTGGCTGTTCTTGAATGGCCCAGCCAGAGCCCTGACTTAAACCCAATTGAGCATCTCTGGAGAGACCTGAAAATGACTGTCCACCAACGTTTACCATCCAACCTGACAGAACTGGAGAGGATCTGCAAGGAGGAATGGCAGAGGATACCCAAATCCAGATGTGAAAAACTTGTTGCATCTTTCCCAAAACGACTCATGGCTGTATTAGATCAAAAGGGTGCTTCTACTAAATACTGAACAAAGGGTCTGAATACTTATGACCATGTGATATTTCAGTTTTTGTTTTTTAATAAATTTGCAAAAATTTCTACATTTCTGTTTTTTTCTGTCCAAGATGGGGTGCTGAGTGTACATTACTGAGAAATAAAATGAACTTTTTTGATTTTTGGAAAATGCCTGCAATGAAACAAAGAGTGAAAAATTTAAAGGGGTCTGAATACTTTCCGTACCCACTGTATACGTTCTTCAGATCTTAACTATTAGTCAAAATAATTCAAAAAATGAGATCACCACGGGTCCTGAACCGCATGCGTGAAATAGACAGAAATACAAAGACAAAATAAAATATACATTTAATATCTTGGATTTTAGAGAGCAAGCTGGCAAATATGGGTGAAGTAGTTCAGCCACATATGCAGCAGCCTGACCGTGCAATGCTCTGTAGCCTATATATAAGAGGTAGAATTTGAAACTGAATCCTATATGTGACAAGAAGCCAGTGAAGAGACTTAAGCACAGTGGTAATGTGAGACCGTCCATTTGACCTTGTGAGTAGCCTTGCGGCAGCGTTCTCAAGCCATACTGTAGAAAAGTGTGGTAAAGTAGATGAGAAGAAGCCATGAATGCATCTCAAGTTCTATAGTTGCCACTACAGATCTCAGTTAGTAATGTTTCTCTCTTTTTTGGGGGTTGGGGCCATTTTTAGGTCTTTATTACATAGGACAGCTGAAGACAGGAAAGGGGAGAGAGAGATGGAACAACATGCAGCAACCCGCGACTGCTGCATTGAGGACTATGCCTTTGTACATGTGGTGCACACTCTACCAGTTAACCTAACACAACGCCCCAGTAATGTTTCACAGTGTCATGGATTGTTCTCAATCATCGTCTGAGAAGACCAGGTGATGCCATGGGTTCTTCTAAGCAGTTTTATAGAAAACTGAAACTGAAAATAGTTGACACTCACAAAGCAGGAGAAAGCTATAAGAAGATAGCAAAGTGTTTTCAGATGCCAATACCCTCTGTTCGGAATGTTAAAAATTAAGAAATGTCAGTCATTAGGAACAGTGGAACCTCGATGAGGTTAAAATAGAACTGGAATAGATAAAAGAGAATAGATTTTGGCTGGAATGAGCAGAGATACGTTTAGAGAAGAAAGGGCACAGAATTTAATGAAAAGAACCTCTGTCCAACTGTTAAGCATGGGGTGGATCAATCGTGCACGTGCTACCCGAGCAGTCTGGAGGACGGGGCATGCCACTTAGGACTGCAGATGGCTCATGATTCTCTTCCAACCAAAGAGGGCAATTCTCCTGGATCTCTGCAACAGCCTGAGCAGGGGAGCAAAGCAACCCCAGCTTGTCCCTCCACATGTCCCAATGCTCTCTGCTCTTGCCTCCCTGGTCACTCGGACAGTCCAAAGGGAGGCATGTGACCTGTGCGCTATACTGTGTCACAAGCATCTGTCGGCCACATGCTTACGAATTTGCCAGTTGGTTTACCACTGAACTGATATAAACTCTACAGTAAAACAGTTTTAGACAAGAGCACTGCAAAGTCCCTAGAGGCTACACTACTGTATATAACATGTGTTGTAATTGTCGAATGGACTATTCATCAATGCATTATTATGGAACCCATGCAACTTCTAGGTAAGACCCGCCCCTTTCCTCTCTTCTTTTGTGACTTTGTATTCCACCTTACATTTTTGTAATACACAGAACGTGTCTTCATGGCAAATTACTGTAAGCCTAGGGTGTGGGAATCACCAGAGCCCTCACGATACAATATCATCACGATACGTATGTAATGGTACGATATTATTGTGATTTTTAACACATCGCAATATTCTGCGATAAATTGCAATTTATTACCTTTTTTTCTAACTTACATTTATATATATTATAATTTTATATATATTATAATACTCTGTTTGTTCATCTCACTTCAGTTGTATTGCTGCAGAATGGGATTGTCAAGCAGACAGTCTGAGCAACACAGATCCATACTTGGCGTCTGTGTATCGATACAGTACAGAAAAGTACTATGCTGTATCAGTATTTCCCCCCACCCCTGTATAACACCAATGTTTATGTTTTCTTATTGACATTAAAGTGTACATCACCAACATCACAATTGACTCAAGTCCACTTGCTTGTAAGATTGATTAAAATGATCTCATTCAACCCATTTAATGTGTTTAATCTGAATAGATTCTAAACTAAGACTGCAAGGTTAAAATCAAGAAGCACTTTGCCGAGATTTTTGCAGTGAGGCTGAGGAAACACACGTGTAAGGGAGATAAATGTGTTTTAGAAAGGTCAGGGAAGTAAAGAGAGAGAGAGAAGGAAAGAAAATTGTAACAAGGGATGGAAATAGTGGAGGGATAAAGGGAGGAAATAATGGCAACAGGATGGGAAACAAAGAGAGAACAAAAAGAGGACAGAAGAGAGCAGAAGAGGTTAAGGCATGGGGAGAGAGAAGAATCAAAAGCTACAATAAAAGGTAGAGAAGGTTTTGTTGAAAGGGTACTGTGAAAGAGCAGGGAGTAGATGGGGCAAAATGAAAGAAAATGGAATAAGAGGTTGGGAGACGAGGGAAGTGAAAAGGCATTGTTTGCATTGAAAACTAAAGCAGGAGTGAAAAAGAAAAAATCAAATAAAGAGCGGAAGGAAGCAAATCATTAGGAAATCGATTTCCAGGGCCGACTGAGGGAATTATCACCTACAAAGGAAACACATATGGTGACAGCAACTATATTAAGAGTGTGATTGCTTAAACTGTTCAAAAGTGATGACAAGAAGAATTTGGTACTGAACCAAGTATAGTTTTTATTTCCACCAGGCATGCAATCATAGAAGATACCTTACCAGGAGTGAATGCATGCATTCTTTGGAACATGGAGGCTGGAGCTGGGAATGACGCCACACCCGAGTTGAATGACTTCCATTTACAATTTGGATTTTTCATTATGGGGTTAGCTCTAGGCACACCAGTTAGCACACCAGTAAACCCTCTGAGGTCTGATATAAAATAATAATATTGATAATAATACTAATATAATAATAATAATAATAATAATAATAATAATAAACAACATATTTTCTTAAAGTGTAACTACCGTTTTTATCTACACTACCCTACTTTCATATGCTTTTGTGTTTAAGTGTTTGATGGATCTCTACAGTCGGCAGTGGAGAAACAAGCTACAATGTATAATTTTATTTTATAATTTATACTGTTTATCAATCCCCAGAGGGGAAATTACAATTTACATTCTGTTATGCTAGTAATCACTACACACAGGCCTAATATACACACTCATACTCAGGACCTATCATGCACTAGTGCACTGTCAGAGCGAGTGGGCTGGCAGTGGTTGGAGGGGTACAATGCCTTGCTCAAGAGCACCTGGTAGTGCCCAGGAGGTGAAGTGGCATCTCTGCAGCTACCAATCCGTACGAGGACTTGAACCGGCAACCCTCCGGTTCCTAACCTAACTCCCTACGGGATGAGCTGTTGCCACCCCAAGTACGTTAACAGGGCAATTTTCCACCCTTACAAAAGTGCTTGTTTTGCCGCTGACTGGCTCAGATTATCATTGTAAGTGTCTGACAATATTATGGAATGGATTTCTAATGGGGTCAACCTTTCTGTTGAAGAGTAAGATTTTTTATTTAAACATAAAAATATCTGTGAAATGGTGTTCGCCAAACCCACCAGACTCCATACAAATAAACAGTAATTTAAGCATTGTAAAATACACTTCAGTCATAGTCGACAGAAACAAAATTAAACAATGAAAAGCAGTTTTGGGTCAGACATATATTTTCACATGTCATTGTTATGGTTGGACAAGAAAGATCTTGTCCAACCATAACAATGACATGTGAAAATATATGTCTGCTCTATACACGCTAAAAGTACGAGTCTGGTGGGTTTAACTAGTGACTTCTGAGCTTTCTCTGGTTAAACAGAAAGGTCTTAAAGAGGTTTTAAAGGTCTGTCTCTGAAGGGATCCTTTCCATACTGTTGACAATTGCCCTATTAACTTCCATTGTAGCTTGTTTTGCTGCTGCTGACTGCAGCGATCTCACTTAGTACTGGACCAATGTCAAAGATTGTTGTTCATCAGTCAGTTAGACACAAAAACATAGGAAAATAGGGTTGAAAAAATGCTAGTTACCCTTTAAATTTACTTTTTTAGGGTATTTGCATGATGCAACTGATCATCATGCATTTTAACATCAAAATATTCAGAAAAATCTGGGTGAGATCTCTTGTGAGACCCAAATCTGTCCCAGAGCAATGGGTAAAGAGATGAAACATTTTGAAAGTCCTCAAATCTCTTTTGAAAACTAACCTTAACTTATGATGTGTTGTATGAATTGTTTTGGTCCATTATCAGATTTCATAGGATGTGTACAGTAGCAGTGGAGCCGAATAGAGAATTTTTTGGACACTTTTATCAGCGTCTTTAAAAACATGTTTTTGTCTACATTTTTGTAGCTTTTTCCAACATTTGTCAGCATTTTCAATGTTTCTTTGTCAAAGTTCTGATATAGAAAGTAAAACGGGTGAAATTTGACCCAATGACAACAGGTGTGCTAAGTTGCACAGTTTCCCCATCTCTGCCGTGTCAATGCTGCTGCTGCCCTGCACCCGTATCACTGCGTGCTTTCAGCCCCACCATCACCCCAGCATTCACCCGCAGGCTCCGGCCAGGGGGAAGCAACTTTATCATTGCTCCCCAGCCCAGAGTCTGGCCGCCAAACATTACGTTCTGCTGATATAATAAACATTTCAAACAGTAGTTGTCTCACTGAACTGTAAGTGTGGTGGATATTTGTGCTCCACCTGCTTGTGTGTTGATGTGACGGGAGATATTACATACTTTTTCAGTACTGTACCCAGGCTGACAGAGAGTCACAGCTCTGTTACTCTCAG
This sequence comes from Etheostoma nigrum, assembly GCA_029931835.1. Taxonomy (NCBI): domain Eukaryota; kingdom Metazoa; phylum Chordata; class Actinopteri; order Perciformes; family Percidae; genus Etheostoma; species Etheostoma nigrum. The sequence goes on from CM057238.1 coordinate 4,124,907, forward strand.
CAGTAATAACTTGGTGAACTTCTTTAATGATCAAATTATAACTATTATAGAGATGAAATTCCTCAAACTGTACTAATTCATCTTCAGAAGCATTAACCCTATTTAGACAGCTTTTCTCCAATCGACCTTTGCCAATTAACTTCAAAGATGTCTACAGCTAAGCCATCTACCTGCCTCTTAGACCCCATCCCAACACAAATCACTTCAAAATACATGCTTTTCTCGCCTACATTTTTACCCAAAAAAAAGTGATGCCGTTCCCAAATCCTTTGGCCGTCTGGGAGGATCCTGAAGTCATTGGGAAGTTAACAATCTCAATTTTTTGTTTCTAGTGTCAGTGTGACACTAGGCCTTACTGACACAGAGCTAAAGAGGTTAGAACAGAGAATTTCTATTTCCGTCCAAGTAAATCAACTGTAAAATGATTAAAAAACACTACTGTAAGCATATTACATGGGCTATATACAAAACTAGTACCCTAGCCACATGGCTCAACTTAAAACAGAAAGAATCCAGAAAGAAATGACTCAGGGAATGGATTTTATATGAATTTATTTCTACAGATATGTCTGTGCGTTTTTCTCATTTCCTTTCAGAAAAAAAGCCCAAAAAGTGCAAAATACAAAGCTTCTCAAAATAAAAAACACATCCACATCACATCCACTCACACACATACTTGAAATAACTACATGCATAAGTAATTAGTTATATATAAATAACTAATTATAAATTGATGAAGTGGTGAAATACCATAAGAAGGCCTTATTTTTGCTTTGACACAGCTGGAGCCATCACAGGGTTAAAATTTTAAAAGTTTCATAACATTTAGTTGTAACTGGATGGAATAGCTGTCAGTCTTTCCCACATCCCTCCTCTGTAAACCCTGCAACTTGATTGGCTTCCATAAGGGACAACTCAGGTTACAGTAGACGGATTGGCTGATAAAAACAGTCACTCAGTTCCTTAGTATTCAGGGTATTCGGCTGTGTGCAAAGATACAATGTGGCAGCCTCAGGGTAGATGGCAGGAGCGATCAAAATCCAAAAATGATGGACTGTTCAGCTTTGTTTACGAGGAAACTTGGCCAGAATCTACAAGACTGTGAGGGGACCATCTCGTTTTGGATTAAAAGGATTGGATGTCCTTATTCTTTGAACTGTTGGCGATGTAGGAAAAAAAAGTTTATGGCGATCTTTCACCGCTGTAAATAAAGACACGAGGAAACAGGTAGGGATGCACGCTACGCTTGACTTTAGACAGAAACGGCGCAGAATCTTTCTGTGTTTCTTTACTTCATAACATGATTATAACCGCTACAAGTCATTTTATGCTTTATGTGTGGGCTTAATGGAACCATGAGACTTTAAGATTTCTAAGCATGAGTGTGTTTATGGAGATTTAATGCTTGCAATTTATGAGTGAAGAAAACATTGTCTCCTTAAATGGAGAAAACGGGCCGTCAGTGGGACCGTGTTGGCAGAGAGGGAGATGTTTTACCCTTGGTTAACACTTCTTCACTTCGTTACTAGATATGATCAATATGTCTCTATTAACAGGTTATGCACCACAGTCATTGAAAGTAGTGATAGTGTGATAAAACCTTTTCTGAAAAAACACACCCTCGATCCTAAGGTCTTAGCCAACTATAGAACTATATTTACTCTTCCCTTTCTCTCCAAGATCCTTGAGAAGGTAGTCGCTGATCAGTTATTTCTACATAACAATTGTTTATTTGAGGATGTCCAGTCTGAATTTAGAGCTCATAATAGCGTAGAGATTGCACTGGTGAAAATAGCAAATGACATTCTAACTGCTTCATACAAAGAACTTGTCTCCCTACTTGTCTTACTAGATCTTTGTGCTACATTCAACACTATTGACCATAGTATGCATAGTACTACAGAGACTGGAACAGTTAATTGGCATATAAGGAACCACACTAAGCTCGAGGATTTAGTCCTATTCATCAGATTAATCTCAGTTTTGTAATGGGAACGATGAATCCTCCACGCACACTTAAATTAGCCATTGTGTTCCACAGGGCTCACAGATTTTCTCGGATTGTGATGGCACCTGGATCGTGGTTGCAGCTGCTGGTTCTGCTCAACGCCCTCTGCTACTATTATTTTTATCATTAGTCATAGTTCTGTTATCTTTACTATTACTATAATTTCCACTGTTCAACATTTTATTCTAGTGTACCCATTGGTCGGAAACGTCATGATCTATAAAATAATTGACTAATTGAAACGTAATTGTGCTTTGTTGGGGGGTTAATAACACAACAGGACTTCACACAAATTGGCAGGTCTCTGCCAGTGGAGTTTGTTCACTGGCCTGATCATGTTCTTACTGACTTCTTTACGTGTTGCCCTCAATTGCATCATGGTGGCCTCTCTTGACACATCAATATAAAAAAATAAAAACTGGGATGCTCATTCTAATACAAAGACTCCATCCATCCATCTTTGTCCACTTATCCGGTGTCGGGTCACGGGGGGAGCAGCTCCAGCAGGGGACCCCATACTTCCCTTTCCCGCACCTCATTAACCAGCTCTGACTGGGGGATCCCGAGGCGTTCCCAGGCCAGGTTGGAGATATAATCTCTCCACCTAGTCCTGGTGGGTCTCCTCCCAGCTGGACGTGCCTGGAACACCTCCCTAGGGAGGCGCCCAGGAGGCATCCTTACCAGATGCCGCACCACCTCAACTGGCTCCTTTCGACGCAAAAGAGCAGCGGCTCTACTCCGAGTTCCTCACGGATGACTGTGCTTTTCATCCTATGTCTAAGGGAGATGCCAGCCACCCTCCTGAGGAAACCCATTTTGGCCGCTTATACCCTGTATATAGACTGAAAACTTTTATTCTCAATTAAGAGAGCACCATGTGCTGTGCCTACAGGCTCGTCAAACAGACATGTCTTTAATAGTGAATTTAAATCTTCGTCTTTATATATCCTTCTTACACACACACACACACAGTCTGTGTCTGTCTTTTTTATTGAGTCAAAATACAAAATATTTGACAATTTTTGTCTGTCTTTGTGTGTGTGTGTGTGTGTGTGTGTGTGTGTGTGTGTGCGCGCGTGTGCGTGTGTGCGTGTGTGTTAGGGATAATAATTGATTTGACAGAGTCTATGAGTTTGGTGTCAGATAAAATGAATATGGCTGAATGGACCCACGCACACACATGCACACGGACCCTGCAGGGTTAAATAGTTATTTGAGCTTACCCTCATCCTTACCGACACCTGACACAAATGTACAGTACACACACACACACTCTCACTGTCTTTCTGGCTCTCTCTTGCACACACAAACACACACACAAACACACACACACACCCACACACACACCATTACAGTTAGCTAAATATATAAAGCAGATACACATGCAGACGTAAAAAGGCTTTTATCTTGACAAGCTAAACCTGATTTAATGATTTATCTTCCTTTCAGTAGAAGTTTGTTGTATGCAACATGTATTTACCTAGGGTGGCAAGATAAAGGTTAACTTAAGGTATATTCAATCTTTATCTACAATAGGTTGCTCAGAAAGTGGAACTATCCAAAGATAATCTGGAAATCATTTCAATGCCAAAATTCCAAACTGACAAAAACAATAGTCTGTGCCTCCAGTGTTAAGTCTAAACATGTGCATCAGATCCGAGAGCCAAGCGAGTAATTAGAATAAGTAAGTGAATGCATAATGAATGAGTTTTTCAACCTGTTTTCTGTGATTAGTTTAATTGTGTATTGCATGTAAACATTACTGCTAAATGTGGACAAATTTGAAAGAGGATAAAAAAGTTTTGTGATTACAAGGTCAACTTTCGACTTCATTCAGTTGTCTGGCAAAAGAAGAGTACACCATACCTAAACAAAAGAACTCCTAAAACAAAATATGTGATCATTGAAGAGTACCAGTGACAGGCAGAGATCGTGAACAAGTCAACGTTGTAAATCGTATAAACCCAACAAACGATTTCCAGTAGGTGAGAACGCACGTCTGACACAGACAATCTCTCATTGCGTGCTACATGTGTGAAAGAATATGTCTGCACCTCGGTCGTATACGTATTGTAAGTCTCCTGTGTTTGCTCAGCCTGTTCTCATGATCAATGCGTTCAAAAAGCTGCGAAAAGTTAAGCACAATAATTCATGAGATTTCAACTTTTTCACTTTTTGCTGTGTGCGCCACATTGACTGCTGCTGTATAACAACGCGGCTGGCCGCATAGGGAGCAAGTCATGGTGGATGGGTGGGCATTTATTCAAAACCACAATCTTTATCCTAAACTTAACTAGTCGTTTTGGTGCCTAAACTTAAACTTTCAAACACTTTTTGTTGACTTAACTTAACCGTTTTGAGTCTGTTGAAACGACCAGCCCTGTACCCTGCTCAAAGTCACCTCGGGTTACTGAACCACCAACTACCGCTGACCTGACCCAGCATCATGCGGGGCTTTGTAGCCGGCGTCGCAGAGCCCTGTAGTGGCTAAACACATCTACTAACTGCGGCTGATACAACCGAGCTGTGGTCTCTAGCAGCGTAAACAGCTTCAAGCTCCGCTTGTAGCTGATGTCATGTGACCAGCCGCCAGTCTCCTAGTTTGATACAATATCTTACATATAGGTGTGCATACATTTCATACAATATCATACAAACATTTAACATTAGTTTTTGGGCAATTTAGGCCCCTATTTGACAAGACAGCTGAAGACATGAAAGGGGAGATGGAGGGATGACATGCAGCAAAGCGGAGTCAAGGAGTCAAACTCTACACAAGGACGCCCGCTCTACCGACCGAGCCATCTGGGCGCCCTGCATTAGTTTAATACATCAATCCACGCCGACCTCCTCCCTACCTGAACCTTCTCGCTCGTTATACTCCGTCACCTGACTTCCTGCTGTGCTCCAATCATAATACCACGGCCTCTAGAGGTTGCCGCAACAAATATAAATATAGGTCGGAAAAGCCTGCTTGCACAAACTACCTTTACAGCCCTTTTTTGGGGGAGGACGGCCTTATAAAAACATGTCACTTTCACCCATTTCAATTTACTCAAGTTAATTTTAGTTTTTGTCTTCAACTGTGCTGTTTTCCTGACTACTGTAACACAAAAACTATGCTTTTACAATCTCTTTAAGGCATAAATACATGAATGAAGACACACACTAGGATGTCACAATTTATCTCTGATCCCCCATATTATTATGCCTGCCAGTTGTAAATTGCTGGGATAAAGTCTGACATCTGGCACGTCTCTCACAAGCCAGATGTCCCTTCCTTCTCACTGCCTCCGCTATCGGGGTATAGCGCCGCCCATGACAGTTATTTAGAGAAGTACAAATAGGCCGGAGCATTTTTGCATTATCCCATAATGGCACACCACCATGAATAACATTTTTAACAACATGTTTTTTCACTAATTAATATTTAATGTTGGTAATTAAGTTAAAGCAACTTCAGCACTATTGATCACGGGTAGATTAGTCAACTACTAAAACACGGTTGGTGTGATACTCTATTTGTCTTTTTGTCAACAAAACCCAAACAGACCCAATCCAACAGTGTCCTATTTCATCTCTGAGTACTACAGACTTCCCAACCTATAAATTGGGATAATACACACCAACTAATGCAAAACACAGAGCATACTCTGCCAAGAAACAATATAAGGTTGTTTCTTGGCAGAGTACTTTCTTTATTTAAGCTGATGTTTTCTAAATTGCTGTAGAGAGATTTTTGTTAATGGGGACAAAATTGTGTTGAGGGAAAATTAAAAGTTTGAGATCTTTTTGTATTAATTTGTGTAATGCATTGGGCACTTAGATTAACTTTGTTTGTGGCTTAACAAACTTGTAACCCCATACCTATAAAATAGTGCTTTTAAAAAAAGTTCAATATAGCTGTTTTCACTATAGCGTATTTACAGGTCCCATGACATGGTGCCCTTTGGATGATTTTATATAGACCGTAGTGGTCTCCTAATACTGTATCTGAAGTCTGTTTTATATAGACCTTAGTGGTCCCCTAATACTGTATCTGAAGTCTCTTTTATATAGACCTTAGTGGTCCCCTAATACTGTATCTGAAGTCTGTTTTATATAGACCTTAGTGGTCCCCTAATACTGTATCTGAAGTCTGTTTTATATAGACCTTAGTGGTCCCCTAATACTGTATCTGAAGTCTCTTTTATATAGACCTTAGTGGTCCCCTAATACAGTATCTGAAGTCTCTTTTATATAGACCTTAGTGGTCCCCTAATACTGTATCTGAAGTCTCTTTTATATAGACCTTAGTGGTCCCCTAATACTGTATCTGAAGTCTCTTTTATATAGACCTTAGTGGTCCCCTAATACTGTATCTGAAGTCTCTTTTATATAGACCTTGGTGGTCCCCTAATACTGTATCTGAAGTCTCTTTTATATAGACCTTAGTGGTCCCTAATACTGTATCTGAAGTCTCTTTTATATAGACCTTAGTGATCCCTAATACTGTATCTGAAGTCTCTTTTATATAGACCTTAGTGGTCCCCTAATACTGTATCTGAAGTCCCTTTTATATAACCCTTAGTGGTGCCTAATTCTGAATCTGAAGTCTCTGTTACACGCCCCCAACCACGTGATAATAACACAGACCCCATTTGATACAGTGTTTTAAAATAAAAAATAATTTTTAAAAGTCCTTAGACGAAGCCTGGACACAAATACAATCTTCGGCTATAAATTTATAAAGGTGGATGCAATATGACCAAGGACTACTCCCCCCCTCTCCTCTGTGCCTCCACTCTCTCAGCCTGCCTGTGAGCCCAGAGGTCTGTTCAGTGGCCCGTAGTACCAGCAGAACACTGTGGTTGTACTCGACAGCTCCCAGTGTGAACGCATGAAAGCGTGAGAATGTGAAGCGGGCAGTTCTGCATCCTAGCATGGATCTCAGCTCACGTCCCCTTAATAAATAGATTAAAACCATCCCTCTCACTCACTCACACACTCACACACACACACACACGTACAGATGCAGATTGAGGCTACTGTGGGGCTGTCACTACCTTCTCTTCTCTTCCCCAGCTCCTCTCTTGCGTCCATGGCCATTTGTCCATCTTTCATTTGTTCCCTGCAGAGTTTTCCATCGGTCACTTTTGTTCTCTCATTCTTGTTCTTTCTATATTCTGTCTATGTCGCTCACTGTTTCTCTCTCTCTCTCTCTCTGTGTTTGCCTCTCTCTGTCTCTCTCTCTTGGTGACATGGTTCAGTAGAGCGTATTCTCACTGGCCACAGGAACACTCCAGTAATCCAGGGAATTCTGACCTGTGCACACACACACAAACAAACATGTGAAAGAAAAACAAACTTGAATGTGCCACTGTCAGTGTTACCTCTGCCATAGGCACATCCAAGTTTCTTTTTCTTTCTTGTGTGTGTGTGTGTGTGTGTGTGTGTTAGAGCTGCAAAGATTATTGGATCAGTTAATCCAACTAGCCAACTATTTTGATAATTGATTAATCCGTCTGAGTCATATTTTATGAAAGAAAAGTGAAATTCTCTACTTTTACTCCTCCAAGACAGTAAACTGGGAGGGGGGGGGGGGGTGTGTGTGTATGTATGGGTGTGTGAGTGCAGTTCCATCAGTAGTTTTTTTGGGAGGCAGCTTATTTACGTTTATTACATCATTATGTAAATGCCATCATGAGAGCAGCCTCATCTTTTCCGATTGGCTGCTGCTCCACATCCCTCTGTGTGTGTGTGTGTGTGTGTGTGTGTGTGTGTGTGTGTTTGTGTGTGTTTGTGTGGTTTCAAAATGAGCCAATCAACAATAATTGTTTCCTGTGTGTCTGTCTCTCACTGTGTCCGTTGAGAGGTGATGTCAAAATGTCCCTAATTCTATGCATCCTCCCTCTGTGTGTGTGTGTGTGTGTGTGTGTGTGTGTGTGTGTGCGTGCGACAGTGAGTGAGTTTTTTTTGTGGAGTGGACAGTAAAATGTGGCCAGATACAAACCCAAATGTTAATAAAAATACCACAACCTAATTGACCTGTATGAGTTTTAAATTATTTTTAATTTATTATTGTATGTATATGTATATATTAGTATGAAAGACATAGACATTTAAGCAGTCCAAGAATCCAAGAAAAATACACTATTTTAGAGGCCCCCAACTATTTTGGCTTAAATAGAAAATAGAAAATAGTAGGAATTGTCAAACTATTATTTCCAAAGTTAAGAATGAACTTTGATACTTGTATTTTCAGTCAACACAGACAAGACATCCTCAAGTGCTATTCATACAACTGCAGCTACCTTCAAGCACACTGTTCTGGAAACTTTCAGAAAATAAAATTACTCAGCTTACGAAATAATAAAAAAATAAATAGAAAAACGAATAGCCTTATTATTTGTTATGCACTCTTAATGCTGCTTATTGTAAACAATGTTGTTACTTATTTAGTTATTAAGTATGGTGAGACACACATTATGGGGTAAACATGTCTTGATTTGACTTTGACCAACAATTTTACCGCAATGAGAGATGCAACACAGTCACTATAACAGATTTTGGAGTGTCTACCAAATTAACATTAAAACTACCATATGTTCAAATTACAACAATAAAAGTTTATAAAAAAGGAACATTTTGGGAATTTCAAAGCATGTCCATATGTGTCTTTTATGTGTGCTTATTTGGGTGTTGTTTCACCAAAACTGTAGCTTCTTCTGTGTTTATCAGCTCTCCTCTGAAGAAATGCCCTGCTGTGTGTGTGCATGCGTGTGTTTACTTGTGCACATTAACGTGCGAGGGTCATCTGTGTTGATGAGATATTTTTTAAGTACCAAACCATGAAATATCAATTATCCAAACGTCTTGTTTTATTTGGCCATCTGAACAGGCCCGGCCCTAAACAATTTGGTGCCCTAGGCAAGATTTTAGGTGGCGCCCCCCTGTACAGTACTTGCATGTCTGCTAGTGTACATATACTCACAAGAAACTAAAAAGCTTTGTCTTGGACATTTTTTATTCTGAAAGTCACCCAAAGCGGCTGGGAGAATGCCGACAGAGAAGCATAATGACGCCGAGAGCCGATTAACAGGCAGTATTACAATGGTTTCAAATGCCAAGCAGAGTCGCACAGATATGAAAACATGCACGCTCAGTTATCACGACCCTCAGTGGCCTGCACAAACCCCACGCTGCTAATTTTGGAATTGTTCTCTTGTAATTAACAACTGGCATTGTCCTCTAATAAACATGTGGTCTACAGTCTTCAACATAAAAACTCAAACAGATGTGGATAATTAATGCCAAATGTATTTATCTTCTTTATTAAAGCTGAAAGTATTTCCAGGGTTTTGTTTCCTCCTGCTTATGATGGAACAGCCTTTGAAGCAGTTTGGACCGCTGACGGACTTTAAAACATGACACATTTTGTCTCGTGCAAAGAGCCATAGGTAAGATTTTCAACAAAAGGAAGGTTTGCTGCTACTTGTATACGTACTGTACACTGCACTATAATGGAATTTGTACAGTCCATTTAAACAATCTTTGTAACCTAATAGCATTTTTATTAATATCCGTAAATATTGTTTTTATTTATGTCTTATTGTAGAGCTGTTACTTATTTACACTTATTGACTTGCTCTTTTCTTACTCTAATTTTGTCTTGAATGTGACTGTGAGCAACTGCAACTGAATAATTTCTCTAAGGGGATCAATAACGTATTCTAATTCTGATATGGATTCTGATTATTAGTCTGAGGTGCCAGAAGAGAGAGGATGTGGAAGTGATTTTTTTGTAATTACTGTTATATTTATTATAAAATAATAGTACCACATCTACTATTAATAATACCGCCTATTCAAGAAAAGAGAATTTCTCTGTCAGAGCAATTGTTTTTTTTTTTCAAAATATGATTGTTTAACAGTACAATTAGGATTATTGTGCATATGTTACATGCAAGCAGAATCACTAGTGTATAAAAAACATTATTTGACATACAATACTTTACTTTTTTTAATACTTTTTATTGATCCCCCTATGTGGATTACAATTTACACTCTGTTTGTTAGAAATACTGCTAGAAATCTCTACACACAGGCCTAACACACACACACACACACACACACACACACACACACACACACACACACACACTCAGTTCATGCAGAAATGGAAAGATGTCAGAGTGAGTGGGCTACTGCCACCCCCCAATCATGTAATTAATGCCATTACATCTTACGTGGGGAAATGTCAGAACTTCTGTTATGTTTAGCTCTCAATGCATTTAGTAAAAATTAAATATATTTGAATTGCTGGTAGAGGCTCTCTGTGGGGTTTAAATAACTTTACCGGCTCTCCAGTCAAACCCACAGCAGATGTACAGCAGGAGAACCCGAGGACATGCAATAAGAAACCCAGCCACCTCCTGTGTCTGACGGCTCAGAGGAACCAGGATCAATTGGGGGTTAAACCAGGTCACACTCATTGGAGAGAACTTTTGATCAGATAAGGTTCTTTGGACTGCAGATGTTCAGATATCATCAGCCATACCAATACCAATTCCAATACCTGACGTTGCGTATCGGCCAAAGCCGAGTACTGATCCGATCATAGGCATAATTTACAGGGGGGATGGGACCCCACCCAATAATCAAAACTGACAAGTGCAACCCATCCTAAAAAAAATATAATTTCCTTGCCATACATAAAGACATTTGCACCATACATTGATGTAGTAAATGCACAAATTGTTTGTGAAATTGAAAATGAAGTATTTCTATTTTGTCTCAACCCCTCCACCCACCAATGCTGAAGCCAAAGTTATGCCAATACCAGTTAGTCATTTATTTTGTATTATTAGTTTTCACCGCTGTATAATACTATTCCTGTATGAATGTGCTATGATTTCTATCTTTAGTGTATGACCTGACTCAGGTTAAACTCTTTATAAAACACAAACAAACACAAAAAATGAATGCTGTAGAACTTTCTTTAATATCCAGTTTGACAATCAGTTATAATGGAAAAAAAATAAATAAATAAACATACATTAAAGATTTTCTTAGGGTCTATATTAGGTTGTATCAGATCGGTGCATAGACTACAGTCCTTGCTGATACTGATACCAACATTTTAGGCACATTTTAGGACATCTCTGCTTTGGACCACTCTGAATAAGATGTCCACTATTTAAATGGATGACACAATGGCTCCTATCAATATCAATAGTTATTGCAAAAAAATGTTCAAATGATTGAGAATTACCCGGAGCGAGAGCCCTTGCTGTTGTCTTCCCTCATGTGTTGCCTGTGCTTTCAGAAAGCTATATCTCTCTCCCCCCTGCCAACACCTGGACATAGAACACACTCACTCCAATTCATTAATTAACATGAAATGGAATCATTATCTCCCGCTCCAGCACAAACCAAACTGGCGTTGGAAAGGAAGTTCCCATTCCAAAAAGCATTTATGAGCTACCACATAAAGGTTACACTAATAATGTAGCGCTATGTTGCCATCCTGTGGAGTTCAGAGGAGGAAAACACACACCGTTCTGCATCTGTTCATGCTGGACCAGATGAGAACATGAATTTCTGAAGACTGGTCTTGTCTCAGAGCCACAGTATGTATGTATACAAGGCTACATATTCTACACTCTCTATTTTACACATTTTCAATCTGCCATGCCAAGAGATTTAAAGCATTGATTGAGTCTTTCAAAGAGAATATCAAACGGCTCTGTGAAGAGTATATAGAAAACCTTCACTTGTACTGTACAAAGAAAAACACAAACATGACAACCATGGAGTAGAGGTTATCCATTGGGGCCAGTCTTTTAGAATCCAAATGTGTGGTGGGATAGTCTCAACAGAAAGAAAGATCATCCAGTAGATTGGTAATGAAAACGTTCACAAACACCATGTCTAGTGGTATCTAACCGTAGAATTAGTTTCACTTACATGCTGAGGTTTGGATATAGTATATCAAAACCTCAGCAATTAATACATATGCCACTCTAAGACAATATAGGTGACCTGTATTTTGTTTGTGTTGTTCAAAGTCCTGTTTACAATGGATAATCCAGAGCTCTCTGTTGAACGTTTCACTGCAGCTACGTTCTACTGATGGAATAGTGTTTACAGCAAAATGTGTGGATTGTCTAGAGAAACTGGGGCAGTGTTCCAGCAAAGACACCACATATTTAGTGCTCTGAGAAGCACGAATAAAATTCATGGCAATGTAAGAAGGTTACACCTGTTACATCTACAGTAAATCCACATACCGTACTGCAATGCCATAGAATGTATCATGTTGCATTGGGCAACAGATGAGTTTGACTGGTGTTACTTTTTGATGCTTTGGGTCCCTTGGCCTCAGTATTTGACGAGTCGGGAGTGAGAATGGATTGGTGAGTCGCAACCACCCTGCCTGTTATGAGAGCCAGTTTTCACCGCCCAGACTGCAGAAATTATGTTTTACTCGACCACCCGGACCCTGACCCATGAACTGCAAACTGTATGCTTTATGGTAGCACAAATGTCAGAACTGAGACAAGGATGGTGGCATATCGTCATTGCCTGGTCTTAGTCATAGAAGAAAAGGTCATTGAGGAACATCCCAGTTTTTAGTTTCAAAATGAACAATACTGATAAAGGTGCTGCAGCAATGAACAATATCAGCAGAAATATGATCTTAAAACATTAAAAAATGTAAATATTTTCTATTAGACCCCATAACATAAAACTATAAACCTGAAAGAGAGCATAATATGTGACCATTTAAATGACTTGGCATTGATTTCCATTGTTTCTATTAAGGCTGGCAGTTGAGTCTCAGAAGCAGGTGTTGTTCCACTTATAACCTTTGAACGCCAAGAGACATCAACACCATTCCTTTTTTCTCTGTCTTATAATGGATTTAATTGAGTCAAATATTGAAGAAATTAGATTCATGTCTTTTCATAATGAACGAGTTTCATTAATGCACCGTGAGAATAATAACTTGACTGGTGACATCCAAGTTTGTATTATTTTGTTTTCATTAAAAGGTGACTTATGAGAGCTGACTTTTCCCCATTTTAATTTTCTCACTGAATTATGTGCATTATGTGAATTATGAGAGCAAAGTCAATCACACTAGTCTGTCATATTTCACCACACCTTGAATTACAAACTATTTGAATCCATTCTTAGATAGAATTATGATGATTATGATAAGGTATAGCATCCATTCTTTTACTAGACTAATGGTGCCATACCCAATGGTGTAACTTTGGTTTGAGAACTGTGTGTGTGTGTGTGTGTGTGTGTGTGTGTGTGCGTGGGAGTGTGTATGTGTGTATGTATGAAGAGGGGGAGGGGGGGTGCCCCTATAAATAGTATATAGGGGCAGATGACAGAGACTTGTGGCAGGATGAAACCTTCCCATTGTGGACACAGTTCATAGGCTGCCTCCTTTGAACTCATTTAGAGACAGAACATGTCAGAATGGTTTGAAGAGGCTGTGTCATTTCAAAGGCAATACATTTGGCCTTCTTCCTGAATTTGGAAGACACAATCAGTGTATTTGCCATCGCATGTCGCTGTAATGCATTCACAGTGTCCTCATCAACTCAGAAAGTCTCAACTTATAAAATGTTCACTGGCCAATACATCACATAAAAAGTAGCAAGAAAAGAGTCAATTCAATGGAAGTAATGGAAGCCAAGCATCAATTCTACTGTTCTTGTTAGCGTCCAGGACAGACACACAAACACACTATGAACTAAAAATGGAAGTTTGGCTTTTTCTTGCAAAGTTATCCCTTTGTAATATCATCAAAACCCTATCCTCTCTCTTTGTAACTTACGCTTGCTCTATACAAGAAAGTATAGCCTCCTAAAAGCCATTCATCTGAAACAAATCATTTCTTCTGCTTTTTTCTGTATGTAAAAGGTCAATATATTTACCTTTGGGCCACTTTCAGTTGCATGTGGCTGGGATTTCTGTAACAGTTTTCAACTGTTATCAAAGTCGAATCTTGTCCAAATAATGCTTTGTCAAAGGCTTAATTGCTGTTTTTTTTTTGCATCCATGTGCTTCAGAGCCATGCTTTAATGGCACTTTATATCCTGGCACCTCAGCGGCCCATTGTGACTGTGGATCAGACACTTGGCTTTGAATCAGCATCAAAAAGCGCAATCTCCTTCTCTAAAAGTCAAGCCATTTCAAAGAGAACTGCTTCTCTAAGTGCCATATGGAATGCTACTGCTTTTCTGTGGAAATGTTGGCAGGAAATATTGTCAAAGAAAGCATGGTTCGTTTTAACTATGGCTTACCATGTGAGCCACATCAAAACCATATCTGGGTTTTCCATCATCTATGTGTTGCCAAGCTGGCACATCAGGACAGCATTGTATGTCTACATATCAGAAAAAAGTCTTACATCAAAGCAGTCCCACTCTTCGCCCCCCAAAACCAAGGAGTTTTAATGACAACTTTCTTGTTAGTGTGGAGCAGTGCCATTTTGAGACTCTGTAATTACTAATAGCAGGTACAGAGTTCCAAGGCATGACTCCCTGCCAATCTCACAGGCACCTCTCTGAGCACTGTGCGCCGTATCACACAGGCTTCTCATTTCAGATTCACATCAAAGTCACCAATCCCTGCTTCTCCCCCCAAAAGATGAAAAAAAAAATATTTTACTGTGGTGAGTTTTGAATTAGCTATGGCTTGAATAAAGACATTTATCAAAACATTTTAACCACTGAGTATAAATTTGAACCAGATCAAAAACAGCTCAGCGTTTGGCTCCCTTGCTATCCATTATGTGAGCTATTTGTTACACTCTCACTGCTGAATTCAAAGCTTTTTCTTCTTTGCTCCAATATGCATCCAATATGAACAGGAAGCCATGCACAGGTTGTTGTTTTGTTGTGTGTGTGTGTTTGTGTGTTTGTTTATGTGTGTGTGCTTATGCAGTGTGACAGTTTTGAGACTGACAAATATTAGGCATGTTGTAATTGAAATCTACATATATATTTTCTGACTAAAACACATGGAGAGATGATTTTCCGAACAATTAAATGTGCAAATGGGCAGTTGAGGTTACTCTGCAAATACAATTGACTGGAACGGCCACGGACTCTGGCAAAGATGTCAGTGGAACAAAGCAAAGTATTGGAAGGAAGGGAAATAAGTGACTTGTTTTTTCCACCTCTCCTTAATCCTCCGTTTTTATTTTCTCACTCTTAAATCCAGTGCTCCAAAACATGTTTTTCTGTATTTCCCTGTGCCATGTTCTAACTCCCTCAGAGCAAATAATATTCTAATAGATGCTGGATTGTTGGATAACAACCACTGATTTTAGGAAGCTAATCATAAGAAAACAATGCAAAAAAGTTTTCTAATCTGTCGTGTGTGTGTGTGTGTGTGTGTGTGTGTGTGTGTGTGTGTGTGTGTTAGTCAAAAGTTATTAAGCATCACCAGTCATTTTCATGCAGGCCCATTTGCCACAGTGAGTGACCATTGTTTTAAGAAATAAAATTGTACCCTGTCTTTATGCTTCCCTTTGTGCATACCTCAAGGACAAATAGTATCTATTGGGGCTGTCGTTTTGTCGTTTACGCACACACACACACACACACACACACACACACACACACACACACACTTCAGGTCACATGCTTTTATTAATCACTGAGCATGTGGAGCATTTTGGGCTAACATGTTGTGTCTTGCCAAATCATGCTGTTCTCCCATGAAACAGATTCAGATCAGGCAGGAGTTTATGTAAAGGACCCACTGTAATCCTTGTTATAAAATAAAGGCACTACTTTAGGATGGCACTACTTTAGGATGCTTGTATTTCAAGCATAACTGGAACACTCTTGAATTAGTATGTCAGTAGTATGGTAGGCTGATGGAAACATGGCCCATTTAACAGTGCCAATCGCAGACACAAGCTCAACCAAGAGATTCTGCATGACTCCAAAATCAGAAAAAAAGTCTTTCGGGAGAACTAAGGCAGAAGCCATGGCCAAAGACATCCTTGCTCCAGAGGCAGTGGTTCATGTTGTTGACGTCTTAACATCAGGTAAATCCCTGCCATTCTTCATCCAGACGGATGCATCAAATAAAGGAAACAGGAAAATGTTTCACATTTCTGTACAGTCCTTCAGGCCAGAAAGTGGGATCTGCAACAAACTGCTTGATTTGGGAGAGAATGCAGATGTGTCCGCTGCTGGGACTATAGATTTCATACAATGATTCCTTGAAGACATATCACATAGTGTAGACAATGCTAATGTAAATGATAGAATCCACAACTCGATCTTCACCAACCTGAAGAAAAGCGAAAAGATCTGCTGCAAAGGAACGGCCATGCCCACCGTTGTAGTAAAGATCCCTATTTTTCATTTTATTTTGGCACTTGCTTTCCTCACCTACCTTATTTCCTGTACCTGACTTCATTTTGTTCTTCTTTCCTCATCACTGATTGGTTCGTGCTTCCACCCTGTCACCCCTAATTAGCTGATTGAGTTTATAGTGTATGTGGCTGAGTGGGACTAAGTTAAGGTGACCAGATTTCTCAGACAAAATCCAGGGACATTTTCAGCTCAGAAGCGAAAATACCTCCAAAACACGTCATGTTTTTAATTTTTGTAAAACTTAAAACGGGGACACTAGACCTAGAACTGAGTATCGGATACAATATAAACTATTGAGGAAAGATTTTCTTTTGACATTGATGCAGTATGAAACGAGATCCCTGCAGTCGGCAGCAGAGAAACAAGCTACAATGGAAGTTAATGGGATAATTGTCCAGCTTGTATTTACGTCCATAAAAGTGCTCGTTTTGCTATTGACAAACTCAGATTAATATTCTAAGTGTCTGATAACATTATGGAAAGGATTTCTAAGGAGGCTGACCTTTCTGTTAAAGAATAAGATCATTTTTTAAAACATAAAAGTTCGCAAAATTGTGTTCGCTAAACCCACCAGACTCCATGTAAATAATCAGTCATTTTAGCATTGTAAAATACGGCTTTCTAAAACATCTCTGAGCTCTGAGCAGCGCTGCTCGATTGGCTCCGTTTGGTCAGAGTTTTCTTTCTTTCATTCCAGTATCGGGTCTGTCAGTCACAGTGAAAACCGGGGACATTTCCGGGGACAGATCCAACCGGGGACAGGTCACCAAAATCGGGGACTGTCCCCGGAGACCGGGGACGTCCGGTCTCCCTAGACTAAGTATACACGTGGGCAGCTCAAACGAGCTAACGTGCGCTTTTCAGCTCAAATGCACGTTAGCCAATCAGAATAATTTTCTCTCTCTTCTCTTCCTCACTTCCGCGGCTGCCTAGACTGGCTCAGTGTACATGCAAGCATGCAACCGAAGATTTAAAAAATCTCCACTCTTGCAGGAGTTTTTAGAAAGACTCGTGTTTAGACTCCAATTCTCCATTTGCAGGTGAACGAAGGGCACAAATGAAGGGAAAATGTCTCAGTTTTTCAAAATAACCATGTACAAGAGGACCTGGACCTTTTTCCAGGACTTTGTGGGTGTGGTTAGACTGAGTGACTGACATCTGAAAAGGCAGATCCGAATGAATGGAACTCCAAAATCTGATCTACACCCAAGTAATGTTGTAAGTAAAAGTTGAAGATAATGTCATCACACGAAGTAATCTTATCAGTAAGTGTGCAATAGGTCACATAACCCCCTATTTGTTAACTGCTTGCATAATGTGGGTCCGCAATTGAGTCAATTTTAATCTAAATTTAAGTTGTTTGAGTGTGCTTCACCTCATTAAAACCCCTTGGAATCACACCTTCTTCTCTGCTAATGCAGATGTAGCCCAGAGAGGATCTGAAAAGCATGCTAGTGTTTTCTGAAGAGGCTTTTTCCACTTACCAAGAAGAGAGAATTTAAGTGTGGGGTGCTGAAAAAAAAAAAGAAAAGAAAAAGGAAAACTAGGTCACCATTTTTACTACGATCTCTTGGTGTTGCTGAGCAGCTTTACACCCCCTGTTGTGACGTAGAAACCGGCAATTGGCCGAAAGCTGGGGGGGCGCCTTGCAGGTGTTGGAGACGCGGGTATTGGATGATTCCGTTGGGCAGGATGTGATTGGAGGGGAAGCAGGAAGGGGATGGGGGTGTGGTTGCAGAGTGGGGTAAGGCAGGGGTGATGCTCCCCTCCCACTGAGTTGCTATGGCACCCTGCGGAGTGTGTTGGGGGTGTAGGAGTGGGAGTGTGTATGTGTGTAACTGTGAGAATGAAGGAATAGAATCTGAAAAAAATGGGAATGCAGCTTGAATTGTGCTGACAGGAGAGACAAAGTGATTGGAGGAGAGAAAAACAGAACAGAGGGATTGGAGAAAGAGAGAAAAATGAGGGTGAATGGGCCAATCCCGTCTCTGATAGCAGCAGGAGGTGTTTGTGGGTGCGTGTGTGTGTGTGTGTGTGTGTGTGTGTGTATGTGTGTGTGTGTGTGGGTGCATGAAATCCTGTGAAGTAGAGAATATATCAATCTTTGTGAAGACCCTGATAGAAACTACTCAACATTCATGTTTTGCCAAAGATATGCCCCTGAAGCCTTGCACTTTTGCCTCCAAAAACGCTCAACAGTGTGATCTATAATGAAAAGGACAATTGCTGCACAGCAGTGTGTGTCGAAGGGATCCCCAGACTACACACGGATACATGTGAGACAGTAACGGCCACACCTCAGCCCAGTATTAAACCACATGAAGTGCTTATATTCAGTCTCGATGCTCTTTCTTTCAGGTCGGGGCGCTGGGTGTGTGTGGAAGACCCAAGTTTGCACCCATCACGGACATGCGTGTTTGTTTTTTAAAAAGCCATACCCATGATCTTAGCCTCACCTGAAGCAAGTGATTTAGGCTATATACACACAACTATGTTTTGGTTTCAAATCAAATTTTGTATTTTTTTTAAGATCATTTTGGGGCTTTAATTGAAAGGATTAGAGAGAGAGAGAGAGAGAGAGAGAGAAAGAGAGAGACTCATAGAGTCTACATAGGGACACTCTGCTGGGTGAGCTTGAGGTCGCCCCAAATCTTTTTAAATTTATTTTTTTATTTATTTATTATTTCTAAGCCTTTATGTGACAGAACAGCTGAAGACATGAATTGAATTGAATTGAATTGACTGCGTGCCCGCCGCGTTGAGGAGTAAACCTCTATATATGGGCGCCCACAAAGGTGAACCACCCGGGTGTACAACGTAAGCCCATATCTTAAGAAAATGTCCCAAAAAAAAATACAATTATTATGTATTTATTTTTATTTTCCTGTATGTCCTGCTTTGCCCTTAAATGAAAACACTACATGTCATTTCCAAATGCATAGAAAAAGAAGTATGACCCTGAATGTGGCTTTACTACCAAGACAATCTATTAATGGTTGTAATTATTCCTCCAATATTTGAAGTTGGAGTGCTCAGCAATGCCCTGAACTTGATTTACTGGTTCTTATTCAACAGATCCTGAGTGTTAGTTGTCTTTATTGTATCCCCGTGTTATGCATTTATTTGCATATGTTTTTCTTTGAATTCATCTCAGGAGAATTGATCAATAATGTGAAATCAAGAGGTCATGTCGTGCATTAAGACACCCTATGTTGTTTTCCTTTTACTAAATAGAATGTCACAAAACCCTTGAGTGCTGCAGTTCCTTTGAGTATGTGAATCATGTCATCATCACAGTTTGTTACTTTACCGTTAGTCCACGTCTCGCAGTGGAGAACTCGACAGCATCATTCATGTCCCCGGGAGCCCGGTCTTAGCCAGATCAGTGGCTCGTTGAGCCAATGTTGGGCTTAACCCTTGTTTTGAAGGTCTCACAATGGTGAGTCTTTAGCAGAGCAGATCACCATGGCAACTTAACCCTCCTGTTGTCTTTGGGTCAAATCTGACCCATTTTCAAAAGGTTAGTATATTAGAAATGTGGCTTTCATTCAACCACATTTTAAAACAAAACGTGGATGGTTCCATACAAGGCTCTTCACAAGTTAAATAAAGGATCAGTTCACTACTTTCTTTGAATTTGGGCGTTTTATTCAATGTCATAGCATTTGGAGAAAATCTGATAATAGAACGTTGAAAAAAAGTCAAAAAAGCACAGAAAAAATTTACAAAACCTTCAGGAAAAGTGACAAACATGTCCAGAAAAGTGACAAAAATGTTGGGAAAATCATCAAAAATGCCAGGAAAAGTGGTAAAAACATTAAAAAGTGCAAAAATATACTGACAAAAAGAAGAAAAAAATGTCAAAAAAGCACAGAAAAAAATTACAGAAACGTCAAATGTCAAACGCCAAAACGTTTTGAATTTTTTTTTACATTTCAACCCCCCAAAAAAAAGACATTTGCAGGGCGACTAGGAAGACAACACAAGGGTTAAACTGCATGGCAAACCTGCTTTGATACAAAATGTTCAGGCTATTGGAAAATACAAGCAGGATACTGGAACAAAAATAATTTTCACTGCCACAATTCAACCTCTACAAAATGTAATGCTAATGAAAAACAATGAGGATAACTACATGTAGGAATGATATTAAATCACCACATGACAACAAGGGCTGTTTATGGAAGTGAGATCAGAGACTAGAAGGAACACTTCATTTTCCTCGGTGATTTATTGTGTGTATGTGTGTGTATAATTAATATTTGTAACTTTTCCAGGGCTACAAACTGTGCACATGTAACACATAGCTTACATAATTGGACCATGGTCATTAACAATGGGTGAAATGAACTGTTCAATAATAAGTGTGTATTATTTTTGCAGGATTCACAGGAGTTGTTAGTGCAATACACTCTGAGATATAAATCTGTAAAATAACAGAAACAGTTCTGGCTGCTCGTTACCCCGATTAAACACCTCCATATTTCCCTCTTGTTGTCCTCGGATCAGACCCGTTTACAAAAACCTTCTACCTCAGAAGTAGGACTAAAGATCATTGAAAAAAAACTACAAAAACGCTGGAAATTACAGCTGAAAAAGTGCCAAAAAAACCTCAAAAACATTAGAAAAAGCGACAAAAAATATAAAAAAAAATTACTAAAACTTAAAAAACGCCAAAAAATGAGAGAATTCTAATTGGAATAAAATTAACAAAAATGTAGAGAAAAGTGTAGAAAAAGAACTACAAAATGTTGAAATTTGAACCCAGAAAAACACAAAGTTGCATGGTCGACGGGAAGACAACACGAGGGATATAGGGATTTACTTCTTGACGAGGCGGACTCCAACCTGCGGCCCTTTGCTCCCCCCCCCTCCCCTTTCAAGTTTTCAGCTGTCCTACACAAATAAAGGTCCAAAATGCCAAAAGAAAATTATCAAAACAAAGGAAATGTTATGTGTATAGCTACAATAAAAATACATGTTATTATGTTCTGTTATTTTAAACTACTTACTTTGTAGTAATAGGATTTTGTGAAATAGGGGCAGGACCCTCTGCCTGCTCCTTCTCAAACTAATCCTTTTATATTATTATTTTATAAATACATTTTATAAATATAAATTCTCTTAGACAAAGCTGCTCCATACTTCTGAGAACGAAATCTGTTATTTAATGGATTTAAACCGTTTGTTAACACTTAGACTTTTTTAGGCTCTTTTAACTCTCGCTAATCCAAGTCCTGCTTAATGATTGACAAATTATGGTGTTGTGTTGCGAATAGCTACGTTAATAACTATGTTTATTAGTTTTGTTATTATTATTATTATAAAACAAAATTTATTTTTCTACTTTCAAGTTTGACAAAGAAAGCATTTACCTGAGACACTTAACATTATTAACTTTCACAATAACAGCCCTAGACATATGCTCCACTCTACATACAGTCTATGACTGCATTGTGAAACTGTTTACCAGAGGGAATTAAAATCACATTTTCCTAAAAGGAAGCTCCATAAAATAACTTATAGGGGGAGACAGGGCTGGAGTCTCCAGAGCTAACCTCCGTCCCTCCACTCAGCAGCCGGGGAAACCAGACACAACAGGAGCTCAAACTGTAGACTCTATCTACTGTCCATTCAAACTGAAGACTCTATCTACTGTCCATTCAAACTGTAGACTCTATCTACTGTCCATTCAAACTGTAGACTCTATCTACTGTCCATTTACACTGTAGACTCTATCTACTGTCCATTTACACTGTAGACTCTATCTACTGTCCATTCACACTGCAGACTCTATCTACTGTCCATTCACAGTGTAGACTCTATCTACTGTCCATTCACACTGCAGACTCTATCTACTGTCCATTCACACTGCAGACTCTATCTACTGTCCATTCACACTGTAGACTCTATCTACTGTCCATTCACACTGTAGACTCTATCTACTGTCCATTCAAGCTGTAGACTCTATCTACTGTCCATTCACACTGCAGACTCTATCTACTGTCCATTCACACTGTAGACTCTATCTACTGTCCATTCACACTGTAGACTCTATCTACTGTCCATTCACACTGCAGACTCTATCTACTGTCCATTCACATTGCAGACTCTATCTACTGTCCATTCACACTGCAGACTCTATCTACTGTCCATTCACACTGCAGACTCTATCTACTGTCCATTTACACTGGAGACTCTATCTACTGTCCATTCACACTGTAGACTCTATATACTGTCCATTCACACTGTAGATTCTATCTACTGTCCATTCACACTGGAGACTCTATCTACTGTCCATTCACACTGTAGACTCTATATACTGTCCATTCACACTGCAGACTCTATCTTCTGTCCATTTACACTGGAGACTCTATCTACTGTCCATTCACACTGTAGACTCTATCTACTGTCCATTCACACTGTAGACTCTATCTACTGTCCATTCACACTGCAGACTCTATCTACTGTCCATTCACACTGCAGACTCTATCTACTGTCCATTCACACTGCAGACTCTATCTACTGTCCATTCACACTGCAGACTTCATTCCAACTACAGGCCCATTTCCAATCTTCCATTCCTATGAAAGGTTCTGGAAAAAAGGTTGCAGCACAAGTTCATCATCACCTCAAACAAAATAACCTGTTGCGAAAAGTTTCAATCTAGTTTCCGCCCTGCCCATACCACAGAAACAGCCTTGGTCAGGGTCACCAATGACTTCTTGATGGCAGCAGGTACTGGTTCCCCACCTCTACTCATCGATAGAGGGGTGGCTGACGCTCAACTTTTTTCAGCTGAACAGTTCCAAAACGGAAGCCATCTTAGTTGGCACACCACATCAGCTCCGCCTTTCCACCATCACCAGTATCACTTTCTCTGGGCAAAAAATCTCTCTTTCCACATCTGTCACCAACTGGGGGTTAAAATGGACCCTCAACTCACCTTTGACACCCACATCAAGCAACATGGCTAAACTCTGTTTAACACTCACCCTGGCAGATGCAGAGAAGCTTGCCCACGCCTTTGTCTCCTCCAGGCTGGACTACTGGAATGCATTCCTCAGTGGGCTCTCTGGCAAGAGCATCCAGGGACTACAATACATCCAGAACAGTGCTGCCAGGATCCTGATGAGGGGGGGCAAGCACGATCACATCACCCCCATCCTGAAATCTCTTCACTGGCTCCCTGTCCCACTCAGGATAGAATATAAGGTCTCCCTCCTCACCCACCAGTGCCTTCACAGACATGCCCCCCTCTTTACCTACAGGAACTCCTCACCCCCCAGACGTCCTCACACACCCTCCGGTCTGCAAGCACAAACACCCTCCAAGCCCCCAGAACCAAGCTCTGCAGCATGGGTGATAGGGCCTTTTCATCTGCTGCTCCGAGGCTGTGGAACGCCCTCCCTGAACACCCGAGGGCCCCACAGTCTACAGATGTTTTTAAATGAAACCTCAAAACATATCTTTTAAAAAAAGCTTTTTACTAAATGTATTTTATAGGTTTTCCTCTTAACTATTCATTTACCTAGATCTTTTTATCTTTTTATTATTGACCTTTTGATTAATTGCATTATCACATGCTCTGTAGCACTTTGAGATTGCTTAAATGTAAAGTGCAATACAAATAAAATGTATTTTTAATATTATTGTAATACTATTATTATTATAATTATTACTATTGTCTATTCAAACTGCAGAATCAAGCTACTGTCCCTTCAATTGATATCTTCACTGCTGAACGTTAACTCCTTGAGGACGTCAAACTGTCCCACCGACATGGTAGACGCTGGAGCAAATATTCAAAACTATTATCAAACAATTGTCGCAAATTTGTATCGCTGCCATTGTGAATAGAATTGATGCAAAAGTGTTGATTATTTTGCATTTTGATGTCATTTATTCGTCACGCCGCCAGTGTGTGAAGGCCTTTACATGCAATAGGTCAGTAGAATAAGTGCATGCTTAACAACCCTGACAAGAAGCAAGGCTGTGAGAGATATAGAGGTCATCGTAGAGCTAACCTCATTAACCGGTGTGACCGATGCACGCCAGCCCAGAGTGTGCAGCGCTAGCATGTGACTGCTGTGTCACTGGCTCAGAGAGCAGGGCAGCGCCGCAGTGTTGAGTCGTGCACACTCTGACACGCATGCTACTACCATGCTAATCCTGTTAGAGCTGTACCTTGTTCTGTTAGAGCTGTAGCCTTACACACACACACACACACACACACACAATATAGACACACACAATCTACCTATACACACATGACACAGGCACATACACAATACACACACACACACAATGCATACACACACACACACTACACACACACACACACACACACACACACAAACTGTCCCACCGACATGGTAGACGCTGGAGCAAATATTCAAAACTATTATCAAACAATTGTCGCAAATTTGTATCGCTGCCATTGTGAATAGAATTGATGCAAAAGTGTTGATTATTTTGCATTTTTATGTCATTTATTTGTCACGCCGCCAGTGTGTGAAGGCCTTTACATGCAATAGGTCACAATACACACACACACACACACACACACACACACACAATGCTTTCTCTCACACACACACACACACACACACACACAAACACACACACACAATACACACACAATACACACACAAACACACACACAATACACACACAAGCGCACGCAAAAGCTGTTTGAAGAATTGAAGTGGCTAAGCTTCTGTAAAGGCTGACATATTTTTACACAGGCTGAAACTCCAACACTAATTTCCAATGGTCTTGATGACCGGAGACTGATGTTTAGCTCCAATTTAGCATTGACTTTTTCAATATTAAACCAAGTCCACCCTCTTTCCGTTCTGTCAACCATGATCTTCTTGACTAAACATAAGGAGAAAACATAAATATTGCCTTAGCAACAACAAGCAAATGTTGCAGGAAAAACAAATATATCATAATTTTATACAAATATTTCATTTAAAATAAAATAATCCAGACTAAAATACATATCCTGCAAAATGCATTTATTTAATATAAAATAGTATCCTAAAAAGAAAGTGACAGTGAGGGATGAAGGACAACCAAGGCCAACAACAAATCAATCCAAAATGGACATTGGATTGGCGAGTAGTATGGAAAGGTTGGTCTGGGGGGGTGGCTGGGTCAAACACAAGACTTTCACCCAGGAAAGAGGGGTTCGTGTCCCGCGTGTGTCCTTAACCATCTTGTTATTTTCATGTGTCCACCGTAAGCCCACCCTCAAGCTTTTCCCTGACCTAACAGCGTCCAAAGGCACACCAATAGTCCTGACCAAGCTAGGGTTATATGATGCTAAAGGAGACTTTTAGCATTTATAACAACGACGAAGGCACGTCCGTATTTAACGAGATGGGAGTGAGAATGCAGAAGTGCCATTCATCCTGTTACAAGTTGATGAAAAAAAGTGGTTTTGGAAACATTAATTTAAGGTACAAAAAGTTACATAGTGTTGTTTTAATAATAGACCAAGGTCATAGATTGCTGTTCCAATCAGTCACTTAAACATAGTAAAATAGGGTCCAGGTGGAAAAAAAGTTATAGTTAGACTTTAATTAGTTTAAGCATTGTGTACAAGAGAAGGGAAAGGAGAGGAGATAAGGTCAGAGGAAAGAAGAAACAGAGGAGAGACAACGGCTGGATGGATGGATGAAGACATTCCCTACTTTTGGTAAATGCTTTGTGGCTGTGCTGTGTCCTGATTCACCAGTCAAACCTCATTTGGACAGAGAACACACAGCCAGTTAACAAAGAGAAGAAAACAGAATAAAACGCCATGAAATCTTTTTTTTATTGTAAACATGTCAGTTTTAATTAGGAACAGAACAAACCAGTTCTATAGCCTTGGATAAATAGAAGAATTGTTTTCAAACCGGTTGCATCCCTGTGCCTGCCACAGAATCCACAGTAAAGGCTTTCTTTAAATACAAAGTAATGGCATCCTTTACTGCTCCAAACACATTTAGTTTGGGAGTCCAATGGCCCTCGTGAGTCAGGGGGTTTGCAGTGAACATTCAAGCAAACACTCCTGAACTAAAGACACCTTCCTTCTAAAGTCTGACTGTGGTTTAGCCGTTTAGCTGCCAGAGGCACACAGTGATGGTGACTCCCAACATATGTCAAATAATCATAAACAGCAATAAATCAAGAGAAAATATAGTAGAATTAAATTAAATAAGGGTTGTTCTATCATATTCTGCTGCTGTTAGTATTATTGGGGTTGTTTTTATTAGCAGTATCAGTTTTATTTATCATTATTAATAGTGGTGTTATTAAATTAGCCTGAATCAATGTTTTACACAAAATCTTAAATTAGAAATGTTCATGTTATAATTCAAATGTACAGAAAAATGTACATTAATACATATTAATACTCCACATTTATACAGTTTATTAGGGACGTCTGACTTACAAACAGCGTCCTGTTACTGGCCAGCTGCCACTCATTTATGACACCTTCAGTTATTACCTTGCTCCCATAGCAACAGGCTTTATATTGTACAACTTTATTGTCAGTTCACACCAAAATTCTTTTTGCGTTCCCGAGCAGCTCCTCTCAAAAGAAGAGCTGAAAAGAAAAGTAGACACAGAGCTAGACAACCATTACAAATAAATAACAAAGATGAAGACATGTCAACAGCCATGGGGACAAAACATGTTTCATGATATCCTTGGATCCATTTCTAAATTGGCAGCACACTGGTTTTGGTTCAACAACAGGATAGACTGATGTATAACAGAGTTCATAAGCCTGTCTGAACAAACATTATGTACAGCAGTGAGGGCCTTTTGGACCTTTGTTGCCCCGAGTTTGGCATCTCCAGGCAGGAACGGGGCTAGAAATAGGGCCTAATTTGGGAAAATAATTATTTAGAAATGTGGGAACTGTTGGAACTTAGGCTCAATTTTAATAGAAATGTTAGAAATGTGAGGACATAGGGCTGTGGGAACATACACATGCTCAGAGACAACACTACTTAGTGACTCTCTGTGTTTGTAACTCTTTATTTCATTTATTCAAAAATAAATCTAAGAAGAGTCAACTCATATCTTTATAAATTGCAATTGCTTGTGCTGTGTTTTCCCAAGCTTTGTGGAAGACTTAGGTGTGCACAATGGGGGGGGGGAGGGGGGGGGGCTATTTTGACGTAAAGAAATCATTTTCTCCACACAATTTAATTTTGTCTCTTTTTGTAAATTTCAGTTTTGAGTCTGTGTGGTCATTTGGCGTCTCTTTGTAGTTGGTTTGTGTCCCTTTGTGGTAGTTCTGCATCTATATTTCATATCTATATATAATTTTTGGAGCGTTATTATCACCATATCTGTGTCATATATATATGTCTAATATATAAACAACACTCTATAAGCTTAAAGACAAAACTTAAAGCTAAAGAAGTCCACAGGGGACCGAATCCTTGGATCTGAGAAAAGTCTTTTACTTCCATTACTCATTCGGTTTAGGTCATGCCTAGATCCACTTCACGAATTGCTCTGTTGCTGACTGAAATGCAGCTGGATTTCACTCATTTAGGCCGGATATCCATTGCCTTGGGCTTCCTTTGTGTTGGCATTTTAAACTCCGGTGGATTATGGTTAATTGCTCCTCACATCTCTGCAGGGTGAATCCAGATCTTTGAACGTACAAATGTTCCACCAAACAAGTTCCAAGGCTATTTTACAGAAGAACTGTAGCTCTGCTCTGTGCTTAGCACCGCCCAACAACACAACCACAATTTTGACTATGGTAAAGAAATGCCAATAAACCAGATAACGGTTTTCTCCTATCCTGCAATACTGTATGGATTTGCCAGACCTTCCTCTGCAGCACTCTGGAGGAAGGTCTGGGAATGTGAGAGTACTGCTGCTACTATGTTATTTTTGTATGCTGATGACTAAATTATTTATATCGGAATTATTTGTTATTTGTTTTTGCTTCATTGTTGTGTGTGTCTGATCATTGCCATGGCTACAACAAACAGATAATATTTCTTGTATCCAAAGAATCAAATAGGCTAAATAGAAAATAAGTCTAACTTTGTTGGCTGTTTCAATGTGAAGCAGAGTACTGCCATTTTAAAATGCCATCTCCTTTTTCTGAAAACAGGGTTAGAAGACTACAACATCTGCCGTGTTGAAAACAAGTGTCTATCTGTCAGGAATAATTTATAACAGGCAGATTCAGGGAACATGATTAATTAAAAACTGGTCTTAATTAACAGCCTTAATCAATGGAGCTCATTACCAGCTCTGCTGGAGGTATCACAGGTAGGCTTGCACACAAGTTCATATTTACACACACACACTCACACTCAGACACATAATCTTTTTCTCTCTCTCTCTCTCTCTCTCTCTCTCTCTCACACACACACACAGAGCAGGATATCCCTGATGACATGACTTATTTTTGGTGGATTTCAAAAGAACTCCTTTGGGTTCAGTATCTTGCCCCAGGTGATGAACACATTTGATATTTCTAGTTATCTTTATAAATATCCAATTAACTAGAAATATCCAGTTAACTTTAGAAATATCCACTTAACTTTAGAAATATCCAGTTAACTTTTACAGTTTTACAGTTGCTTGGATACATTTTGCAATACTCTCAAGGTCACTTTTTCAAAACTCTTAACACAGTTCTCTTAACCAGCTTTCAGCTCAGCACAGCTGTTCATTTCACATTCAAAATGCCCTTAAACTACCAAACACTACACTTTGTCACCCGCAAAACAATGACCTAAAATACACTAACAACAGGTATTATTATACAATGTTGTCTTATGTAAAACAAGGACACCTCTCTATTGTTTAAAAGTCACTGCAATATACTGTATGTTGCTGGAATGAATCAGACATGATGTAGTAGGCTTCAATATATTGTACTGCATGTTTTTTATTTGCACTAGTGCACAAGTAATGCACTGCATGAGTATTTCCAAAATAAAAGAATTTGTATACATACAATCCACTGATACAGATACAATAGGAATGCTAATCTACTCGGTTGTCTACATTTGGCCAAACTCCTCTATGGGGTTGAGGAATGGAGAGTAAGGTGGGAGCAAAAGTGACACCATTCCGGGATGGGCTGCCACATTGTCCCATACAATTATAAATGCCGGCTGATTTCTTCTCTCTGCATCATGCAAGAATGCAAGGAGCCGCTCAGTGTTGCATGTCCCAATTAGTTGTTTTTGTAACAGCAATCCATCAGTGGATATGGCTGCGCACATTGTGATGTTGGCACCCCTCTGGCCCGGGACATCCACTGTGGCTCTCTTCCCAATTACAATCCTTCCTTGTCGCCGAGTTTTGATCAAGTTGAAACATGCCTCATCCACAAAGAAAATGTGGTGTGTTTGCCTGCCTTCAATCTCCATGACTCTCTAAAATAACTCCACAAGGCAACATAAAAATTAGTCTATTGCAATAGTATACATTACCTAATATGTACATGTATTTGTGTGTGTTTGGTTTGGTTCAAAAACAGTTCTGTATTTATAGTATTGTGGTCTTACCTGGACATATTTGTTCCTGAGTTGCCTGACAAGTTCAGAGTTCCTTTCAAAATTCATCCTGACCGGATGTTTTCTCAGGACTCTAGAAATAGCTGTTATGCGAATCTCAATGAGTTTTATGCCGTTGTTTCTGATGACCATATCAACAATGGCAGTTTCCTGCACATCAGTGAACATCCTACGTCTCCCAGCTGTGTGAGGTAGCAGTTGAGTCCTAAGCAGAAAAGCAAAAGCAATGCACTACAAGTGTGTTTGTAGGCTTTGCTCTATTTACAGTACTTCTGTAATGTGCAGCTCAGTCAGATGCCATGCAGCATACAAGTTACCTGTTGGTTTGCCGGAAAACTCTAACAATAGATGCCACTGTTGAGCGTTGCAGATTTGGCTGCACTCTCTGACCAGCCTCTCTCATTGAGAGACCATGATTGATTACATGATCAATTACAGTAGCTCTAATCTCATCTGAGACAACAGGTCTTGATCTTCCTCTTCTTCTTCCACCATGCATATGAATTCCTCGGCCCCTTCCCAGCCACTCTTCTTCCTCTTTCAGCCACTTCTCTGGTTGGGTTGTTTAGGTCACAATACAAACTTATTCTGAGGTTTCCTCCTTTTGTAATGAAATTGTAAGAGTTTCACCTGTGTTGGTGTTCAGCCATAATGAGATTCAGCAGAGGTTGATCCAATTGTCTTCAGAGCATTTCATTTTTTCAATTCTAAATACATTTCAAAATATAATATTCCTGTAGAAATGTAGTAAATTGCTGTCTTACTCAGATTTTTATTATGCTATAGTTTTGAACGTATGTTTAACAGTTTTGAAAACATAGAGTTTTGGCGGTTGTAGTGTTGAAGTGAGAAAAAATGTCATTTGAAAGATGTAGTCAGTGAATGCATTTTGTGCCAAAGCAATGGCAAATGATCCACAGTTTAGCTCAAGTTTAGATCCAGTTGTATACATATGTATATGTATGTATATACTGTATGTTTCTGTTGAGTTTTGAAAAAGTGACCCAAGTATTGAGATACGCGTCCTAGCAACTGTTAAAAACTGTAACTAGAAATATCCAGAAGCCATGGTGCTGGTGCTCCGCCTGGTGAAATAAGCAGCACCATCGTCTTGGCAACCATCAAGCAGGCTTATTTATTATTGATCACTGAACAGATGAACATCTACACTGGCATTTCTCAGACTAAAATATATTTTTGGTGTCATTTTATAAGATTGCAATAATTTCAACAATTCCCTGCTTATTTACTTACATTTATGACAATGTGGTAGCAATTTTTAAACTAGACATCCTATCTTCTACAGAAATACTCTACTGTCTTTCTGTTTTTATTGCATTACCATTTGCATAATAGGAACTCAGTAGGTAGAGCATCAAGATCATTACAGAGTGTAGGCATTTCAGTTATATTCAAAGTTATATTCCATATTCAGAGATGGCAAAAGTACTTACTTCCCGTACTCAAGTATAAGTACTTGTGTTAAAAAATACTCTGGTAAAGTAGAAGTACTGATTTACCTTCTTTACTCAAGTAAAACTAACAAAGTGCAGGCTTAATAATTTAGTATAAAAGTAAAAGTAG
Organism: Etheostoma nigrum; assembly: GCA_029931835.1. NCBI lineage: Eukaryota > Metazoa > Chordata > Actinopteri > Perciformes > Percidae > Etheostoma > Etheostoma nigrum. The sequence goes on from CM057238.1 coordinate 4,156,454, forward strand.
CCTTGCGAATGACAAAGCTCCCTGGACCAGACAGACCAGACAGTTACTAGAGAGAACGCTTAGAAACTACAGTGGACATGGACAAAAGGCTCTTTACTGTATATGTCATTGGCTACATTTTAAATGGCTGTCTGACAATAGGCCTAAAACAGAGACTGGGACTCCAGGTTAATATGATTCTGACTGAGAAGCAAGATATGCATTTCATTTTGATTCTGTTAGAATTTAGAGATCCAGTTTCTCTTCTTTAATCTTCCCCTTAACATTTAAAGGAATCTACATGTATGTGTGTGTGCTGAAATATGGCTTCTGCAAAGAAAATAAAGGAGACAATATGGAGTACTAAACTTACATTAATGAAGAAGTTCCCCGGCACATTGGCCAGGAATCATTCTTGATGCCTATCTCAAACATCTCTCTCAGATAAGGCCGAGGATGATTGGGAATGTCTTGCTTTTTGTCTGACCAATCTTTGGGATCTCTGTTTTCTTCACTTTCAATCATGTCATCATCCATAATACTACGTGCTAACATCAGCTCCATCAAGCCGCACTGATTTGCCGTAAATGCATGCCGCCGAATCTGTAGAGTTGTCTTGTAGTGGTGCGTCAAGTGCAATGGAATGGGAGCATGGAAGTTCAACAATCGGCCTTATGGATCAAAAGCCAGGTGTAACCTTGGTAACAGCAGAAGAACACAAACAACATCACTAGCTAACTTTTAAATTTGCAAGAACTATAGACCAATAAAACAAGAAGCTTGAATGAACTGACTACTGTAAATTATAAGAATTACAGTTCTTAAGGACTCACACACACAATCTCAACTGATTCTCCTCCGGACAGCAAGTCTCTTCTTCTTTTCTCTCACTTTTTTCAATCAGTTTACTGCATTTGATCACAAGTTCACATCTATATTCTATAACATTTTCCGGGACCGTAGACATCTTTTTGAAACAGATTTTTTGAAGCCATGAGTAAAGTTGTTCACCTCTAACCTACTTTACTTTCTGCACTACACATCTGCTTCCTTGGCCAAGGACATGTGACAAGACGATTCAAAACAAAAGGAAGACATAACAAAGTGTGGCAGCGATCCAGCCCAACCCCCACCTGAGCAAAGATTTGACCGTGGGAGACCACAGAGCAGAGACGAGAAATCTCAACTCCCCTTTTCACCCATCCATCACCCCTCCAAGCTTCTTAACAACCCTGACACCTTTGAGGATCCATCGCTCTCTCAAGTCAGCCTTTCCCCTCTTTCCCCCACCCCCATGTTGAAGTTCACTGACCAGATGAAGCAGCTGGTAGATGCTAGAAATAAATTTACACCCCTTCTCTCCCATCGTTTAACCCCAGCCAAAAGTAAAACGCCAGGCACCTCTGCCAGGATGGCATCTAACTCCTTCTCCCCAGACTGATAAGGATGCTTGTGTACAAATGCATCAGGCATTAACTGATATGTGCCGGGTCCAGGCTGCACACCAAGTGGCACTCATGACTCTTTCCAGGCCCTGTGTATTAAACTCTTCATTAAGTTATGTTGTGATAGGTAATAGAAAAAAGAATGGCAAGTGAGCACTTAACTGCAAACTTTCAAAATTCTCATCCATTCCTTGTCAGCCTCAGGCTGTCCAAAAACACGAAAACACACTAACACTAGCCCTACTAAACATCAGGTCTTTGGCAGGAAAATCATTTTTAATAAAGAATTTTATTATTAATCACAATCTTGATTTGTTTTCAACTGAAACCTAGTTAGGCCATAATAAGCTCCTTCTTCAAAGACAAAATTCAGAAAATTAGACAGTCAGCGCCTCCATATCAAGTCCAGGATGTACAGTATCTTATCACAGTGTTCAGGCAAACTAATTCCAATATGACAGAATTTCATACGATCAACCATAAAAATCTGGAAGACATTTTGCAACATCTGAAAACCTTGTCTTGTTGCCTTTATATTCTAACAACGGGTGTTTTCAAAAATGTTTTGAATTGTTTGGCTTCTGATCTTCTACAGATTTTAAACACTTCTCTTCTCTCAGGTTTCTTCCCACAGGCCCTGAAAACTGCAGAAATCAAGCCACTCTTAAAAAAGAACAATCTAGACACGTCACTAATGGACAAAAGCAGTTTTTCAACCCTCAATCTTTTCTTGTCACTAAACAACGGTTTTGATGTCTTTCAGTCAGGTCCAAACCAGAGCACTGAGATGTCTCTTGTTAAAGTCTTGCATCCCACTTAAGCACAGTTAGTGGCTAAGTATTACTTGATCTCAGTGCTGCATATGATTACGGTTGACCATGACATTTATTACTAGACCAATTGGAAAACTGGGTTGGCCTTTCTGCCTATGTACTGAACTGGTTGGACTACGTTGGGTCTATAGGTAATGATGCATCTTAGCAAAGAAAATGACGTGCTGAGTTCCCCAAGGTTCTGTTCTGGGGCCTCTTCTGTTTAACATTTACATGCTTCCACTGGCTCAGATTATGGAAAACAACAAAATAAGTTACCATAGTTATATGGATGACACACAAATTTACATAATCTTATCGTTAGGGGACTAGTCCAAAACAACAACAGATTATGTGCATTGAATTACCGACTGGATGTATCTGAACTTTCTTAAATTAAATGAAGAAAAAACTGAGGTGGTTCTTTTTGGAGCAAAAGAGGAATGATTAAAAGTCAGCGCTCAGCTTCAAACGACAATGCTAAAAACAACCGACAAAGTCAGAAATCTTGTTGTAGTCATTTTATCTTCAGTAGACTTGACTACTGTAACGGTGTATTTACAGGTCTCCCTAAGAAATCAGACAGCTGCAGCTGATTCAGAACGCTGCTGCTCGAGTCCTCACTGAGACCATATCACTCCAGTTCTGAAGTCCTTACACAGGCTGCAACTCTCCGTTCTTTTAAATCAAGGCTGAAGACCTGGCTTCACAGTTGATGTTGCCTTTCTTTAAATAGTTGTTAACTTCTTATACTGAGTTTGCATTGTTGAAACTGTATGACAATTAGAAAGGATAAAATCAAAATTAAATGACTTGATTTGACAGTGATTTCACAGTTATGATGAACAGGAAATTATCATTAATGTTGATAATGTGAACTGAGTGAATTGGTACCATCTGGGTTGTTTTTGTTTAATAAATTGTGAGATTAGGGTTGTGGAAGTTACAATTATATGACAATTGTAACTGCTTTTATATTTTTAGTTGTTTTTAACTGCTCTTTAATGTTTAATTTCTTATATCGCACCAACTTTTATTCTTGTAGTTTATGTTTTTAATTTCTTGGTCGTGTGTAACTGCTATTTAATGTTTCAGGTAAATTACCATGTTGCTGAAACATGTTGTACAAATAAAGCTGCCTTGCCTATGACCTTTTGTCCTCTCATGCAACACAACTGATTAGTTCTTTAACCAAAATGCTGGTGGGTTTATTTTTAAATACAGCTGAGCAACATGTCTGTAATTGCTGTCTGTAATTAAATGTTTGTGTTTTTAGGTTTTGAACTTTAATTTCACTGTTTTTGTAAACGTACGTAAACATAGACAATTGAGCGTCAGTTCTGGCCGGCAAAGTAGTCAAGATGCTGCTAACGCTATTGGTCAACAACACGGTCACATCAGCTGATCTGCTCCAGATGAGCTGCACCTGCTGATCGGCATCAGCTGACGTGCCTCAGCGCATTAACTGGTCAACTCTCCTCGCTGCTTAATGGCTACACTCAAACAGGGCACCCTACTCAAAAGAGATTCAGTTTGGTCCACAGCTTCTCTGCAACCCTCCACCTCCCCAGATCCACCTTTTCATGTATAATGTGGCATTTGCTTCCATGTCTTAATTGCGGCTCTGTTCAGCTCTCCCAGTCTTAAACTGTGTGAGCGTCCCCTAATGCTGCTGCTGCGGTGCTCTGACTCTCTGCTATTTCATGGTGCTCATGAAAGGTGAGAGGACTCCTTGAACAGAGCCATATTTTATAGCTATATTTTATCAACTTGAATTTATTCAATAAAATTTCTTAAATTATATTATTGTCGTGTGTGTGTTGTTGACTTAATGGACCTGACAGAAATGGGCTGTAAATCCAGTGAGAAAGAAATGTAATGAAAAAAAAAGAAGCAAAAAACAAACCAACTGTAATTTCTACATGTGTAAATGTGTTTAAGGTTTGGGTGAGGCCTGGGTCATGGTGATGCTTCAGGCCCACTATTCTCGCTTTGCCAGACCTTCTTCTACAGCACTGCGGAGAATGGTGTAGTTATTCAGTGATTTACACTACGTGTGTGTGTGTGTATGTGTGTGTTCTTCTCGGGGCAATTTTAGCCAGATGTCAAACTGAAGTTACGGACACAACTCAGTTCAGCTGCTGTGCGCCACTTCAAACATTCTCTTCCTGTATAAGTGTGTGTGTGTGTGTGTGTGTGTGTGTGTGTGTGTTGCACGTTCACCAGCAGCGCTTTCATCTGCACACCTACAGTGAAACACTGTGGGGGGGGGGGGGCTTGGGCCACTGAGTGAACAAAACACCCGCACACAAACATACATACACACACACGCAGAGCTGGGACTGCATGTTGAGCAGCCTGCCTTCACTACAGGTGCTAGCAGAACGGAATGCTCAAGAATGACTCGGGAAACACACTCGTCTATTACAGATATCCACCAGTAGTCATCCACCCAATAAAGAAAAAGCCCATATGCTAGGTGTCATATAAGCTTTATATCACAGCTCCGCAGAGCTGCTTTCTTTTAGGATGCAGGCATCCATTGGTTTCTGTTCACTCCCGTACAATGACATTCATTGAGAAAGTCTTGCGGTATGCTTAAGGTGTGTAATCTTACAAAATGAACACAAAGAACAAATCAATTGCACGTAAAGGATTGCTTCACCCTCAAAATATACAGTATACTGTATGTCCATGACCATGTGTGTAATAATTAGTAACCAAGTGGTGCCTTGAATGTAACTAGAAAACATTATTGCAGCATGCCTCCACGATAAACAAAGATAAAAAAACGAGGTCTTGATGCACTAAAGGAGAATTCCGGTTAATTGTTATGTTAATCTTGATCGCTATAAATATGCGAGTACTTTCGATTGAAAACACGGAGCACATTTTAGAGTGCCTTTGTATCTCTTAACAGACACACAACACAATTTATATACCTGTATAACATGAACAGGACCCTTACGTAACATCAAGATGCGTTTTCAACTCAGACTGTCTTGTTTTTTTCCGGTGGGTAGCTTGCTTTGAATTGAAAGTACTTGCATATTTAAAGCAATCAAGATTAACCTAAAAATTGGCTTACTTTAAAAGTAATTTTGGTTTAAAACTATAGTGCATAGTTTCTGTTTCCCCCATGAGGAATTCCAAGTAATAACAAAACTGTCGGCGTGTCCACATGACACAAGCCTTCCGTGATTGCGCACAGCCCCCACCACTCTCCCACACAGTTGCTAGTAGCCAAGGAGGACACAGAGGACTAAAAAAACACAATGGACTCTTCAGAAGAGGTAATTATCTTCACTCAAGACTCAGCGTGGGAAAGTCACCGGACGCCACAATCTCCTGAACATAGTCATACTGACAAATCCAGAGAGCGTTGTGTGGAGCTGATAGTCTTCATTAGCTTTGTAGCAACTCATGTGGCAACGGCTTGAATGTAACAGACATTCATTAAGACAAATGTACACACTAAAGCTTTAACAACAGCAACTATTTATAATAACTATGGTATTTAGACTTAGACTTAGCCTTCTCTTTATTAATCCTTTTGGGATGACTCCCGCCAGGAAATTGAAATTTACAGTATCGAGAGAAAAAAAAAAGACAGTATAATGACAATAATAACTGTAATAATAACTGTAATAATAATAATAATAATAATAATAATAATAATAATAAAACCTTTGGCTATAAAAGACATTTACCACACATTATCAGTCAAGTTTCAAGTGTCAAGTCAAGTTTTCTAGTGTCCAGGTATTTATGTGAGTGCAAGTGTGTATGTGTATGTACTGTCCTCTTTACCCTATTTCCTCCTCCCCCGAGTGAGGAGTTGTAGAGTCTGATGGCATAAGGGACAAAAGAGTCCTTACGTCTGTTGGTCCAACACTTGGGAAGGAGCAGCCTTCCACTGAACAGGCTCCTCTGGGTGCTGATGACGGTGTGCAGGGGGTGGCTGGCATTGGCAATAATGATAATTTTGTAATATATATTGTATTAATAGCATAATATTTTACCCATTTATAAACTCTTTCACAAGTCCTAGATAAGAACTTATAAATAAATGTATTTATCCTGTAGCTTTAGCTAATGTGCCACCTCTTGATGTTGAATAATATGTAGGCCCGTTTGGTATTTAATACACCCGTATTTGTTTTTCTAAAGACAGATGAACAAATGGGTGGCAGGCGAAATATATATATATATATATATATATATATATATATATATATATATATATATATATATATATATATACAGTGAGGAAAATGATACAGCTGCAAATGAGTATTTGAACACCTGTCTATCAGCTACAATTCAGACCCTCAAAGACCTGTTACTCTGCCTTCAAAATGTCCACCTCCACTCCATTTATTATCCTAAATAAGATACACCTGTTTGAGGTCGTTAGCTGCATAAAGACACCTGTCCACCCCATCCAATCAGTAAGAATCCAACTACTAACATGGCCAAGACCAAAGAGCTGTCCAAAGACACTAGAGACTAAATTGTCCCCCCCCACAAGGCTGGAAAGGGCTACGGGGAAATTGCCAAGCAGCTTGGTGAAAAAAGGTCCACTGTTGGAGCAATCCTTAGAAAATGGAAGAAGCTAAACATGACTGTCAATCTCCCTCGGACTGGAGCTCCATGCAAGATCTCACCTTGTGGGGTCTCAATGATGCTAAGAAAGGTGAAAAATCAGCCCAGGACTACACGGTAGGAGCTGGTCAATGACCTGAAAAAAGCTGGGACCACCGTTTCCAAGGTTACTGTTGGTAATACACTAAGACGTCATGGTTTGAAATCATGCATGGCACGGAAGGTTCTCCTGCTTAAACCAGCACATGTCAAGGCCCGTCTTAAGTTTGCCAATGACCATTTGGATGATCCAGAGGAGTCATGGGAGAAAGTCATGTGGTCAGATGAGACCAAAATAGAACTTTTTGGTCCTAATTCCACTAACCGTGTTTGGGGGAAGAAGAATGATGAGTACCATCCCAAGAACACCATCCCTACTGTGAAGCATGGGGGTGGTAGCATCATGCTTTGGGGGTGTTTTTCTGCACATGGGACAGGGCGACTGCACTGTATTAAGGAGAGGATGATTTTGTGAAACAACCTCCTTCCCTCAGTTAGAGCATTGAAGATGGGTCGAGGCTGGGTCTTCCAACATGACAATGACCCGAAGCACACAGCCAAGATAACCAAGGAGTGGCTCTGTAAGAAGCATATCAAGGTTTTGGCATGGCCTAGCCAGTTTCCAGACCTAAACCCAATAGAGAATCTTTGGAGGGAGCTCAAACTCCGTGTTTCTCAGGACAGCCCAGAAACCTGACTGATCTAGAGAAGATCTGTGTGGAGGAGTGGGCCAAAATCCCTTCTGCAGTGTGTGCAAACCTGGTGAAAAACTACAGAAAACGTTTGACCTCTGTAATGCAAACAAAGGCTACTGTACCAAATATTAACATTGATTTTCTCAGGTGTTCAAATACTTATTTGCAGCTGTATCATACAAATAAATAGTTAAAAAATCATACATTGTGATTTCTGGAATTTTTTTTTTAAATTATGTCTCTCACAGTGGACATGCACCTACGATGGCAATTTCAGACCCTCCATGATTTCTAAGTGGGAGAACTTGCAAAATAGCAGGGTGTTCAAATACTTATTTTCTTCACTGTAGTTTCACTTCACACTGTCTCTTTAATATGTACACATCAATATATATATATATATATATATATATATATATATATATATATATATATTTGAAGTACCTGTCTTTCCTCTCTTGTTCATTATGAAATAACATTTAGCCTAAATTAGTAATAAAAAGTAGTTGTTAAGCTGATATTTGTGAATTCCGATACTGGTTCTTATGATCGGCTGGAGACTCCAACAGGAAACTGAGCAGTAACTGATACAGAATCTGATCAAAACAGTCTGGTCGATGATGTCATTGGCACAGTTGTGAGTAACAAAGAGGGTCACATTTAATTTGTATCCATTTATTCTTTGTAAATGATAGTGTGGTCTAGGCCTGCTTTATCTGTAAAGTGTCTTGAGATAACTTTTGTTATGACTTGATCCTATGCATACAAATGGATTGAGTTAAAGGTGCTTTGAAGAATGCATTTACAGGACTGATAAAGGCACAGGTAACATGAAAACCAAGTGTTTGCAAAGAGGACACAGAGAGAAGTTAGCATCACATTGCTGTGTATTAGCACTGCAGCTACATAAGAGCTGTCCCAATCACTTTAGCAAATGGGGAAGCAACATATTAACATTTCTAACAAAATGCAATGTTAACATCAATACAAAGTATGCCAAAACACCATCGCCTGTTCTAACAACACAGTACACAATGTTTCTATTGCTAACAAATGGAATCTAGCTGTCTCTGTGTATTTATTGTTCCACTCCCACTATGGTTTCTGTCATGGCTCCATACAACATATTCTTGCATTGTCAGCTCTATCTCCACAATACTGCGGAGTAAGGTCTGGCCACAACACACATACATTCCAGAAAAACAATCTGGGTTGTTTGCACTTCTTTAACCCAATCATAATCTTCATGCAGCACTAAGCTCTGGATGCAGCGATGGTGGCTCTGCAAAATAGCCTCAAGAAGGAGCTGAGACAACGGAACAGAGAGCAGACATGTCAGACTTTATCCTGGCAATGTGCTAATTCTTTTGATCCAGACTACATGCAACGGCAGATGCACTCGGTGAGACCAAATTAAAACGTTGTATATGTGAAACCTGCAGATATGAGTACAGAATGACCAAACAACTGCAATTTTCCTTAAATTAGGGTGGCACCTAGTCTATTTCCTGGAAGTTCCACTTCTGCAAATGCCGATATCCGTCACCTTCATCTTTCTTTATGTTGGCGTTAACCTCCGGTGGATTTCTGAGGACTATGGTTAACTTCTCCTCAGATCTCTGCAGGGTAAATGCAGACAGCTAGCTAGGTTATGGAGTTTTCTGTTGCACGACTTAAACTACTTTACACATGTTCCACCAAAACAAGTTTCTTCCTGAGGTTATTTTGCAGGGGCTCTGTGCGGAGTTTAGTGCTGCCCATGACAGTTGTGATTGGTTTAAAGAGATAAACCAGAGCAAGTTTTTCTCTTAGACAGGAATGCTGTGTGGACCAGCCAGACCTTCCTTTGGAGCATTGTTGAGGAAGGTCTGGAAAAGTAAGACTAGATTGCGTCCCAACTGTCACTATCAGACAACCAACCACCATTAGCCTGGGTCTGTCCAAGGTTTCTGCCTAATAAGACGTTTTTCCTCCCCACTGTCGCAGTGACACTAAATGTTTGCTCTTGGGGGACTTATTGGAATTGTTGAATTTTTGTAAATTATAGAGTGTGGTCTAGACCTAATGTATCTGTGAAGTTACTATTTACTAACTTGTTTATGATTTGATACTATAGATAAAATTGAATTGAATAGCAAGTAGAAAACAAAACAACAATTACCAATATCCGTATTTCTCTTTAAACTAATGGCCCAGAGTATTTGAATTGTAATAACGAGAGTGAGAGTGAGAGTGAGAATGGTAGACTAAAGGAACGGGAGAGAGACACAGTGAGGTTTAAGGAAGACCGTAAATGAAGGCAAAGCTAGAGAAACCAAGAACTGAAAGAAGAAAAATTATTATTAAATTGGAAAGTAATGAAATACGAAATAAAGAATAATAGAGATTTAGAAAATGGAACAACAGGCAGATGGAAAGGAAAGAAAAGAAGAAAAACAACAGAGTTGAGAGATGTGATTCATATTAGTCACAGTAGCAGATCCCTCACTGGTTATGCCATCTTGTACTTCAGACTCTTCTGTTCCTCTTCTTCTTTGACTCCCCTTATGGGTGACAGTCGGGTGTTTCTATTTGGTGCCAATTACAGATTGTTCGGCGTTGGCATGGCGCTAGCTCAAGGCTGTGGAGTCTCCAGCCCCCACAGCTCCCAATTTACCCATCAAACACTCCCATCCACAATCCGACCACTTAGGACAGTTATGCTGCTCTTTGATAACTCCCTCACTGGTTGTTATTGCTGGAGGAACTAAAATGAAAGGGCAACCTTTTGTTGGAGAGGGAAGCACGAATTAAAATGAACAATGATATTAGGCTGCTATGAACAGAATATATATATATATATATATATATATATATATATATATATATATATATATATATATATATATATATATATATATACAGTATATATATATATATATATATATATGTGTATATATGTATATATATATATATATATATATATATATGTGTATATATGTATATATATTTGTATTAATCCCAAAGTGCTTCAGACAAATTATGAAAGGATTTGTCTTAAACTTCACAAGGTGTGGACCAAATGAATGCCTAATGCAATAAGGACTTTGACGTCGCTCAATCACAAGCACTTCTACAACGGTGGATTATAGGCGGTTGAATGAGAATTAGCAGCCTTTGTAAGCAATGGAAGAGAGTTCTGGCAATCAGCAGTTTATGTGAGGTTTCAAAGCCACGTGAGGTGACTATGTGTTCTAGAGAGGGTGAATTGTATGTGCTCAAATCAAGACAGCACATGCAAAGTTACACATGCAAACTGCACCATCAAAGTGGAGGCAAAAATAGAAGTCATCATTTAAATTCAACTCATTGTTGTTGAAAAGGGAGACAATTGCAGTGAAAGGTTGCTGACAGTCCAACATTATTGCTAGACAAAAAACATATAATTTGTTAAGACCCTATATAGCGTTCACTGAACATTTTTTTTTTTCTACAATATGTACACTTGGAACAAGGACAGTGGCAAATAAATTAAGGTTAAAGGTGACCTATTATGCTGATATTCAGATTCATAATATTCCATATTAAACAGTATATATCCTCTGTCTGAAAAGTTATCTTGGAGCATCTGTCTCTTTAAACCCTGCATCCCGAAAAAGCTTAGTCAGCTCTGATTGGTCAGCAATTTTGGGTCTCTCTATTGCTGTCTCTTTAGCATCCGTCGCACCCGGGGATATGACTGAAACGGAGTCAAGCAGCCCTTTTTACTGTTAAAAAAATCCCTAATGAAAACTAAAAATAAAATCCATCCATCCATTCATCTTCATCTGCTTATCCAGTATTGGGTCGCGGGGGCTCCAGTAGGGGACCCCAAACTTCCCTTTCCCAAGCCACATCAACCAGCTCCGACTGGGGGATCCCGAGGCGTTCCCAGGCCAGGTTGGAGATATAATCTCTCCACCTAGTCCTGGGTCTTCCCCGAGGCCTCCTCCCAGCTGGACGTGCCTGGAACACCTCCCTAGGGAGGCGCCCAGGAGGCATCCTCACCAGATGCCCGAACCACTTCAACTGGCTCCTTTCGACGGTAAGGAGCAGCGGCTCTACTCCGAGCTCCTCTCGGATGACTGAGCTTCTCACCCTATCTCTAAGGGAGACGCCAGCCACCGTCTTGAGGAAACCCATTTCGGCCACTTGTACCCTTGATCTTGTTCTTTTGGTGACAAAATAAAAATAAAATAAAAAAATGAGAACAAAAAATCTTCAAGCTCTTCATGGTCAGGCACCATCTTATCTTAAAGAGCTCATAGTACCTTACCCCACCAGAGCACTGCGCTCCCAGAATGCAGGCTTACTTGTGGTTCCTAGAGTCTCTAGAATGGAGCCAGAGCATTCAGCTATCAAGCTCCTCTCCTGTGGAACCAGGTTCCAGTTTGGGTTCAGGAGGCAGACACTGTCTCCACATTTAAGAGCAGGCTTAAGAATTTCCTCTCTAAAGCTTATAGTTAGGGCTGGCTCAGGAGAGTCCTGAACCATCCCTTAGTTACGCTGCTATAGGCCTAGACTGCTGGGTGACTTCCCATGATGCACTGAGCACCTCTCTCGTCCTCCTTCTCTCCATCTGTATGCAACCTCATTCTATTAATCCATGTTACTAACTTGACTTCTACTCACCCCCGGAGTCTTGTGCTCTCTCACCCTCCCCTCTCTCCTCTTGTTGCTTCTTGCAAGTGTTTCTGGCTCTGGAGCTGTGGTTGGAGTCACCTGCTGCCTCCATGTTCCTGCTCAACACCCTCTGCTACAATTCTCCATGTCTATCTCTGTCTGTCTGTCTGTCTGTCTGTCTGTCTGTCTTTCTGTCTTTTTCTCTCTCTCTCTCTGTCTCTCACCCTTTGTCTCTTTCTCTCACCCCCAACCGGTCTAGGTAGATGCCCCCCCACCCTGAGCCATGGTTCTGCTCGAGGTTTCTGCCTCTTAAAGGAAGTTTTTTTCGCACTAGGCGACAGAGGCAAGGAACTCAGGGATTAGTTTTACATCCATTACATTCATCATTCTAAGCTTTGGCCACATTTAACACAAACATTGAACATTGTAACATTATAGATATGACAGAAAATAAGTAAAAACAAAATAGGTTTCCTTTAAAGTAGTAGAAATTGGGGGAAGACTATGGCTGGAGTTAATAAAAAGACAAATGGTAATGCTCGGTCTGTGATGGGACCTGAACTATGTGAAGATGCAGACAGACACAGGATCAAGGGCCTTACTAGCGTCGTATGGAATCTAAAGAAAGATCATGAAGCATTTGCCACTTAGGTAGCAGATTGCTCATCTGCTCAAACCAGGCTTTACTTCTCTTTGACCAATTTTGATTTGTCCAGTGAGTGACAAAAAAAGTAAGCAGTGGTAAAACCAAATCCATCAATCCTTTGTGTCATGTCAAGTCATGCACCGAGTGACCTGGTCTGCAGTTTGGGGTTCAAAATTACTTTTTTTTCCATACACTGGCTGGCACAAACACTTTTTAGTTATGAATTTGTTCTTTTACAATTTGAGCTGTTGAATGAACATTAAAAACTATATATACCATACACTAGAAGACTTTGAACAGACTTTGAAATGAGTCCGACACCATCTCACATGGTAATCTAACGTTAAAGACTCATAATATGTAAAGACTGTGGTTGTTTTAGTTGGAACAAACCAAGCTAGCTAGCTACTCCTAGCATTAGCGGGTAACCTTAGGTAATGTTTGTTAATTTTTCTACCGTACATGCAGATGAAGGACTCCAGTACCAGTAAGTCTGCGGTTAAAAAACTCCTTCAGCAACTTTCCCTCTTTAGTGTTTAGCTTAGCGCTGCACCATATTAACCATAAACAAAACTGGCTGTTGCTGCTTCCTGTTTGGTGCTGGATTAGTTGACGTAGTAGTACTAGTGATTTAACTTCAGTACCAAGACTTAAAACTTACAATAATAGCAAACATGTTTGATTTTGACAGAACCTCAAGATGGGACAAAGACTGACTGGGACTGAGTTTTCTGACCATTGTACACCAAGCAATGGAGACGATGGGAGCGCCCCAACTTTAGCAAGGTTCTGATAGTTTGGAATTGAAAATAGTCTGTTAACAATGGAATCCCTTGAAAAGTTGCTTGGTGTTAGGTCGGCATTATCAATGATGTTATTCTGTGTGGGAAGTCAACAGCTCAGCCAGAAAAGGGCCGCTTGTGCTCTGACTGCAGGGAAATGAATAAGAGTTTGGTTGTAAAGTATATCCAGCATCCACGCTTAAAAACATATTCATTTCCAGAAAGTCTCCGGTAGCCTTGCAGATGCTGACTTCAGTAGGGGTACAACAGTGTGCTGTATGTGACGTCTTTCGCTCATGTGGGTGCTCACTAGAAAGCTAGATGCACTCACAGACAGAGATTTCTTGCCTTTATTAATTTGATTCTATCCAGTAGTTCTGGTATGTGCGTAGCAATGTATGCAATTTGAATGCTAAAATAAAATGCTTTAAAGGTATGCAAAGGCTCAGCCGATTATGTTCTCTCGCTCTGTCATGATTGCCATAAATGGCCACAGGCAAGATGTTAGTTTGCTCCCACATACAGTATGTGTTAATGATGGCTTGCAGTTGGAGCGGTTTCATTTCCATTCTTGGTTTGGGTCTACAAATGGTAAGAGTGCTACTGGGCTTTTATCATGCCAGATTCAACAATCATTAAAACTTATTTTTGACATGCAAGGGGAAATGGAAAACTATGGCAATCCAGTTTTTGCATTCACAGCCCTTGACTTTGGTTCAATCAACATAAAAAGCTCAGGCAGCTTTTATCCTGATGTTTTTATTTATTTTAACATACTTTCCGTTTCTTGCTGTGATTGTATATGTATCACGTTGCTAAGCATTTAGCCAGATATGATGCAGCCTGAGTTACTTTTCACTTTCTATTCTTTCCACCCTAACGTAAAAGACATGTTTAATATAGTTTTCCTCCAAATTCTCTGTATCGTTTAATGATCATTTAAAAAATAAATCTAAATGAAAATATGAATTAGTGTTTCCATTAGCTAGTGCTATGTGAATATTGGCAGCAACAAGATTACATAATTAAGAGAAATATTTATGTGCCTTCTCCTACCTGTCATTTTCATTCAGCAATTTGCAGACACATTAACATTTATGGTTCAACATTACACAATAAGACACCTACAGTAGTACAACAACCTACAATAGATTATAAAAGCTCTCTTGGCGCCGATGCATTTCGCCGTATGTTCTTCTCTTTGGCCGGATGTAAGTTACCGTCAGCTTTCTTTGTGTTGTAACTCAAATCTCTAGTGGATTTCTGAAAAAATTAAAACTGCCATTTGGACATTATTCAGTGCTCAGTGAAAAGTAAACAACTTAAAAAAGGTTGAAAGAAGAGTGTGAAGAGGAGAAAACTAGAGAAGTATTGAACTACCATCGGCAAGGACATTGGAGGGTGTATCGGTGGGATACCCAGCATGACCTCTGCTTCTGTGAAGAAATTGGTTCAAGGATGCAACAACATTAATAAATGATGCTGCACATGCAAACAAACACTCACATGCACAGATAAAAAAATACACCATAACTTGCCATTGGGGTTGGAAAACAGTGGGAAAACTTTCCAGAAAACACACACACAGTGACTACAGTTTTTCTTTATCTGGGTCAAGTATTTTTTTAGTTTTCATGATCAATTGCTAACATTGACATATCTGGACTAATATTAAGACTAATAATCATACATTAGCCTTTGGGTGTGTAGGGAAAGCAATCAGACAAGAATAAATGAATAGAAGGAAAGACTACATTTTGATGCTCAAACCATCTCTCTTTCTGTGTTCCTTCCTTGCATCTCATGGTGCGTGACTCACACACAGACACTATCATACACATGCACACACTACAGGGGGTATGTCCCAATTAGCACACAGTCAAGGTGTGGAGGAGACATACTGAGATAGCAGGTTATGGTAACTGGGAACACACTGAGCCAGTATGCTGGCTAACAGCTAACTAGCCTACTTCACAGGCACAGCATGCCTATTTATAGAAAAACTTTCCAACACAGAATGCATCATTAACACGACTTCTGAAACGTCTTCATACCAAGACCCTAATTAGACAGGTGTTTAGGCTAAGGATGCTAAAATACATAAGAGCTAAGGTAATATGCTAGCTGTCTCCCAGATCAGTCCTCTATCTTGCATACATATGCAAAAAATAAAATAAAAATGATAAATATTGCTACAGTAACTTTGGTTTAACAGTCCAACATCCACACACTGTCCTTTATTGTTGCTATATTTTCATCAGAATCAGAATCAGAAACAGCTTTATTTGCCAGGTATGAGGACACATACGAGGATTTTTTCTTCGGAGCATCGTTGCTCACAATGTGCTTATGTCAAAAGTGGGTGCCTATATATCTGTATTGTTCTATATCACTAACTGGATGGTCTATTGCTGTGATAGTGTTTGGTGTTAATTGGACTAATGGCATGTGTTTGTACTATTTTGGGTTTGCATGTTTTTATTCTGTTGCTGCATGCTTGAGTTTTGTTATTATGGTTTTTCTTATTGCATGAACTGTCATAGTGGATATTACCACACCGCCGTTGATAAGACTGGGGCTCCTCCCCCTTTTTACTCTCAGACCTAACAAGCTCAAGGCAGGACAAGTGGAAACACCTGAGCTTAATGGGGAGCAGGTGTGGTAGGGGACTTGCCAGTGAAAAGGCAAAGAGGCGCCGAGCGAAGCGGGAGACGAACGGAGACGAACAGACGGGCTGGAGCAGTGGCCGTTGGGACAAGTCGTCAGAAGTGCGGTGGTGCAGACCGGACTACGTCCTGAGAGCCCGGAACAACAGGGGGACTACAGCCACCTAAATGAGGAGTTCAATGCATGCATGCATGCCATTAAGTGAAGGCAGTTTTTCCAACTGTCCTCTGTGAGAGTGTGTGGAAGAGAACTGTTTGGTATCCTGTTTTGACTGAGTGCTCCCTTTGTTCTCCTGCAGCGTTGGCCGGGTGGAACACGTGATGCGGACAGGCAAAAGAAAGAGCCTAGGCTTCCCTGGGCGGAATTGGCCATTCTTGAGATCAACATAACTACAGACTGTAACGAACACTGGGGATCAGCGGCAAGGTGATCGCTCTCAATATTTTTAAACTTGTATTACTTGTGTCTTGTTAGGGGTTTTAAACAACTGTTTTAGAATAAAGTGTTACATTTTGTGAACTGCTTGGTCTGGGTCTTTGTCGTATTTGTCAGTGGAAGGGTTATTGCTGGTATTGTAGTTTGAGTTTGGTCTTTAAACGGACACCCCAGCATTGTCGCCGGGGTGTGTGACACTTACACATACAAAAACAAAAATATACACAGTGTGTAGCTAGCTAGCTAGCTAGCTAGCTAGCTAGCTAGCTTCCGGGCGGCATGCCAATCCATCCAAACAGGTTTGGTGTTAGCATTTACTGTGGCAGAGATATTGCAAATTTCACATTTAAATGCATTGAGTGTTTTGACGAAACCAATAAATGTTGATTTATAGCGCCTGGTCTATCTGTACCAAATTTGGTACAGTGCATTGGGAAGGACTGAATACTTCTCTAAAGTTGTGTATTGATGCCATTTAATTTGGCTGAAATATGATGTGTTTAGTAGCACTACAGAAACTTTGTATGTCATCAAATGCGCACACGTTAATGTAGCAAAATTCTTTATACAACTTACGACCTAGGACGAGTTCGTAAAAGTTGGTTTCGCACTTGTTGCGCTTTTGCAAAAATAATTGTGAACAGTAATGGACGTGGGAGTTATAGGCCAAAACACGTTTGACGTCATTGTAGTGCCACCTAGTGGGAAATTTGCATAAAACTTATTTTACCACCTTGGAGGGTCATACCAAGGAATAATCTAAAATTTGGTACACATTGTACATCCGTACCAAGCCAATTTTGTAAAATGTACGGAGTAGAAAGTACAAGTATTTGTTAAAATGTAAGGATTAAAAGTAAAAAAGTTATCCCAAAAAATAGTAAAGGAAAAATATCAGAAGAATCTACTTGAGTACAGTAATTGTTCAATCAAGCAATCAATTGATTTGTCACAGGAAATTAATTAAAAAGCAATTCAAGTGAAATGTAATCCTCTCAGTTCTTACAATGTATGAATTTAAAACAGTAATAACTACAAGTGCAGAGTTCCGCCAAGGCATGCCCTGTCTCACAGCGTTAATGAGAAGTCTTCCAGTTGGGAACTCATTTTTCTAATTATTCTGACACAACTTGACTGCAGAACAAATGTCCAGATTCCCAATATTAACGGAAGTGAAACGTGTGTATTCGCTTTTTTAATTTGGATTTGCTCCAAAATGTAATGTGTTCTTCCTTGGCCTGCCCGTGATACACCCTTTACACGTGGTTTTAAGCAGTGTCCTCATGGTGGATCCAGCATTGAAAAACGGAAAATACAAGTACCTCAAAACTGCAAGTACAGCACTTGAGAAAATTCACTTACTTCCACAACTATCAATTGTTAAATGCCACTTGTGCACTGTGCATACCTTAGGCTAAACATGAAAAAAAGAATGCAGAAAGGATTTTAAAGAAGTGTGAAAGACAAAAAAAAAGAGTTGGGGTTTAAAATGAGAAAAGCCAAACCAGCATTAACACCATGAACAAGCCATTTACCTTCTCACATAATAACATTTCAAGTAACACACATCCAGTGGGTGCTTGGAAACGTAAAAGTGTTTATCTGGAACTTGTTCAAAAACACAAACCTAAACAGGGTGTGGGAGGGTTATAAAAAGACAACATTTAAATTTGTCTCTGCCCAGAATTGGATTCAGCAGGGAGTCTGAAGTTATTCCTGACTATCCAGTGAGGCCTTTCTCTGACAAACCAAAGAAAATATCCTAATTGACGGTATAGTGCATTCTGTATGCTATAATGCGTAATTTCTGTCTCCCCTTGAGGAATTCTAAGTAATGACAACAAAACTGTCTATGCGTCCACATGGTACAAGCCTTCTGTGATCACGCAACTCCTCCTCACAGTTGCTAGTAGCCAAGGAGGACACAGAGGATTAATAAAACATGTACTTTTCAGAAAAGGTTATTATCTTCACTCGAGTTATTGCGCGGGAAAGTCGCTAGAAGACCCAATCTTCTGAACATAGTCATACTAAGAAATCCAGAGAAAGTTGTGTGGAGCTGTTAATCTCAATTAGTTTTGTAGCAACTCAATTTGCAATGGCTTGAATGTAACATTCAATAATATCTAAAAAGTTACACACTAAAGCTGTTGCAGAGGGCCAACATTTAGTAACAACCCAGTTACCGCATAGCAATGATTGGCTACAGAAGAGATAAGGTCTGCTCTGACTGCAGTGAGTATTAACAACCAGATGGTCTGCATTGCGTTGTCCGCAAGAAGCATTTAAACTTGTTTAAGGCTACTGATAGTTCAGATTCATGGTCGGAGCCATAGATTCTAATTTGCACAAACCTCTGTTAGATAAAGCATCAATGAATCAGGCAGACCGGACTGACATAATCAACTAAACAACCCCTCTGCCACTACAGGACCTCAGGTTAATAAGGGGTATGCAATTGGTCATTCTGCTAAGAATTGGGTGGCATCCATCCTAACCCCCACCAAAATTGCCTCCCGCTTGTAGTGTAAAAAACTTTATTATCCGAAAATGCGTTCCAGCTTGTCTTTATCCGGCTCTTCCATTCAATACACTTTATTACCAAAGTGTTATTGTGTAGATTATTTGGCAGAATTGACAGATATCAACATTCTGTCAGGCATTTGTGTTGGATGCTTATGTAGAATAATTGTAAGCCCAGCAAAAATCTCAAATACCAAAATAGACACTTAAAACATAGACATTAAAGATAGACATGGAAAAATGTTCTTGGGATCAAAATAAATAAATTAACTCAACACATTTCTGAAAAGCACAAAACACTTCAGATCTCAGCGCTGCAAGTCTGTCCAAAATTTGGGGAGAACAAGCTCCAAATTGTCTAAATGCTAAATGCTCAATCCCGCTCTCTCCCTCTCTCTCTCTCTGTGTGTGCGTGTGTGTGTGTGTGTGTTTGTGTGTGTGTGTGCGTGTGTGTATAGAAAGAGTGTCACCCCTTGTTATGGGTACAAAAATGATCATGACAGAAATCTGCACAACCCAGCAAACTAGCAGGGCTGCAAGGGTCTGGCTTTAACAAGCACGCTTCACATTGTGCATCTGACAGAAAGTTAAACTAAGCGTGTGTGTGTGTGTGTGTGTGTGTGTCTGTCTGTGCATGTGTGTGTATGTGTATGTGTATGTGTGTGTGTGTGTGTGTGTGTTTGTGTTCATTATACTATTTGCTGGAATAGTCATTACTTATTGATAGTACCTCTGTTTAAAATGCAGCATCACAGCGGTAGGTAGCACAATACTGTCATATACACACATACACACATACACACACACACACACACACACACGCTATTACATATGCATCTTTTCAGAGTTGGGTTAAGGGAAATCAACAGGAGGCCATGCGAGCCTCACTATTCCTCTCTCTGACAGTTTTTTTGTGCTGTACTCCTTTTAATCATTCAAATTTCAAAACTCAAATTATTTACAGTATTGTATAATTCTATGAAATATATAGTTGTTTCATGAGATCTTCAGAGCCTTTTTTCAGACACTAGTAATTTCCAAGAAAGCATTTACAGGATGAATACATCAAATCACTTGATTAATAAGACCAATCTGGTGCGTTCAAAGACCACAAACCCCAGGTGCAAACATTTCAAGAAAATAAAGTTTCTCTTGGCCACAGATAAAGGCAAGGTTTAAATGGATGTGCAGCTGTTGATACAAAATTGTATTGAGAATGCAGAAAACAAAAACAAAAGACAAGTTAATAAAACCAACACTTTCTCACACTCATTGCATCAAAAAGCAACGCTTGGTCAGGTGCCTCTGGCCTTTTTTTACTGATGCAAAAAGTCTCCTTTAGCATCATATTTAGATGGGTCAGTCCTAAGGGGGATGGATAAGCACATAAGAAGCAGGGTCCAAACTAGTTTAATGATAGCCAGGCAGACTATTTTAAGAGGATGGAAGAATGAATGGCTGCCGTCAATCCAGGAGAGAGGTTGTGACATGGAAACATATTATCTAAACGGTTTACCAGATTGGGTGTCTTCACCAGAAAATGGGGAAAGTACGTGAACTTTCTGGTGGGGAGGGAGCTCTGGGCGGGGAGGAGACGTGTACGACGGACTTATGGTGTTGTCATTTATACCTATTTTTATTTGGTTTATTGTCTATGTTGTTGATATTTTGTTGTAAGGTCTTCAATATTGTAGATATTGTGACAGCTTTTCTTGGTTTTTGTCTGGGTGGGTAGTGATAATTTAATAAATTAAAAATTGTAAAACACAAAAAAGTGTAATAGTAACATACTTAATATATTTCATATGTAAACATCATAATACATCTATTGCAGTTTGGGGCCCCAGGCAGTTGTCTACCTTGCCTAAAGGTAAAGTCTGCCCTCAGTGTAATTCACTGGTGTAACTTACTGTGAGCCACAACTTGGGTGTGTGACGCTAAGATGTCATGGTGTGTGTTGCTCAGTGTAGAGTGTGTAGTAGTTTGGACGAGCGGCTCTCAAGAAAGCTGCAGCATTACCCCAGGCCAAGCTATCAGCCCGTTCCTAACAGGCATGTTAGTAACAGGCACTGGACTAGTGTATAAAACCGAAGAGAAAGTAAAACAAATAGATGAGAAGTGGTGTGTAAAATAAGGAAGTAAAAATGAAAAATAGAAAACTATACAGAGCAAATGGAGACAAGAAGGTTGCAAGTGACAGTGATGTGTTTAAAGTGTGATATATTATAATATACTATAAGCAGCAGTCACTAAGTCTACATTAGCAGTGTACACCACTCTAATGATATGATATACAAAATATTCCATATTATATTTCAAATCCCAGCTGTACCTTTGCTTCTTTTAGTTGTTTCCCCCACAATGTTTTTGTCACTACTTTTTCTTGCAATGCACTGTATGAAATAAGCCTATTCAATGGCAGAACCTTAATTATATGTTGCTCTTTGTGTCATAAATGTTATGTTGTAAATGCCTTGTTTTCTGCTGCAGAAGTACAGCTGTTATTGTTCTGCTTGCACACAGAATATTTTGCATTAAGGTAGGGCTCAGTGTAAATTCAAACTGTTACCTGGTTGGGTTGATCTGCGTAATCGTAGTATGGCACGTTCTTGTTTTGCAAAAGAATCAAGCTCCCTTTTTGTCAGCCTCGGTATATTACATTCCTATCTACAACGGGAGCTTGTCATGACAAAGTATTAGTTATTTTTGTTATTTTTGGTTACTGTGAATTTGTTAGTGTTTAATGATGCTAGTGATGAAAAAGATTCCTGACCAGAAACACATCTTTGCAGCTGTGTTCATGTTTCACAGACAATGCAACGTTGACCGTCCCTCCTAGTGTGTATCCAGATAGCCATCATGATCTTTTGCTTGTTTTTACATTACACTCTCTCCAAGTAAGCCTGTGATTTTTACTGTAATCCTCTACTTGGTATGGCAGACAGCTTGCTACCTGTCTCTGCTTTTGTGTGTGTGTGTGTGTGTGTGTGTGTGTGTGTGTGTGTGTGTGTGTGTGTGTGTCTGGTAGATACTTTTTGGTTCACTGTTTACATGTAGGAGAGTGTGTCTATGTGTCATCATGCATGTCTGCACATAAGGAGGACCTGTGATGATGATGATGATGATGATGGTGTGTGTGTGTGTGTGTGTGTGTGTGTGTGGACATGCTAGGCTGCATTTCATCTTGGGGCTTAGGGCTCACATTGGAATGGCAGGGACCCAGTTGTTTGAATTAAGGCAGACCACAAAAGCACAAGAGTGAACACTCGTTATGACTCTCATTCTGTCTGCACATAGATAAACACACATTCTCTCACATTCTGTCTCTCTCTTTCTCTCTCTTTGGTAAACTGATGGAGTATTCAAGGGGCTAGCAGGTCCAACAATATCAATCCATGCAGCACAAACACTTGCCTAACTTATTGTCATTGTTGTGGATTCTTGTCCATGTTGTGGATAGAGAGATATTTCACTAGATAACTGAAAGCTTTGACCTGCTGGTGGCACAAGATGAATGGTCATTTGGATTCATCCCGTGGAGACCATGAATACACAGTATTGTATGTACACAATATCATGGCCATATCAAGACATTTCAATCAAGAGAATGGATGTCAACTGCATGTGGTTCTGGATAGGAAGTCAGGGAATCAACAAATTAGGATTCATCCTCTGGGGACCATGGATGTCTATACAAAATGTCATGGCCATCCCTCCAATCGTTAACATACTTTAGCTAGGACCAAATTAGTGATTAGACCTATACTGACCAAGACTGTCATCCTTACACCCATACTGCGCATGCGGCCAAACATACATATCACAGAGCAAGGGAGTGCCTATATCTGCTGATATTACACTCTAACTGTACCTTACTTGTGTATACCTGTAACCTTGTGAACTACCATTGCTCAGCTAGACTTCTAACACAACCAGTTCTGTTTGGTGAAAATAATTGCTAACTGTCAGATCTGTTTAGAATGTTCAGATCATCCCCAATCGGTTTAAATGGTGTTTAATGCGAGGCCTCTCAGTCAACCAGCTGTCAGTCCTTCAACTGAAGACCATTTACAGCCAATCTGACAGGACTGTCAAATAGATACAAATCAAGTGAATGGTAACTGGCCAAGTAAAAAGAAAATGGAATTAAATTGAGGGATTTTTTTAGGTGAGTTGTAAAGGAAGTGTAAGGGACGTACATATGGAAATGTCTGTAGGTTGGTCTGTCTCTATCAACATTTTGAGGATGTTGTTGAGCACGATAATTTTACACTTATTGGTTTAAATAGTTATTAAATGTAGTTATGTATATAGATCATACATATGTGACTATTAGGAACTCAGAAATAGGTTAAAGAGAACAGAGCGAGAGAAAGAAGAAAGGGAGGAGGATAGGGGGACAACTTCCAGGAGGAAGAATGAATGGAATGGGCCAAAGATGACAAAAGAAAGATGAATAGGAAAGAAGGACAGACAAGGAGGAGGACAATATGATTAGAATAAGAAAAGAGGGAAAATATGTCTACGAGGAGTTGCACTCCCTAATTAAAAATCTCGACATCTCGTCCATGGAACTGGCTGAAATAAATCAAGACTGTTCACTTTTCACAGTGCCCTTCAACGAGGGCCACACACACACACACACACACACACACACACACACACACACACACACACACACACACACACACACACACACACACACACACACACACACACACACATTTCAGGGTCTTAAGTGGTAATCAACTCTTGCCATTTTTTTCCTTTGTGGGGGTTCCCATGTTCCACAGGCATAAGTGTAACATTTGTAACAATCACAAGCTTGCTGTATCGTAGGCCATTTATCTGGGTTTACACACTGCAAGATGGTTAAGAGAAGCTATTATCAGCCAAAACCACAACGGAAACTTCAACCAAACATCTGACAACAAGTCACAGTACAGGTGACCTGGGGAATATTGGAGACGATCTTTAATACAATTCCAAATCTGAGGTTTGTGGTTCAATCCCCGGCTTCTCCTGTCCACATGACAACGTCCTGGAGCAAGACACTTTTCTGTGTGAAATAATTCAAACATACAGGCCAAATAAAAGATATGATCCTGGGTTGATCTTTGACTGCCCCAGGGGTCTGGACATGTCTGCATCAGACATCTTTCAATGCATATGGGCAACAATCCTACCCAGGGATCCTTCCCAATGTCTGAGCTGCTCACTCTATCTTAAAGCTATAGCTCATAGTGTCTGTCTCCTCTATTAGGAATAAGGAAAAGTAATGACAACAAAATTGATCGCTCATTATCTTCACTCGAGTTCCTTCGTGCGAAAGTCACCAGACGCCACAATCTTCTGAACATAGCCATACTGAGAAATCCAGAGAGAGTTGTGTGGCTCTGACATTCTTAATTAACTTTGTAGCAACTCATTTGGCAATGGCTTGAATGTAAAGGACGTTCATTAATATCAGAAAGTTACACACTAAAGCTTTAATGGGTGAGCCCAGCTCCCATGCAACGATACCAAAGCTATTGACCATAGGTTTTCATTCAACATTGAAAGGATTCATCCGTTTGAATTTGAATCCCCTTTCGCTGTGAAACCAATGCTATATTATTCTCATAGAAAAAGACAGAGAGAATTAAGTGTGTGTCACAATTTCAAGTATATATTTCAAATCGCTTTAATTTTAATTAATTAAATCAAAAGTACAATTAATTGATCCCAGTAATTTTCCTTCTCTCCAACCCCGTCTACTTGCATGTTCAAAGAATAAGAAAATGCAATGAGGTTGTTACAACCGCATTGTGGGATATTTATTATATTGTTTTAGCCGTCTAAATAGCATGTTAGTATGTTATTTTGGACGCAGGCTTGGTCTCCACATCACCCAGAGAGGAATTAGATATGATCTTGTATGAGTCATAATTATTTGTCCCTTGGAGATTATAAAATCCAAAATGTTCTCAGACGCTTGACTATTCATGGAATAGAAAAAAAGTATTGTGATTATTCTGTGAATTGGTACCCCCAACCCCTACTGTTATAACACCACAAAAGACTCAAAGGCAGAGATTGAAAAAAAAAATAATAATAGTGGCTGACATTATGAATATGCCTTGGTACGTGTCTGAGTTTCAGATTTTTCAAACACAAACATCCACCTGTAATTGTCATTCTTTCAAAATTGCCACTAAAAGTTTTCCAATCATCCAATTTCTTGACAGATCCATTTTTATTAGTTTGTTTTTGTTCAAGCAGCATGCTGCCTGTGTGATTTGCCTGCTCATCCTTATTGGAAAGATTATTTTCACAAATACATGTGCCATAATTCCTTTCGGATCTATTGCTCAAATATAGGCACAGATCAGACATGGAAATATGGCGGTGTCAACAAGATAAAAGTGGATGTTGTTCAGATATGTTTATGTGTGTTTTCATGTATGCTAGCAATCACATATCATTGGGAATTTATTCTGTAGGATTAGGACATGGTTGGTCTCGATAGGATGTGGTTTCATAATTTTGGAATCTTCAACTGAGTTCTGAAGTGAAAGAGTGCACAGGTCCAGTAGAAGGATAGAGTTTGCCTCAGTTCCTCTGCAGAGTAAAAGAGAGTAGAGTCAGCATCTTGTGTTTGACTTAAGATGTTATATTGCAACATCTCGGTCATTAAATTATCAATCGTCATTAAAATCTATTATTAGTCTATTAAAATCCACCAAAATTCTAAAAAATAAACACCAGACAACACTTTTTTTCCTGGAAGAAATAAAGGGAGATGTGCTAGAATAGGCCCGACATGGGCTACAGGTTCCTCCCATTGTCTCAACTGAGGCTCCAGTCCCATACCCCGGTCCATAGCTCATACTCATAGCACAGCTGTTTGTGGCCAGCCTGAGCCCACTGCAGAGGGTGATCTGATTCATGCAGTACATGCAGAAAAATTTGTTTTTGGTGATTGGATTGCATTCGGAAAAAAATGCATTGACTCTGGAGGTGGTAAGAAATGCACCGGACCACATTGAACACAAGTGGAAATACAAATGCTTTTTCAATCCCAACTTGCTCTCACCTCCAACTCGTCACATGCTGACCCTTGTTTAGTGTCTCACAGCATCAGATACAGACGCAAAAATCCCCCTTTAGTGTATGTATGGAACGCTCCGGGCCCCTTTAGTGTATGTATGGAACGCTCCGGGCAACGGCCGCTGTGAGATGACGTAGTATTAGCAGTAGTGAGTAGTGTGAAAGACCGAAACGCTGTGTAGGGAGGTTGGTTTGGGTGGTGAATGGGTTAAACACACAGGAGACCGGAGTTCATGTCCCCTTCTTGTCTCGTGTGTCACTGAAACGTACATTTTATAACCCCACCCACCATCTTTTCCTAAACCTAACCATTGTTGTGCTGCAGTCAAACGTACGTCGCGACCCAGAGAGACAACAGTGACGCCAAGAGAACCGACACTAAAGGACACTTTTAAAAATGCAGAGTCACTAAATGACTTGCAAAGTGAATACATTTGTTCAAAATGACTAAAAGCAAAACAGAATATTAATATTCGGTAAATATACAACAAATTATATTTGGACGAGCAACAGAAAGGACTTAAAAAACACCTAAAAAACTTAAAAAAAAGGATTTCAATGAGCATTAAAGGTAGTGTTACATTGACACAGGATAATTAAGACCTGTTTAAAATTATTAAAGACCTAGAACACAAAACTTCAGCAAATTTAAAACTTTTTAAGTCCTAAAATTTGATTTTGAAATTAGTTTTTTTTAAATTTGGGTTTTTAAAAATATGATTAAAAACAGATTTATCAATTATCGACAATAGTTGAGATTAATTGATACAATCAATCTGGGGTTTCTTTTTTTCTTGTCTTTTCTTTTTTTTAGCGGATTTTTTTTTTTTTTTACATGGGTCTGCTATTTTCATTTCCATTTTTTAGAATTATTTTTAAAGACAATTTAAAACCCAGCAGAAATCCTGCATAGTTAAGCTCTTCACTAAAGTTTATGAACATGTGAATGCTGTTTAATGTAATCAAAGTAATCAGGTGAAAACATACAAAAAGTACTGAATAAAAAGTAGTTGTCAAGGCTTAAAGACTATATGGAGACTGCAGGCACACTAAACTTTGATTCTGTGTCTCCATGAGTCTTTGATTTAAGTGTGATTAATTTCTACCTGACTTAAATGGGTAATTACAATTATTACTTGACCTATTCCTCACTTTTATTTCGACCGGAGAAACCATGTCAGTTATTTCCCCCCTCACTCTCCGTTATTAATTTATTTTTCAGCAGCAACGGTGATTTGATCATATAAGTGCTTCCTGAGGAGAAACCATTTTTTGGAAATTATTACGTATGACTGATTGCAAATGAATCACACAGGTTGTTTTGCAAAATTGTTGTTTTTTTTGTTCCATGATGCAGACATTTCCTCAGACCTGGTGTTGCCTGCATGTTCCGTGCTCCTTGTTAGTGGCGGAGGTTGTGATAAATTGCTTTTTTAAGCAGCTGATGCGATGAGGATTAGTTTCTTTAACAATGTGGTGTTTCATTTTGTTTCCCTTTCCGTTGACATATTGAACTTTGGAGCACTGTTAGTATAGAAAACACCAATTAGCATTCAGGAGCAGTTGACCAAACGACCCATCATCTCCCCTTCACCTGTAATTTGGTTTTGGCTGAAAACTATCAGCAGTCAAGTCACATGGCAGGTACTTTTAAGTCTGTCCAGGGGGGATTTCCTGGGGACGATAAGGTGCAGTTTTGCTTTATCTGAATGCAATCTGTCACCCAGGGTGAATGTTATGTCAGCAGGAAGGCCGTCTAAGAGTCCTAATGAGAACCTTGGCTTGACTCTGATTGGAGCCACTGCTTTGAAAAATACCAGGGCCACTTTTGGTTGCCATGTAATTCAGTGGCTCCTTGGTAATGGTGCTTGCACCTTGTTTTTCATTTGGTATGTATTTATTTTTGATTGTTTGGTTTGTTCACTTTTTGATTGGACATTCACAGTCCCTAAGAGGATAATTCTTGTGAATTTGGTGACTCCCTTGGCCTTTCGTCTGGTACCACCAACAAGTCCTGTAAATAATCATGGTCCCAGTAGCTGATACTATCTTTGGTTACCCCCTGTTCTTTCAAGAAGTGCCATTCTCAGGACCAAATGTAAACTAAAAATGTAATGGGGGGGGATTATCATGAAATTTCCGGAACACATTCATGCTGCCCAGAGGTTAAACCCTTCCCATTGTAAACACTCCAATTGGTTTGGGGTTCAATTGCATTATATCTATATTATTGCCTTATAGAATGCAATCCAAATCAAATCTCCAAATCCAAAACGCACATTTACGTACTTTTTTAATTTACTTCATTTCTCAATAACTAAAACTCGAAGATTAAATTAAAGTCTGTAATTGCTTTTTGTCGAGGTCCAGACCGTAATGGATATATTTTCAGCTAATAAACCTAATAGGTCTGCATCAAAGTTTAACTGGGAGCTCCCAACTCTTAAGATTGATTAAACCATCAGGTCGATCATTCCTGGACAGAAGTCTCCACTCTCTTGGTCTTGCTGAACTGAAACAACAAACAGTTTACTTGGAATCGTGGAGTGTTCTTACAGAGTGAGGTATTTTGTGTGCTAATTAACATCTGTGTTGATGACACAGTTAGTAAGCATAGACATTTTGTCATTTCAAAGCATCAGCCAGCAGCTAAAATTGAGAAGCTGCTACATCATTGTTACCTACATTGCTCTTTGCTAACAAAAAATACGCAAGTTTTGATAAGATATTTGTAGCATTCAAGCTAAGGCATTTCATCAGCATGGAACTGAAACAAGAATATAACAGGCAATTGGTACTCAACCCTTGTCTGGTCCTACCAGACTCTGGTCCATTTCATTTGTACAGAGGGTCTGGCCTCTTTACATTGACAAGTGTTGACTTCCTTGAAGGTGGATCTGGCTCCGATCCCCTAGGCACTGTCTTGTAGGACCAGACAACAACTATCAGCTTAGCATCGCTATCATCATTAGCCAAATCCACCACCACTAAAGGAGCGAGCTGGAAAATCAAACATTTCCCGAGCCCCGTGGGGAGGAGGGCCACAACATCATGGCCACCAACAGAACTCAGCAAAGATTGTTGCCACAACGGACCGCATCTTTCTCCGCCACCATTACGGAACTTACCGAAGGTTACTGGACCTTTAACGTCATTGTTCTCAGCCACGTTTACTTATTGGACTGATACAAATTTGACCAGAGAAAACCCAACACTATTCCGCAAACCCAGACGTAGTACTGAAGAAAAATAAAAATTTGAGCGGAAATATGTAGGAGGGCGGAGCCAGGCTAACCCAACTCTACACATCATTAGGTTTCCTTTAGATAAACAATGCCCCTAAAGCAAGCAGCTCAAGATCTATAATCATCATAACTATCAGCAGTCTTTTTACCATTTCCTTCCTCTTTCTCCCAATTCCATTTCAGATCAGCTGGCGTTTTCAGTCTCAATGACTGAATTAAAAGAATAAATGAAATGGTACTTGTTACTTTTTAAATATGTGTGTGTGTGTGTGTGTGTGTGCACGCACCTACATGACTGCATACTGAAAAGCTTTAGACCTGCTGATGCAACAACTCGTGGTCATCTGAGATGACTGAGCCTGTGAAAGCCTATAATTGCTGATTATTATAGCACATATGATGTGCACAATTATGTCCATATCTCTTTTGCTCTGCATGTATATACTGTCGCTCACAATATACCTATGTGTAAGAGCTCAGAGTGTATACACTTTGCAGCAGTGTGAGTACAGCGAGTTATTGCTGGTATAAATCAAGGCCTGTAATTGGTCAGGAGCTACAACTGCAGCAGGAGGTCCCGCCTCAGGCCGCTGCTAATTGGCCACCTGCCGTGACACACCGTTTGTCCAAACTAGTAGTAACTTAACACCAGAGCAACAACAGGTGTGCATGTTTGTGTGTTGTAAAAGTGTGCTTTTCTTTCATTTCTTCAAATGTTTTGTGTAGCGTTTCACACCGTAACCAGGAGCAGAGTTTTTAAGTGTGCATGTGCTTGTGTGTGTGTGTTTGTTCTTAACACAGGCTAATTAAAGGTAATTTATGGCAAACTGGGTCGTAAATGATCCTTGATTTCTTAGGGGGTTTTTTTCTTCTGCAAAGCTGAGACAGACAACTTGAAATTTACATGGTACTGAATGAAATTCTGTGTGTGTGTGTGTGTGTTTGTGCATGCGTGCATGTGTGTTTGTGTTTGTGTGTGATCCTGAATGTGACAATGAATACTATTTATTATTATTACTGCGTTCCAGAGCCACTGCAACCCCCCCAAGCAATCAGAGCCGTTCAAATCAATACTTCTAAGACATCCCACCACCTGCTGTACGGCGCATCCCAGAAGCGTGCGTGAAGGGCCTACATAACTACAAGAGTGCTTGGAGTGGAAGGTTTATACTAGCTAATAAACACTTAATTGTTCTTCCAAGTACTTGTAAAGGCAATTCAATCTGCACGTTGGGCAAGCAAGACGCTCTGCTTCTGTGTGGTACGACGTGTGGGCAATGGAGAATCCAGTTTAGGGCTGCAGCTAACAGCTGTTTATTCTTGATCTTAGAAAAAACAGTCAAATAATCTGATCTCAAGGTCCATTTAGTAGCTGTTCTAGACGTTTTGATTTTATATCTAATTGAAACCTTGCTGCTTGCTTTAGGACCTGTCAATCAAGAGAGAGGTTGGGGTCTCAGTTAGCAGAGTGGGTGCCCATATATAAAGGTTTACTCACAAAGCGGGACCGGGTTTGACTCCGACCTTGCGTGCCTCTTTGCTGCATGTCATCCCCCCGTCTCTCCCCTTTCATGAATTCAGAGGTCCTTTCAAATAAAGGCCTAAATATACCCATTTTGGTTGCCTAGAAAGGCATTATTCAGCAATATGCTAACCAAGCAAGCTAGCTACTCCTAGCGTTAGCTAGCCACTTAAAGGAATGTTTGCCAAATGTCTGTTCTGCCATACATGCAGATGAACGCCGCCAGGTCCACGTTTACCCTCCAGTTAAACTCTGCTTGTGTAGCGCCATAGCAACAGTAAACAACACCGGCAACACTGCGTCATCCTCCACAGCTCAACCCTGTTGTCAAAAATCATCACATCCGGTTGCAAAGATGGTGGACATCACAGGTTCAACGTCCATTATTTGTGTGCAGTCTATGGTCTAAAAGCAAAAACAGCAGAGCCAAAGGGGAAACACGGGAGATACAAAGTAAAGTGTGATGAGGCAGGCATGGACAAGAGCAACATAATGTTTAATTGAGGCTAGATCCCTTTAAGAGAAACTATTTAATCAGTTTCAAATCCTGGGCTGGAAAAGTTGTATCTACCCCCTCATCCAATTACTTGTTTACTGCAGTCCAATCAGTTAAGAAAAGGCCATTCTCACTTTCCCACAGAGCAGCTAATACAATCTAATCCATCATTTTTGCTGCCTTCATTAAGTATTGAATGTTTAAACTGCGGTGGGTCTCAAGGCTCCAGTGTGTGTTTTTTTTCATATCATTTTCCTATGGACAATCAGAAACACAAGTAAAAATAGGAAGTACATCTTGTTTGTGATGTGTGCGTGTGTGTGTGTGTGTGTGTGTGTGTGTGTGTGTGTGTGTGTTGAGCTCAGATCAATGTCTCCAGCCAATTAGTGGTGTAATGATTTAATCAATGTGCTCTCCGTTAGGACCATCATTAATTCTCAGGCCATTTAAAATACCACCATGTGTATGTTTGAGTGTGTCAACAGTCACTCATGTGGACTGTGTGCATATAGGGTGTGTAGTAAGTGTGTGTCCAGAGTGTATGACAAAGTGAGAGAAGCAAAGCGGATCAATGACATTGATCTAACCAGCGAAGGGAAAAAAGACCCTGTGTGTGTGTGTGTGTGTGTGTGTGTGTGTGTGTGTGTGTGTGTGAGAGTGTGTGTGTCCTGTGAATGAAGCTTTGCAATTATATGATAAGAAGAGAAGGGATTACTAATATTTAATAATACTGTTGTGTTTCAAACAGCATGTCTTCAATGCACCAATCCATGTATCTCTGGGTTTTCTGTGAGGTCTTAAATGGTCTAACATTTCAAAATCAAAAGTTTAGGCCTTAAAAAGTAAAAATGTACAAAAGTATTGTGTTCTAGGTCTTAATAAAAAAAAAAGTAAGATTTTTTTGGGGGGTAATTTTAGGCATTTATACGTATAGGACAGAACAGACCTGAGGGGGGGTGGGGGGGTGACCATCAGCAAACCCCGGCAATGATGAATAAACCTCTGTATAAGGGCGCCCTTTCTTTTCACTCATTCAAACCTTTATTTTACCAGGATAAAAAACTCTTTGAGATTAAAAATCTCTTTTACAAGAGTG
Organism: Etheostoma nigrum; assembly: GCA_029931835.1. Lineage (NCBI taxonomy): Eukaryota > Metazoa > Chordata > Actinopteri > Perciformes > Percidae > Etheostoma > Etheostoma nigrum. Next base: position 4,189,171 of record CM057238.1, read on the forward strand.
TCCTGGCAAGTGGAAGCAACTCAGTTTCAAATAGACACAGAGACACTTCCAGGTAAATACATAAACACACTTTCACTTATACTCAAACAACAATGTCGTCATATAAATACTGGGTCCTAAATAAATTTAAAAACAGTGACATACAGACCGCTTTTCTGCAAGGTCCTTTAAAAGCCTTGAAAAGGATAACGTGAGACCAAGTCCTTCAACTGGAGTTCATTGTGAAGCTGATTCCATGCAGATGGGGCTGCAAAATTAAAGTCCTTTTTGCCAAAGTCAGTGCGGGCTTTAGGGACTGTCAATAAAAACAGATCCTGTGAGTGCAGGTGATACGTCCCTGCAGACCTCAGAAGGATATAAGTGTTCAGATAAGGAGGAAGAAGTCCTAAAACTGCCTTATAAATAAAAAGATGCCAGTGCATTCAACGCCGAACAGTAATGAGTGAGAGATTTTTAAGTTTGTGATGAATCTCAAGGCTCCATGAAACACAGTGTCCAAAGCATGAAGACACAGGGAGGGTGAATGTATGTTTAAAATATCACAATAGTTCAAGACAGACAAATGTTGCATTTACAAGTAGTTTTTTTGCTTCAAATGATAAACAAGACTTGATCCTAAAGAAAAAACCTAACTTCAATTTCAGTTTTTTAACCAAATCTTGGATATGCAATGTAAAAGACAGTGAGCTAACCAGGCACCTAGGTCGTAATGATTTTAATCAGGATGTCCATGTATCAAAATGTTTACTTTTGTATTGTAGGTGTTATGATTTAGGTATATTGCTTTGTTTTCTGTTCCTCCTTTTCTGTTTTTTTGGTGCTTTTTGTGTCCTAGATTCCTCCCGCGTCTTGTGTTGTGCCTGTCTTTTGTTCCCTTGAGTGTCTCTATGTTCTGTTTCCTGTTTTACTTTGATAGTCCGGGCCTCTGTCTCGTCCTGTCTCGTTTACTACCTGTCTTCTGTTCTCCTGCCTCTGTAATTGTTGTCCCGCCCTGATGTGATTCACCTTAAGTATCACCTGTTGCTTGTTTGTGTGTTACCTTTTGTATTTAACCTATGTGTTCCCTTTGTGTCTTGTCAGATGGTTTTGTGTGTTGGTGTGCTGTCCTCGCCTGCTATCCCGCTTTCGGACCCTCCCCTAAGGAGACCCCCCCCCCCCCATTGAGTTTTCCTGTTTTCTCTTTGGCACTCTTTAGATTTCTTTTACCTTTTTGGAGTTTCTGCTTTATCTTTGTGAAGTTTGTACTTTCTGTTTTCACAATAAATCCTAGTCAAATGCCCTCCTGTCTGCCTGTCTTCTCTACATTTGTAAAGAACATTAATACTGTGTCATAACAATTTTATGTCGTGATATAATGTAGGTCTTTCATTTCCCTTTTTTTATAGAGATTTTTAAGTCAGAAATTTGACTTTTGACTTGTTGAAATTTCTTTGTAAATGAATAATATATTGTAAATGTTCTTTTTAAAATATGGGGCATACGTATACACACATATAGACTGAGCTCTGTTGGTGTGAGTATGTTATACTATACAGTATATGCTAAAGGCGGCAAGTCGTACCTACAATGTTAGACTTTACTGTAATTTCTACAGTTACTTACCACACAATGCCCAGTAAAATACCATCATTTTCTTTTACTGTTAATTACTGTACTAAACAATGGATTATGGGTATTAACATTTCATTTACAGTAATTTACTGTATATTTTGAATTTGCGGTAGGTCCATCCAGGCAAACAATGACTTCTCCAGTAAGAGCAGTCAATGTTTGCAATGAATGATTGTTCCAGGTAGTAGTCAAACCCTCAGGTTAAACCAGGGAAGAGTTATTGTTTGAACAAATTTTATATTTTGATTGTAAATAAAATGTTTTTAAAAAATGTGTCTGCAAGTGACTATTGTTTAAGTTACAGTTACAGTTACAGTGGCTTTAGAAAGTTTATACACCCCTGCTAAAGGCAAGGCAGCTTTATTTGTAGAGCACATCCTGATAAAGTTCCCTTAGCCTTTGAAATGAAACTAACTCCACCCGTCATCCCTTACCCTTCACCATACATAGAGATAGGTATGGGAAACTTTCCATAAGATCTATCACTGCATCAATCCCATTAGTGTATTTGATATACAGTAGGTGGGGGCAGAGGTGAGCTAAACAGATGACGCCAGTTTAATCTACCAGTTAGCTCCGCTGGTAGTTAAGTGTATGAGGTTCAGGATATGTCACCCCGTGTGATGTTGTGATTGGTTGAAGTGTTATCCACTTGAGATTTTCCCTTAGTCTTTTGGATTTGGGTCGGGATTCCAAGGCTAAAGCGCCGTTCACTAAATTCCTTTCCAATTATGAGTGTATTCTCCAAGATTTTAACGTGTATTACACCAATTAACTTTTAGAAACGTTGTCTTTGACTTGTAATTCAATCAGTACAGGTTAATGTGAAGCAAAAATGCTATATAAGGATCTCTCATCCAGTCTGTGCTATATATTTGTTTTTGAGGTGACCTTTCAGCCAGGGTTGTTTGAACAGGTAAAGATGCCTTTGTCTGGTACGCGTCAGGTGACATTCTCATAATTATCAAAGAACGTCATGAATGCACTGGAAAACTGTAATAGTTTTATATAGATAGGTTAAACACACAATCATGCTGAACTGCTCTGTGGGTCTTTTGAAATAAAAAATCATAGGAAATTGAAATGCCCCCAAGTAAATCAAGGGCACTTTAACATTACTGCTAGTATTACTCACATTGATATAGATTAGCTTTAGGAATACTGTAATGACCCTTTCTGAGCGTGCATGTGTGTATTAATAAAGCCAGCCTGGCCTTGATTTAAAAGGATTACGCTAATACAAAAGACTCAAAACATCACCTGGGACTTTATCAATACCATTTCCCAGGCCCTGAGACTCATTACATTTAGTCCTGACTTTCACACATCTGTGCACACCCACACATGCTGTACACACACCTTTAAGATATTTTATAGTCTTGAAAGTCTGCCAGAGCTACTTTAGTCCAGAGGAACATACTGCTGTGTCTCTCCTCAAGCTACATTCTCCTTATGGGCAACATTTTATTTTTAAAACCTGGTCTGGCAGCAATAACTAAACATGATAGGCACAAATCTAATTACTCATCTGTGTATTTTTCCATGATCACAAGAGTAATCTCTGGGGATGACACTAAATGAATAAACTGCATTGCCCTTCTACAATACAGTGAACCCTCGTTTTTCACGGGGGTTACGTTCCAAAAAGAACCCGTGATAGGCAAAATCCGTGAAGTAGTAACCTTTATTTTTTTTTCAATTATTATACGATGAAATACTCCATAATACATTGAAACCAAAGAACAAAACCTTTTTACAGGCCCAAGCATTTGTCTAACAAATAAAAGTACTGTATAAACGTTTTTTTTACAAATAACTACTGTACTGTAAAATAATAATTTTAATCATCAATACAAACTGAAGGCTTCAGATTGCGGAGATCAGCACCAACAGTGCAGTACGTTTTGTCGACATTATGGGTTTTAGAGAAACTTGAAATTGCGAGAGAATTTGCAAACTTTTGCAAATTTGGCAAGCTGTTTTACGTACGGGTATAAACAACATAATTGACACACAGGTAGAGAAGAAGCTGAGAGACTGTTTAGCCAATCAGAATGCAGAACACAATGCACGATGCAAATCCGTGAAGCAGCGAGACCGTGAAAGGTGAATATAGCGAGGGTTCACTGTACTTTTATACCACCAGTATTTAATGTACTATTTAATGTATAGTCTTATTTAATGTAAATGTGCTGTATTTATATAGCGCTTTTCTAGTCTTAACAACTACTCAAAGCGCTTTTACATCATACAGGATATATTCACCATTCACACACATTCATACACTGTGGCCGAGGCTGCCGTACAAGGTGCCACCTGCTCATCAGATAAACATGCACACACATTCACACTCCGATGCACAGCATCGGGGGCAACTCGGGGTTCAGTGTCTTGCCCAAGGACACTTCGACATGGGACTGCAGGGCCAGGGATTGAACCACCAACCTTCCAATTGGTTCAATCCCTGGCCCGGCAGTCCCATGTCAAAGTGTCCTTGGAAGACACTGAACCCCGAGTTGGCCCCAATGCTGTGTCATCGGAGTGTGAATGTGTGTTTATATGATGAGGTGGCACATTGTACGGCAGCCTCTGCAACAGTGTATGACTGCGTGTGAATGGTTGCTGTATGATGTAAAAACTGTGCTGTAAATACAGTACAGCACATTTAACTGTTCATCTTTGCTGTTGCAAACCGCAATTTCCCCACTGACAAAGGTTTTCTTATCTTAACTATATTGCTGTCAGTTAAAAGCGTTATTAACGACGTTAACTCCAACCCATCAAACTTTTTTCACATGCTGTTGCGAAACCTGACTCACTAAACCATTGTGAGAGATTATTTGCTCCAAGTGAGAATGTTAGAGTGAAATTGAACACTACAGTAGGCTATATGCCAATATTGTTTTCAATAAAAAAACATTTACACCAATCGAGCCGATCCACTTTTCCATGTTGATAAGAGCATTAAAATGAGAAAAAATAATGGGACAAAAAGAAATCAAGCGACATTGAGAATAGATAAAAATGTGTAATTAATTTAAAGTTTACTATGACTTTAATGTGATTAATCACGATTAAATATTTTAATTGTTTGACAGAACTAGTAAACTACATTAGTTGTTTTTATTTTACTTAAGTTTAGACTTTTTAATTTAATTAGTTCAGTTTTAGGTAGTTTTCAGTGTTTGCTAGTTTTAGTTTAGTTTCAGTTTGTGTAGAAAGATTTACTTTTAGTTTTTATATATTTCGATAAGTTGTTTTTTGTCAAGGCTAGTTATAATGTCTCAGAGGTAGGTGCTACATATATACTATATATATATATATTAAAAAAAAATTACAACATTATTACAGACCTTCTTTTAGTTATCAGCTCCTCCTACGTAAGCTGTCTCTAACAGTTTTTCCTGTGTGTCTCTTCGAAGGTTAACGCTAAACAGCCAGTCACATTATGCTTGTTTGAGATGAACTGCGCCTCGCCTGTAAAGTGGATGAAAGCAGTCGGCAGCAGCAGGGGGCGGGGACAAACATTCAGACAGTTTCCAGCTGTTTCCATCAGCCTCCATGCTGAACAGGAAGTGACAGAAACACTGTGGTCCGATTCCAATTGAATAAAATGTTCTCAAACCCATATATCAGCTTGTACAAGTCTCAAGTTGTTATAATTATGACAGAGTAGCTTTCAAAATGCTGTACATGTGATCTGTTGTTGATTTCCATTAACTGTAGATGATCTGTGATCAGATGTAGTTTTCTAAATCTATCAGCCACACAACATGTGTTCTGTATAGAATAGGTCTTTAAATTAGACAAATAGCAAATAAAATCAATCCAAATCGAAATCAATACATTTTTTAGATAAAACATCATGTTGGGTCAGTTCTGAACCAATCAACTGAGATGCCGGCGTTTCCCAGCATGCTCTGGGTCCGCCTTGGTCTTGCTGTCGGTGAAAAGTAACTGAGCTGCCTGCGTCTCAAACCTGCGGCCGCCTTGCTTTCATGAGATTATCATTTCCAACGTGTGCATGATGTCAGTCAAGTTGGGATCAAGTCAGACACAAATCTAACCGGCATGCAACGGCCGGTGATCACTGGCGATATATTCTGCGCTAGACCTGGCTCATCTCCAATGAGCCTATTATTAGAGCTTAGTAGAAGCATGCTGCGTGCTTATTGGCTCACTGACAATGATAAGGTATGTTATTGAATGACAAGGCAATTTTTGATTCAAAAGTATTGAATTTGGTACCCAGCCCATAGTTTACTGTAATAACCCTTCTCTTTGTACCTTCGACTGAACTACCTGCAGCACTAGTCACTAGCCATTCTTTTATGAACATAGCTCGACACACTGACCCAAACTCCATTTGTCTTCGGACCTCCGGCTATTGCATTGATCATGTCTATTGTGTTATACAGTCTATAGCATTATAGTACTCATCTGTCCTCCATAGCCCACCAGGCAGGCTTACACACTTAGTTCATGAATAGTGAAAATACACTTCATAACTCGTCTTTATTAGGCCTGCTGCTGTTCCTAGGTAGCTTCTCTCTCCTCTCCCCCTCCTCCTGTCTGGGTCTAATTGCAGGAGTGGAGCCTGGTGTGCGGGAGTCAGGGTGTCAGCTGCAGCCCATCTATCTCAATCAACCTCACCTTCATATACCCGGTCAACCCTCAGTCTGTGTCAGGTCATAGTCAAGGCAATCACAGTCAGTCTCGCTCATGAGCAAACGGAGCAAAAGTCTGCAACTTGTGTATTTGCCTGTTTTTATTGCATTTTTTTGTATTTATTTCTTTAATCAATTGCAATTGCCGTTGCTAAGTAACCCCTGCAAAATGGCCTTGGGAAGTAACTTGTTTCAGTGGAACATGTGTACGTTCAAAATTTGTTGTAGTTGTACAACATTTAAAATTCCAATGCAAAGAAAGCAGCGGGAAACGGACATCGGTGAAAAGATATTCATCCTTTAGCACTGGAGCAATCCCGAAAGTGGAACGTCATGGACATAGACTACTTCATGCCTGATACAAATCTTTGTGTAATTGTATAAATTATAGAGAACAGCATCAGGGAAAAACAACAAACATCTACTTTTAGTCTGCGGACTGCTGTTAGTTCCACATGATCCCAGTCCCACCTGGAACGGTTTAAGTTTTATAGGTCCCATGACATGCTACTTTTTGGATGCTTTTATATAGACCTTGGTGGTCCCCTAATACTGTATCTGACGTCTCTTTTATATAGACCTTAGTGGTCCCCTAATACTGTATCTGAAGTCTCTTTATATAGACCTTAGTGGTCCCCTAATACTGTATCTTAAGTCTCTTTTATATAGACCTTAGTGGTCCCCTAATACTGTATCTGAAGTCTCTTTTATATAGACCTTAGTGGTCCCCTAATACTGTATCTGAAGTCTCTTTTATATAGACCTTAGTGGTCCCCTAATACTGTATCTGAAGTCTCTTTTATGTAGACCTTAGTGGTCCCCTAATACTGTATCTGAAGTCTCTTTTATATAGACCTTAGTGGTCCCCTAATACTGTATCTGAAGTCTCTTTCATGTAGACCTTAGTGGTCCCCTAATACTGTATCTGAAGTCTCTTTACCAAATTCAGCCTTGGTGCAGAATTACACTAAAGCCAGTCCCACAATGAGCTTTACTTAGGATGTGGAAATGGTGTGGAGTCATAACAAACCCAGTTGTCTCCATCAAGGAGAAACACACAGATGACAGATACAGAAGTCATATACTCTGAGAGGCATTGGAGATCCTATTATGAATAATTAATATGAAAATCATTGGTTAAATGTAATTTTCCCATTACACATTTCTGATTCTGTAGCTATTAAGGAGAGAGAGGGTAAGGTAAAAGCTGGGGGTGTGGCCTTGACCAACTGCAATTTTGCTCTTTTGAAAGCCATGATGTCTCTCTCTCATGGGTGGGCAAAGCAGAGAAAGGGGAGGTAAACTTGCTCCTTATGACCTCATAAGGGGCACGATTCCAGATCGTCCCATCTGAGCTTTCATTTTCTCAAAGGCAGAGCAGGATACCCAGGGCTCGGTTTACACCTAGCACCATTTCTAGCTACTGCGGGACCATAGGCAGGCTGGGGGAATGCATATTAATGTTAAAAAACCTCATGAAGTAAAACGGTCATGCCATGGGACCTTTAAGGTATGGTAATCCATGTTAATCAAATACACTTTCTGTCAAATTCAATGAATATAGCCTTACCTAATAAAAATAAAATATTCTGCATTAGTAAATGGGAAATAAAAAGGAGTGCAAAAGCCACAAAACACTGTTCCAGTCAATTGGCAACAGGCAGTGGCAGTTGATGGTAGGTGGCGGAGGGTGTTATTATGGATCCCTCATAACTTCTAGACAAGTCCTGCCCTACAAAGCATCATAATTGGTTGGGTTTAGGTATTGACCTCGAGTGGTTAAGGTTAGGATAGCCAATTGGTCAGGAGAAGGGACATGGACAAATCGGGTTACATTACGCTGTGTTGGCAAGGACTCCTGGCTAATAGTACTGTGTGTGTGTGTGTGTGTGTGTGTGAAGGCTATCAAAGGGCGGGCCTTGCCTAGAAGTTGTGTGGGATCCATAATGATGCGCGGGAGGGGGAGAGGCAGCATGTGAATGTGCCAGCTGGCCAGTAGTTATCTGTCCATGAATCTGGGGTGGCGGATCTGTATTTGTCTAACAGTTGAGTTCAAATATACAGTGGTGTGAAAAAGTGTTTGCCCCCTTCCTCATTTCCTGTTCCTTGGCATGTTTGTCACACTTAAGTGTTTTGGAACATCAAACCAATTTAAACAATAGTCAAGGACAACACAAGTAAACACAAAATGCAATTTGTAAATGAAGGTGTTTATTATTAAAGGTGAAAAAAAATCCAAACCATCATGGCCCTGTGTGAAAAAGTGATTGCCCCCTAAACCTAATAACTGGTTGGGCCATCCTTAGCAGCAACAACTGCAACCAAGCGTTTGCGATAACGTGCAATGAGGCTTTTACAGCGTCCTGGAGGAATTTTGGCCCACTCATCTTTGCAGAATTGTCCTAATTCAGTTACATTAGAGGGTTTTCGAGCATGAATGGCCTTTTTAAGGTCCTACCACAACATCTCTATAGGATTCAGGTCAGGACTTTGGCTAGGCCACTCCAAAGTCTTCATTTTCTTTTTCTTTAGCCATTCGGTGGTGGACTTGCTGGTGGGTTTAGGATCATTGATCTGCTGCAGAACCCAAGTTCGTTTCAGCTTGAGTACACGAACAGATGGTCGGACATTCTCCTTTAGGATCTCTTGGTAGACAGCAGAATTCATAGTTCCTTTTATCACGGCAAGTCTTCCAGGTCCTGAAGCAGCAAAACAGCCCCAGACCGTCACACTACCACCACCATATTTTACTGTTGGTATAATGTTCTTTTTATGAAATGCAGTGTTCCTTCTACGCCAGATATACTTGGACACACACCTTCCAAAGAGTTCCACTTTTGTCTCATCGGTCCACAGAATGTTGTCCCAAAAGTCTTGGGGATCATCAAGATGTGTTCTGGAGAAATTGAGACGAGCTTTGATGTTCTTTTTGCTCAGCAGTGGTTTTCTCCTTGGAACTCTGCCATGCAGGCCATTTTTGCCCAGTCTTTTCCTGATGGTGGAGGCATGAACGCTGACCTTAACTGAGGCAAGTGAGGCCTGCAGTTCTTTGGACGTTGTTGTGGGGTCTTTTGTGACCTCTTGGATGAGTCGTCGCTGCGCTCTTGGGGTAATTTTGGGCGGCCGGCCACTCCTGGGAAGGTTCACCACTGTTCCATGTCTTCGCCATTTGTGGATAATGGCTCTCACTGTGGTTCGCTGGATTCCCAAAGCTTTGGAAATGGCTTTATAACCCTTTCCAGACTGATAGATCTCAATTACTTTCTTTCTCAATTGTTCCTGAATTTCTTTGGGTCTCGGTATGATGTGTAGCTTTTAAGGATCTTCTGGTGGACCTTACTGTGTCAAGCAGCTCCTAATTAAGTGATGCCTTGATTGTGAACAGGTGTGGCAATAATCAGGCCTGGGTGTGGCTAGAGAAATTGAACTCAGGTGTGGACAACCACAGTTATAGTATGTTTTAACAAGGGGGGCAATCACTTTTTCACACAGGGCCATGATGGTTTGGATTTTTTTTCTCCTTTAATAGTAAACCCCTTCATTTACAAATTGCATTTTGTGTTTACTTGTGTTGTCCTTGACTATTGTTTAAAATGGTTTGATGTTCCGAAACACTTAAGTGTGACAAACATGCAAAGGAACAGGAAATGAGGAAGGGGGCAAACACTTTTTCACACCACTGTAAACAATCTTTGCGCAGCATCGCTTACAGCATTTGTATGCTTTTGCATATTCCATTAGCATACTTCTAAATTGTTGCCATAAAAAGGGTGTAGATTTAAGACCCCGTCTGACGCATATCTCTGCAGAACGGTGTGTTCCATAAACTATAAGACTCAATAATCTCTCTCCTAGAGGGGACGGAACTATTTGCCAATGCCCTCCAACAGGTGTGCTTGGCTGTGTACAGCGTACTGTAAGAGATAGTGATAATCAAACATTTAAACAGCTTGTGGGAGAGACCATTCATTTACACTCTCCCAAAATGGTGTTGCTGCTCAACGATGTCAACGTGAAAGAGCAAACAAAGTGAACTAAACCATGACTATAAGTTTTTTCATGGGGTGGATTTTTATGAGCCTGGAAAGAAGTGTCTGAACATACTGACTGCAAAATCACTGTCAATTACTTTTAAGGCGCGCAACTAAGAGGGTAAAATCTAAAATTAGATTCATATATTTTTATTAAAACATGGATTTGACTACTCTTAACAAACACGTTATTGTTCATGACATGCAACAGTAAGTAGACTGGGCTGTAGATGATGATGGATTTGAGTTGATCACTGACAACACTGCCTTCTGGGTTATTACGTTTCGAAACAAGACACTTTTGATTGTCTGCTGCTGCCTGATGAGATTTGAGAACAGAAGATTAAGCTCTAGAGCGCCGTCTGAGCTGAAACAAGTAAACAAGCTCACAAGGTGTTCTTAGAAAAGAGTCCTGATCACTGAAAGTATTCCAAGGGCACTCAAATCACTCTGAGGTTTAGATTTGAGATGATTATTTTTTATTTTTCTATTCTTTGGAATTATTATTAGTGTTAGGGCCATTGTAAAAATAAAAATGGACAGAGCAGGGAGAGAGCTGTAACATTCCAACAACAACAAAAAAACTAATTCTCTGAGATTTAGGAGGTAAATTCATGAGAAAAAAAATTGAACATTCTCTGAGATTAAAGTGGTAAATAACTCACAAATTTATCGAAAAAAATATTTAAAAAAATATATTTTTTCAAGGAACCACATTGCTTCATTGTAACTGCAGTTGATATTATCTGATATTGATATTATTACCTTATCATAATATATTGCAATTGGATTTAGCAATTAGGAAATACTAGGTATTTAAGACCAGAATTATCATATTATCAAAAGTAATTGTCTTAAAATTGCTTGCAGGTGTTGTACAGGGTTTTTTAACATGTAAATTTAGAGCTACAATGTCACAATATCTTACTGTTTGCATGTTAGGATCATACCATCAAAGGCAATGTGTTCTGGGAAACAATAATAATATTCTAATGCTCTCTAAAAATGTTACAGATTACAGGTCTGTAATGGCAATGCATCTCGGGAAAATAAAGGAAAAAGTGTGAATAACACTTTGAAATATTTATATTTTACCAGTTTATTTTAAGGCAACACTATAGGCTAATCTTTCCAAATTAAGATTTTAAAGGAACCATTTTTTTGAATAATTATTACACAGAATTTACTTTACTTTATTACACTTTACGACAGAATGTTTTTTCTTCTGTCTGAACATAAACTGATGGAAAACGCTCCAACTTTTTTGCTTAAGTCCTCTGGCCATACCTATGAAGACAATTGTAAGACATATCCAATTCTGTGGCTAGGTCAATGAATTTATTTACTGTCAAGTGATATTGTTGCCAATTCTATTAATATTAAAACATTTTTACATCCAACTTCACTGACTGATTAGCGGTGGTGTGAAGGTGTGTCTGTTGTGCTGGTTCTTGCTGTAGGTAGGAGATTTCCCGTAAGAGAACTGTGTCCGCACTCGGACAGAAAGCAGTAAGAACTCTCAGGTGGCGGTATAACTTTACATACAAAGTGGACTTTAAGGAGCTTTAACGGCATCATTCTGAGTTGTTGCACCTCTTTTACTGTGAAGAACATACAGTAAGTACGGTCCCAGAGATGTTGACAGCGGTGATATGGTCAATACCCCAAAATACCAGTCAGTTTTTACAGCAGGGATTTTAGGTGTAATACGTGGAGGGGCAACCAAAGGCCTGGTAATTACACATACTGTATGTTTCAAATGTTTACTTTTCTGCTGGTGGCATCTGGAGAGAGGTAAAGTATGTCTTTTTGGAGGGATAATCATGATACATTTCACTTTAGCAAATATATTTGAACACAGCAGAACATAATGGAATATAAAGTATGGTAGACTTCTAACAAGCGTCTGATGTGTACCTCAATAGCTTTTAGAAATAACAGACATGCTTTGTGGGAGCGCCTTGCTTACACTGTGTTCTTACACTTTTCCATCCCAATAGCACACACTTCAAGGCCTTTTTTTACCGAGTCCTGCACTGATGAATAGATGATCTGTTGCAAAGATTCCATCATCTGGCAGAGTTTAAGGCGATACCTGAAGAATCCAGGAAATCAAACATTGTTGATTTGTAGACTACTTGAACAAGCAAAGCTTTCTATCCACCAGAAACCATAAAATATTTCACTAAATCAGTGGTAGTGCTGTAAAGCGTTACGCACAGACCCTCTCACCATAGTTACATTGTGTGGAAAAAGGCGTTTGGCCCCAAAGTGTGAATGACAGAGGCACCGTTCTCCCTGTTACATGTGTAGCATAAATAGACTACAGTCCAGAGAGCACTCATTTAATATTTTGTATATTTTGTATATTTTGTAATTGTATATTTTGTCTGTCCAATTTAGAAAAGGGCCAATTTTTAAAATAAAATCAAAGTTTTTAGAAAAAAAACTAATTACGAAATGCTGACTGGTTGAACAAATCGGTCACTTAATTTCCTATTTCATATCTCGTCTGTGACAAAAAACATGTCTTTGAAGAAGACATTTGTGTTGTGAGCTGAGACGTGGAGTGCATCAAAGTAACTGCTGTAATGTCAGTCTGACTGTGAGACAGATGAATTAAAGAAAGCCCCGGCACAGCATCTACAATCTCTCACGTCAGGCCGCAAATGTCAAGTGGACTTTCAATACGCAGCTCCGTTTCTAATTTATTTCCATATCATTACCTTAAATGCCAAACTTTCACATGTATGTGTGTGTATTTGTGATCATTTGTAAGCGTGTCTGCAGTCCAAAGACTGACAGACGGTCTGTTCCCATCATGTCAGGCGCTTCTTCTCCACTGAGTGGACTGACTTGCACTTTTACAAGAAGGATCAAAGGGCATTCTTATTGTTAACTAATGTTTAAGAATACCAGAGCTTACTTGCTGTCTCAATCACCAGAGATGGCAAAAGTACTCACTTCCCATACTCAAGTAGAAGTACAGATAATTGTCTTAAAAAATAGTCTGGTAAAAGTAGAAGTACTGATTTATCGTCTTAAGTAAAAGTAACAAAGTACAGGCTTAGAAATTTACTTAAAGTATAAAAATAATGGTAGCCTTATATATGACAAAGCTACCTGGACCAGACAGATGTTACTAGAGAGCACGCTGAGAAACTACAGTGGACATGGAAAAAAGGCTCTTTATTCTTTATTCTTTATTCTTTATATGCCTTTGGCTACATTTTAAATGGCTGTCTGCCAATAGGCCTAAACCATATAGCTTATTTATTGTGACAGAGACTGGGACTCCAGGTTAATAAGATTCTGACCGTGTAGCAAGATATGAATTCCAGTGTGATTTTGTGGGAACTCTGTGTATATTCCCGTCCAATTAGATTCAATTTGGTATTGGTAACTCCAGTGAAATTATTTTAAATTTAGGGAGGACTAGATTAGGACTGGATTTAAAGATGATTCTGGTTTCCAACTTGGCCCCAGGTGTGTCTGTTAAAACACGGACGGAGACTACTTCTCTCTGTTGATGCTTCATTACAATCAAGCAACAGCATAAACATGGGCGTGGGTATCTCTGCTATGGCTGTGTGTGTGTGTGGTAATAAAATAAATAAATAACATTGCAAAGGCTACCTTACACGATGCATAGGAATCATATATGCTAAATAATAACAATAAACCCACTATTAATTACATTATCTTAATGAGCAAGGACGTTCAGCAATCGCCATTATATCGAATCAACAGCCAGGTGTAACCTAGCTAACAGGTGTAACCTAGGTAACAGGTGTAACCTAGGTAACAAGTGAAGAACACAAACAAGCTAACTTTTAAATGTGCCAGAACTACAGACCAATACAACAACCGGCTGACAACATCAGGTATATGACTTACAGTTCTCAAAGACGCACACACACAATCTCAGCTGTTTCTTTTTCTTTTCTCTCACTTTTGTCTCCGCGTGCTTTGCGCGCCCGCTCGCAGTGTGAGGCGCGTGTCCGCGCTATTCTCCGACATGCACTCACAATCACACCTGATAGACGACCTTCAGTACAAAACTAAAGTAACGAGCCATTTTTGTAAAATGTAAGGAGTAGAAAGTACCGATATTTGTGTTAAAATGTAACGAAGTATTTATACTTCATTACTTCCCATCTCAGTCAATCACCATACAATCTCCTGCATACGCTATACAAACACAATGCCTTTTGCTTATAAATAGCCCTGACACATTCATAGTAACAATCAAATTCAATTCATCTAATAATAAAAACCATAACTTCCTATAATCCGTGGAACAGGGAAAAAGCTAAAGAAATAGTTTTGCCCCGGTAAATATGAAACAAAAATCCAGCCTCTAACAAGTGCAAAGGTTTTTTATGTTCTGTACATGTATCCTGTAGTCACCATGCAAGCCACCTGCGGGTTGAGTAATAACACATTCTGTCACTATTATTACACTTTATCTGTGAAAGCAGCCATAATAATTATATGTGCTTGGTAGGAGTGAAAGATGTGTACAAGAAATTCCTAGATCATCAGTATCAAACTAAGCAGAGGCATCACTTAAACCCTTGTGTTCCATCCTCATTATATGAATGACCCAGAGGTCTGTAGGTGTGAAGGACACCTATGGTTAACAGTCACTCTCTCTCCCCCCTCCCTGCTGCCTTAGATTGACTGGCTATCCCTTTCTGTTTGGATTTCTTCTATGCATTTGTCTTAATTCCTCTCTTTCTTTGGCCTCCTCTCTCTACGGTAATCTTCAATGGATTAAGCCACTAAGGCCCGGATGGTTTAATTTATTTTTCCTTTCTATTCTCCTTCTCTTTCATTTCATCTATTCCTGTTTCTTTCCATCTGTATCCAGGCAGACTCATCCTTAAACCGCTAGCTGATAGAGAGGAATTACCGGTCTTCCTCTCTTCACGTTCATCATCCCAGGACACCACGGGATTACACCGGCCATTCATATGGACATAAAGGCCTTTGCATATTTCAACGCCATAACATTTAACACTCTTTGAAATATATGGCACAAATGTCTGCTCCAAAAGGACTAATCCCTGCTTTCTCTCTTTGAGTTTCTGTCCCACTTCTTGTGTCCTCCTCAGTCCAGGTTCAGCCAGATGATTAAAGGCCAGCTGACAGGCTTTGGCTTCTTTGCATGAATGATTGAGAATAGCCTCATAAAAAAGGAAACGTGTTGACTGGTCAGGGATATAAATTGGATCAGCAGCCTCTGTGTGTTTTCCGGACCCTCCTGATTTACAAATTCCGAGTTTGTGTGATTACATTGATTTTGTACACTCTAGGTGGACTTTGACTTCCTTTCATTTTACTTGCCATTGATAATCAACTTGCAGATCTATATAACCTGCTAAAGACATTTGGTCGCAGTGCATTTACTACGATTATTTTAAATGTATTCCATTATTGTATTTATGGAAATGCTCTTTAGCAACCGCTACACATTGAATGTTGAAGAAAAGATCATGCAGACGTAACGTATTGCACTAATCTGCTGTTGGGTTCTTGGATGCACCAGCAGAGGATTTTGAGAATGTTCACCACTAGGAAGAGATGATGACATTTTGTGATAGGATTAAACATGACATGTTGTGCAATGTCATGGATTACCTGTCTAAAGTTTCATTAGACATGTCACCTGTGAAAAAACAACTAACTCAAGCACACATCAACTGATAACACTGAACATTTCTAAAAGAGAGAAGAAGAGCAAAACTAAAAATAAATATCAGTGTAACATTGTTTCTGGCTGAGCTCCTGTCCACTACTGTTCTTGTCTATCATGTCAAAGCTCTCATCACAATGTAGAAATTCAGTCCATTATTCCACTGTGTGTATGTGTGTGTGTGTGTGTGTGTGTGTGTGTGTGTGTGTGTTTATAAAACCACAGAGAGCAGGACAGAGCACAAGGGTGCAAGAAAGGGAGAGGGAAAGAAACAGAGATCACAGGTATTGATTTTTCTTACTTTTAGTGTAGGTGATAAGGCAGGCGGGGGGGGGGGATATACCTGGAGGGGAGAGATCGAGAGAGAAATGTTGTTAGAAAACAACGTACACATACACGTCCAGCAGTTGGGTGCTGTGGGGTATAGGCAGTGACAGCTGAATTATGGATTTCTGTAATGTGGAGGACAGAGTGAGGGAGAGAGTCAGTTGGGCTTAGCTTTACAACCACATTGTCAAACTGACATGCTACACACACACACACACACATCGCAGTATTCCCTTTTAAATCCTCACGTGTATGTGTGTGTGTGTGTGTGTGTGTGTGTGTGTGTGTGTACAGGAGCAGAGAAAGAGAGAGAGCAGGACGAGTTGTTTAACCATTAGGTGTGATGATGGATGGCGGACTCGAGTTTCCATGTGCGATGGAATCCGAGTCATATTTATTAGTAAAATTCTTAACTTTGTAAACTGACCTGTAAGTATCAGAGGTACAGCCATGATTTGAGCTAAAGGAATCCTCTAATTGCTAAGGAAAAGAAAAGTGTCATTCATCATTTAGAGTGGTCTGGAGCCCCAACATGCGCTATGTAAGAGGCAGGGTACCAGGCAAATACATTCACTACACTACACACACCAGATGTTCGTTCTTGCATTCACACCAACAGGAAAATTTGAATTTCAAATACACATGCACGTCTTTGGAGGAAAGTAAAACACACACAGACAGAACATGGAAACTTTACACAGAAATAATCCAGCCGGTTAGTGTTTTACCTACACTGTAAATAATGGCTGTAAGATCTCCAGTTATTTACTTTGGATTTCACAGTAACACTACTGTATATGATTTTTACAGTAGAATGCTGGGAAGTTTTAAAATCACAGTATTAAAATTGAAATCACTGTAGTCAAAGCATTACTGTAAGAAAATCACAATATAGCCACTATAGTACTGTAAAGAGTATATTAAACTACTGTATTTTTACTATTTTATCTTGTGTTGTGTTTAATTGTTTTGTATTTTACCATGAATACATAAAATACTGTACATGGAAGTACGGTACCTTTACTTTAAAAAGAATTCACATTAACATGCTGCCAATTGTTGCCAGTAAGTTACCGTAAATTTTACGTTAAATTTGTTAGTGTAGAAGTTACACGAGATCACCAATTGTATCCTCGCTTCACTGGCTTTATATTAAATGTAGTATTTAATTAAAGTACTGCTTACTTTAAGAGCCCTACATGGCTAAACTTCCCAGTAAATTGTTTACCTCCTCGACCGCTATATGCCGAATGTGTCTCTTAGATCATCGTTCATTCATAGATCATTTTTGGTGTCAGCCCTGTGTTGTGTATTGTTGCTATCCGTCGTTTGTATTGGTTTTATTGTGAACTGTTTTTATTTTGAAGCACTTTGTGATTTTGCATCTGTAAAAGGTGCTATACAAATACGCCTTACTTACAGAAATGCAACCACACATTTAAAAGAGCACTTCCACGCTGAAGAGCGTTTAGTTGTACTTTTATAAGTCAGGACCCCAAATATTCAACAGACCTCATAAAGCCTAATTAAGTCGGATGCCAATAAAACGTTCTAAAGGTCTATAATGAGAGGCGCCCAAGGGGACGTCACCAAGATATTATACAAGTGGGTGATGTTACACCGGTGGGTGCAACAGAGCATGATACTGGACAGCGAGTGATAGCAACCCAGACGCAGCTGTCGTGGGGGGAGGATTTTTCAGCAATGACTGAAATATATACACTTGTCTGCTGTAATATGCCAGTTGATAGAAGTAAGAAAAATCCTAAATTGGCAAGAAATGATGAGGATGATCTGGTGAACATGAATTAAATTTTGCATTAGGATTATAGTAGCTTAGTTATTTCAGTTCATTTCTGTACCATATTTAAACTTCAATTCCAAATTTATTCAGATTTTTGAGTCACCTGTTACCACCTGGCAAATTTTCAGTCCGTGACCGTGACGATACATCAGCTGGGGATGCCTTTTAAATAACCTTTTTTTTTTTTTTTACTAGTAAAAACTCTAAATAGAATTCTAAAAATAGGCAAATGCCAAAACTTTTTTTTAACATGCTCACACTATGCTTTTGGGCTTTTCCCCTTTCCTTAATTGTGTTATATATCTTTTCATGCATGGTAAAGGTTTAAAACGTGAAAAAGTCAACCCCAAAGGGACTTACCAACAGAAACCACTGTTTACCAACTGCAACTTTATTGTAGTCCAGCCATTACTTTACTAGACAAATGTGCATCACTTTGTAACACACGTTATAATGCTCACCTAGCTGCTAGCGTAGCACTCTCTCATACTCTGCTTCTGACTGGCTAGTAGTCCTTACCTAGGTACTGTCAGGGCACACCCTCATACTCTGCTTCTGACTGGCTAGTAGTCCTTACCTAGGTACTGTCAGGACCCTCATACTCTGCTTCTGACTGGCTAGTAGTCCTTACCTAGGTACTGTCAGGACCCTCATACTCTGCTTCTGACTGGCTAGTAGTCCTTACCTAGGTACTGTCAGGGACCCTCATACTTCTGCTTCTGACTGGCTAGTAGTCCTTACCTAGGTACTGTCAGGGCACACCCTCATACTCTGCTTCTGACTGGCTAGTAGTCCTTACCTAGGTACTGTCAGGGCACACCCTCATACTCTGCTTCTGACTGGCTAGTAGTCCTTACCTAGGTACTGTCAGGGCACACCCTCATACTCTGCTTCTGACTGGCTAGTAGTCCTTACCTAGGTACTGTCAGGGCACACCCTCATATTCTGCTTCTGACTGGCTAGTAGTCCTTACCTAGGTACTGTCAGGGCACCTCATACTCTGCTTCTGACTGGCTAGTAGTCCTTACCTAGGTACTGTCAGGGCACACCCTCATACTCTGCTTCTGACTGGCTAGTAGTCCTTACCTAGGTACTGTCAGGGCCCTCATACTCTGCTTCTGACTGGCTAGTAGTCCTTACCTAGGTACTGTCAGGGCACACCCTCATACTCTGCTTCTGACTGGCTAGTAGTCCTTACCTAGGTACTGTCAGGACACACCCTCATACTCTGCTTCTGACTGGCTAGTAGTCCTTACCTAGGTACTGTCAGGGCACACCCTCATACTCTGCTTCTGACTGGCTAGTAGTCCTTACCTAGGTACTGTCAGGGCACACCCTCATACTCTGCTTCTGACTGGCTAGTAGTCCTTACCTAGGTACTGTCAGGGCACACCCTCATACTCTGCTTCTGACTGGCTAGTAGTCCTTACCTAGGTACTGTCAGGGCACACCCTCATACTCTGCTTCTGACTGGCCAGTAGTCCTTACCTAGGTACTGTCAGGGCCCTCATACTCTGCTTCTGACTGGCTAGTAGTCCTTACCTAGGTACTGTCAGGGCACACCCTCATACTCTGCTTCTGACAACAAAGATGGAAAAGAAGTGTCATGTCTCACTCTGTAGCTAAAACAGAGAGCTCA
Organism: Etheostoma nigrum; assembly: GCA_029931835.1. NCBI lineage: Eukaryota > Metazoa > Chordata > Actinopteri > Perciformes > Percidae > Etheostoma > Etheostoma nigrum. The sequence goes on from CM057238.1 coordinate 4,208,948, forward strand.
ACACACAGGGTGAAAAGAGGAGCTGCAGCAATGTGCAGTACAACAAATATATGGTGTTTTTTAACATTAAACCATGTAAACCTATTCTGGTACAACCTCTAAATACAATTATGAACCTGGAAATGAGCAGAATATGAGCACTTTAAATCTGTTCACACAAGTTGTTCTTGCTTCAGGTCGAATGAATTACAGCATTCCAGGTAAGCATGTGGATTTTATTGGTTTAATAAGTTAAACATTTAGGAAAGTTATTTTTTTAACCCATAAAGGAAGAGTTAACGCTTTGGAACATTCTAAATCACCAATTTCAGATACATTCATTTTTTTGGACAGCAAAACAATTCACCATTCTGCTGCCACTCTGGTCACATTATAGTGATGAATGCTGTCTTTTTATCATATCTTTGTTGTGATGAAGCGTAACCTCACTGACACAATCACATTGTGTGTCCACAGTCATCTTCAACTGTTTATTTCCTCTATTGTTAAGCAACAATGCCTCAGACATACATCCTTTCATTTTATCTACTTTTAAATCTGGAACAAAGGTGTGTGTGTGTGTGTGTGTGTGTGTGTGTGTGTGTGTACTGAATGGTACTGAATGGAATGTGTGTGTGTGTGTGTGTGTGTGTGTGTGTGTGTGTAAGGCAGCAGGAGAGCAGTCTAAGGAGCCTTGGGATAAAGTGTGTGAGAGGAGATAAGGATAACACACAAACACTCTGTTGGATTAGAAATATTATATATTCTGTTACCTAACAGACACAGAGCGTCTCTCTCACACACACAAACACACACAAACACACACATAAATACAGTGCGCTCCATGACCATGGAATTTGGTGGTGCACACAATAAAACTTCATACCGTGTACACACGTTTCAACTCTCCACTCAATTACCTTCAAACACTTGTGTATTCACAAACACACACATAAAGTAATCTACAACACCCAACGTTCACCTCAGCTTGATACTGTGTGTGTATGTGTGTGTGTGTGTGTGTGTGCAGAGAGAGAGCAAAAATGAGAGAGCAGGTGTGTGAGAGTATCATGTGTGTACTTATTGTAGTAAATTAATGTAGGACATTAAGAGGTGTGTGAGCATGCATGTGAGTGTATTTTGTCTGTGTGTGTATGTACTTTATGTGTGTGTGTACAGTGTAGTACAATATTTATGTAGATGTAATTTTGATACACAAATATTCCCTGACACACGGACAAGCACAAAAACAGGCCACTTTGAGTATTACTGCACAAGCAGTTGGTTTGCAGACAGCTGAAAATGCGTACAAAGCTTGTGGTACCGTGTTTTACCATGGAAACCCAATAAATAAATAAATCAATATCATGAGTATCTAATAATGCTGAATTAAAAAGCCAATGTTACGACACAATATCTCATACCAATATCTATAACATACTTTCTGATTTTTGACTGACTAAATCATGACTATAATACAGTGATTGGCTGGTTCTTGTCTGAATGATTGAGGTCAGGTCTGTGACTAGCTTGTCCTTGTTTCGTGCCATTCTTGCTAGATCTCTGATTGGCTGGTTTCTGTTTGATGTAGTATAGGTTAGGGCTGTGATTGGTTGGTGGTATTTCAGCTTAAAGCTGTGATTGGCTGTGTGGTGATGCAGCTCTTGTAATTGTAGACAAAATATGGTGTCATGCTGACCCTAGACTACAGCTTTGGTTTTGGGGAAGGGGGGGTGGGTTGCAAAGAAGTTTAAGGTTATGCCATTTTCACAAATAATGCTGACATTGGTAATTGTGCTTAGTAATAGTGTAAAATATGAAATGCCATATAAATCTCTTTATAGTAAACACATTAACCTTAAATTAGTTTAATTGAAAAAGAACTTACATTTGATGATAAATAAATTTGAATTAACATCCTTCAAAAAAAGGCACTGTTATTTGATGCTTAATTAAAATACTTGTAGAAGAAAATTAACTGTAAATAATACAACAAATTGCTGCTTGCAACCCTAATAATTTCCTCCGAAAGATGCGGGCAACAGTTAAGCAGTCAAGTGTGAGTATGAACTCATTCCCAACCATATATGATAAATGTATGTAATACCCAATTTATTATGCTTTTACATACAGCTGTTTTCAAGACAAGTGTTCCTGGAGTTTTCCATACAAGCCAAATATAACATCTATGAAATTGTCCAATAACAAGCGTGGCTAATGGTGACCTATTATTATTTTAAGTGCTATACTGGGTCTTATTAGTGTATGCCTTACACCATTACAGTCTACAGGAGAAGTAATTATTAAAAATGAAGATGGTGGGGAGGGGGGTAATATGAACTGAAAGTGTTGAGTAGGAAGAAGGTTGCCCTGTACCACCTAATTACCATTTTGGACATTACTTGTGCTGAGAGAAACAGTGCCCACACTGTTGTGTAACATTGCAACAAGACTGAGTGTGTAGCTTGTTAGTGGCCCCCAAAGGCTACAATATTTATTACACTCCCCGAAACATACTGTAAGTGTTAAAAAATAAACTTGATAACTGATAATTTCCTAATAGTTGTATTCGAACTGCGTCGGTTACGACACTATGGGAACGCCCATAGTGTCGTAACCGACGCAGTGTCTCGTTCCCCTATCTCGGGGAACAAGGGTTACATACGTAACCCGAGACGTTCCCTCTACTACGTATATCAAGGCCAAATGAGAAAGGGAACTTAACATCAAAATTACAACAAAAGACTGGTTCAACATGTATGAAACACAACACACCACCACAAATTCAAGGCTATGGAGGGAGATTGGATATTTAGCCAAGATACTATTAATCAAAAGCAAAACAACAAATACAAGAAACTGGCATAAGAGAAGACTATAAAACAATGGTTAGAAATCATAGAAGATGTTTAAACTGTGGGAAAAAATAACCAACCAGCTGAGAGTGAAAGAAAATGTGCTCCTTCATGAATGGAAGAAATTGGTGATTTATGGCATTGGTTGTATGCACAAAAAACAAATAAAACCAAAAGGTCAGGGTCACAAATCCCATTGTGTATCATCTTTGGTCTTGGTCCACGCCAGAGCCAAATCTCAGCCTGAATGCTCCATAAAGGCAAGATTCTTTTCTACCACACAATCTGGGCATCATGCAGTCATCAATACTTGCATTTTTCAGTTTCAGTCTCTAAAGTGCTTATTGTGTTTGGAGTAGCGGCTCACACTGGGAAAGAGGTCGACAGCCCATCAGAGGGCTGAATATATGGAAAAAATTGCACAGGCAATTTAGAGTTTCAAACTTGCCTAACTGCATGTCTTTGAACTGTGGGAGGAACACACAAACTCTTGCTGACCTTCTTACTGTGAGGCAACAGTGCTCACCACTGAGCCACCACACATTGAGGGACTAATGAATATCATGAGAGTATCAGAGTTCACTGAACTCTGATACTCTGTTACACAGAGACGGGGGCTAACACAGCAGGGGCTTAAAAAATTAATAAAAAGATTTGTGTCATAATGTGTAATGTAATTTCTTATTGGTTTATAACATTGGTATAAAAAAAAGTATCTTTTAGGAACCGGTAATAAAGTCACAGTATTGGTATTGGTACTGGTATCAATGTTTTTTTGAAAGTTCCCCAGCCGAATGGGTAAAAATAATCAGGTGCTATGACCTACTTTTGCTCTCATTTAACTTCAACCACATAAATGCTTTCAGTGTTTTTGCATAAAACAGTATGTTCTTTCAGAGTGTGTTTATATATTATTATGACTGAAATCACACACTGGTTTTGAGCGAAATTACCACAGAAGTCTAGTTGAGTATAGAAAAACAATCATTTGTATTAGATTTTGCTGCACTGTAGCTAATGAAGAGCAAATCCATATTAAGATTGGGTCTATGAGTTTATATATATATATATATATATATATATATATATATATATACAGTATATATATATATATATATATATATATATATATATGGCATAGGCAGCTGCAGCTAAACACATTAGGCCTGGTGTTCAGTGCAGATTAAAATCATCACATATTATTCTGCTCATTGCTTGTGTGTGTGTGTGTGTGTGTGTGTGTGTGTGTGTGTGTGTGTTGTGTGTGTGTGTGTGTGTGTGCGTGTGTATGTGTGTGAAGCAGACAGAGATATCTCCCCGTTGCCTCATTGTTTTGTGTGTGACAGCACCTTTTGTACAGCTTGGCGTTGGACGCTACTCACTATATAAAAGGGTTCAGGCAGGGAGCAGAAAGAGAGAGAAAGATTATGGTCAGAATAATTTCCACAGCCACGGAGAATATGAAGACAATGACGTTTGGGTGGAAGAGAGTACTGAGTAAGACACACACACACAAGATAATCAGTATGGTGCCTTCTTTGGCTAGAGAATAGAGTGAGAGAGATGTTTATATGAATAGATAGTACTATAATCACATCATCTATTACTATTACTTTTCTAAGCTCTTTAAAATGGCATTCTTTTGAATATGCTCTTTAATTTAGTCAGTATAGTTGTAAGACAACAAATAACAAGATGTTTGTTTGGGTTGCAGCCTGGGAAAACACTTTAAAATGACCAGTGCTAATGTGACAGCTTCATAAATGCGTGTGTAAGAATTGGCTTAAATGACTCTGTCATGGAAGTCTAGGCATCCTCTTGTTTATATCAGTCACAGTGCAAATATTAATATCTAAATTATTTCAGTGGCTCCCTAAACTAAAACCATTCTGTCAAAGATCAATAAACCAAAGCACACTCAAAGGATAGTTTGCCAATTTCAATCTAGCTCTGTGTCATCTTTGTGTGGGCAGGGAGTGCAGATGAACAGTGTTTGGCTTCCCTCCCTATGTGGTGCCATGGGCAGTGAGGACACTATACTTACATTAAGGAAAGCATACCTAAAGTCAAGGGTTAGTGGCTCGACTCTCTACATGTTCGACTTTTTCATAAACCACTCGCTTATTGAACTCTTTGTCATTTTACAAGGGCAGGGCAGGTGGAGTCCAAGTAACTTGCCTGAGCTTTTGTGCTGCGACTGGCTATCGACAGTTTTATGGGAGAACACTTTAAAACCAGAAATTGAAGTTCAGAGCAAGGCCACGATTTCCAATTAAGTGGTGCTGGAGCTTCTAGACGAGCACCACACTGACTTTCCAACAAGTTTTGTGGTATGAGTAATTTGAACTTTGACCCAAAAATAAGTTCATTCTGGCATTGCTGAGGGGCAGACTTTATGACATGAATAGAAAGTTAATTCTGTGCACCTCTGAATTACGGCAGTCATTGCATGTAACTCTACTCTCTTAGAAAACAAACAAAAAAAAACTAAAGTGACAGAAAATATCAGGGATATTAGCTTAGAAAATAATATTGTGACTATCATTATGTCTGCGGCACCCTAGTTTGCTGCTTTGTAGGAATACATGCGGCACTTCATTACTTGCTCTGTGGTGTGTGGGGGGGGGGGAGGCGGGGTGGTGACGAGAACTGTTGGGAGCCAGCTAAAGCAACAAATCAAAAGAATGAGCTTCAAGAAGCTAAATGCTACATTGATCTTTGTGAGTTTAAAGGCCATGTTGCAGGTTAACCACCACTATTGATTATTGGGTACAAAAAGCACTCAAGATATGTATATCATTTTTAAAAATGTCTCCAAATAGTGTTAAAAGAGTTAAGTCTCAGCCTGGCACTAGAACTACGGTGACTGACTGGGAGGAGGAAGAGGAGGAAAGGCCAGCAGCCGAATAATTACGAACCTACCAGACGTGAGAGGGCAAATGAGGAATTGTCAAGATTGTGGGGAAGTCTCCTTCATTTATCTCCTTCATTTATCTCCTTTATTTTAGCAACGCAGCAGTACATACAATGACTTTACTTTTTGCTGTCAGTGAATAGCACCGAGTGAACGTCAACGTATTCTTTCGATCTAGTGACAGGGATCATGTCGTTAGTTCAGATAAATACTGGTACATTTATCTAGATATAGTAATAGAAGGCATCCCCGAGTGTTATTTCTAAGTGTTTACCTCTTCCTCTGGTGAAAACGTGTCGCTGTTTGGCCGGTGCTTGTGTACACCAAACACCAATCCACTACTATTACCACTGCTACAGTAGGTACTAGTACTGAGCATTTGAGCAACTCTATGACAATATAGCTTTACTCCAGATGTAGTGTAGGAAAGAATTGAGAAGTGACCAGTATTACAGTGTACCCCTATGGTTGGTTTATGCCTTCCCTAAACCATAATGAATTATATTGTTATTAGGACGTGGGTTAATAGGAAAGACATGCATTTTCAGAAAACATTAAAGTTTGGTTAAACAACAATGAACAGAGTGTAATTTAACATATGTTCTTTTTATTTGAGAACAAAGCGCATCATTTTAAAATAAATCCATATGGAAGTTTAAGGAAGGAGCAGGTTGGAGCAAAATCAATATTTTACGGATTACGATTAGCTGAGAACTCCATAAAACATTTTCACAGTATACTCAACAGTACACGTATTTGTACACCGTTGTATCCTTCAAAAGTTTTTTTTAAAGCTTGTCCGAGTCTGTTGTCTGTGAGGTTGAAACATCCACACCAGTCCAGGCTTTGGATGAATCATGGAGCTCAGACTTGGTCTTAAACTGAGAATCTGAACTTTATTCCCTTGGTCGACAGACTGCTCGCAGCAGATGTCGCTCGGCTTCCACCCCGACCCGTGGTAGGACGCGTCCCTCCAGGCCGCGCACACTCGGGCTACTCTTCATTTAACGTAACGTCATACATGAAAATAATGTCCAGGATCTCCGGGAAAAGAAACGATATGCGTGTCTCCATTTCAAACATCACTGCAGGTTGATTGTGGGCGACAACGCGGTCGTGTTAGCTTACCGAAACTCTACTGCCGAAGTTGCTGGCTGGCTATGCGACGTCACAGACTAACTATAGCCAGTTAGCTTTGTGTGTAATGTAACAAAAACCCACCCATCTCGTAGGAGCAAAGCTTACTATTTCATTCATTACAATTATGGTACAAAAGGTGCACTAATGCCACATGTATGATGTTGACAACATGGACGCATATAGGCAACACCAAAGGCAGTCCTAATATTTACCTAGCAGGCTAGTGCTAACGTCCGGCGGCATAGCGTTAGCTAGCAGTCTAAACTTGTGAAAAGCCGAACAACATCCCTGTCTAAGCTGTGTTTCACTTTCCCTCCAATATTATTATAAATATAATAAAGTCACATGGACTTGATCGAGACCATAGACTGTTAATATTAAAAGACCAGAAGCCACATTAGGCCAGACCAGTGGTAAATACAACGCAGGATGTTCTGTTTGCTCCCCAACGTGACGTCATGCAATGCATTGTGGGGGAAAAAATGAAACACTGTAAAATTGTGCCTACTTTTCGTATTATATTCAGTTTTGCGATATCCAACACCATCAAATACAATGGATAACAGTTCAAATATTTACTACCAACAAGCAAATTGCACAAATTTGTTGCAAAATTAAACCTGCAACATGGGCTTTAAGTCTCAGTGTGTTAAGTCTCAGTGTGATCAGAAGCACTGGAGACCTTTTTGTCTAAAATTGTTGGGAATATCAAAATCACGAAACTCTACAGCCAACGGCCAACTAGCACGTACGTTCTGCGCCCATACCAGTAGGCGGTGGTAATCTATTCTGCATTCAAAGAAGGAAACCGGATAGACAAACTATTGCTATCAAAAACCTACAACAAAGCACAGAGCTTACGGTCGTCACTCATGTGGCAATAGCAATGTGCTTCCTACGCTGTGAGTGAGTGATTGAATGAAACATTCTTTGTTGTTGTTCCATGATACTTATTTTGTTTAGTTAGTTAGCTAGGGGGCTCAGTTCAGGGGCTGAGGGGGCTCTGGGTTTTATATTAAGTTTCACAGTGCTGCTTTTGTGATGTAGATTTTTAAAAGACATGTTTGTTTGAAATAAACATACCTACACAAGTACTTATGTATCTTGTATGTTTGACATCTTATGGACATGATATATATGCAAAAATAGATATTCCAATCGTTCATTCCAATTCCAATATTTTTTTATTAAATGAAACATGTAATTTTTGGCCAGTTTTGACAGCCCTATCATGTATCGGATTGATCAGATTAGTTTAGAGATGTAAAATGAGAAGAGCCTTCTGTGTGTGCCCTCTCGAGAGTTGTTTGCTTTCCTTACTACCGTTTTACTTCTTATGCACTAATTCGCGTCAGCGGAATAGCAAATCAGATGGATTCCTCTCACCGATTTGACACGATTTGACACGTTGAATCGGTTGGGGGAAAAAGCAAACAAGGGTCGACCGGGTTCAACGAACAGTGCCCGTGCTTGACACAAAGCTCACCTACGATCGCAATGATCTTCTTGGTGTGACAGCGCTGTCAGTGGGCAATCCAACACATACAGCATGGTACTGTATAGTATATATCTCCAGAGAAGACCATGGGTCTTTAGTGAGAAGGATTTCCCCAAAAACCTACAGTGTCATGCAGTTTTCCCACAATGTAGCCTGACTAACCTGTGTAGTTATACATTGTTGTTTTTTTCTATCTTTATTGTCGTACACACGCCCTAACAAATTCCTTTCTTAAGTTTTACCTGTACACTCAAATATTCAATACCCAGGTAAGATATCTTGAAATAAGTGAATTGTTTAGCGGAGGGAAAGTTATTTCTCAAGTCATCTCTCTGAAGCAGACATGAGAAGAAGCTTGTAATATTCTTCAAAGAGATGCAGCAAAGGAGAGTCATTTGACCGACATGCTGTGTATGTGTGTGTGTGTGTGTGTGTGTGTGTGTGTGTGTAGTAGGGGAGGTGTCCTTGAATGGCTGGATGGTGAGATAGAGGACGTTTGTTTGAACAGCCAAGAAACAGAGGAGGTGACACCGAGGGGGGTCGGACACACCGGGGCTGGTAATAGGGGAGGTGTTTGTATGGGTGTTTGTGTGTGTGTAGTGTAAGTTGTTGGTGTGGAGTGTGTTGCGAGAGCAGTAAGAGTGAAAGATGGTGATGAAGAAAAAGATAAAAGGAGAGGGATAAAATGGGAAGGGGGAAGACAAAGAATGAGACAAAAGCAGAGATGGAAGGCAGATGATGAGGCCCCACCGATGAAGATGCCATGCAGGAACAGATGCCAGCTGTTGAGTGAGGGAGAGGGCGAGAATAAGCAAGTGTGTGTGTGTGTGTGTGTGTGTGTGTGGGGGGGGGTGTGGGGGTGTGTGGGGGTGTGGGTGTGAGGGTGTGAGTGTGCAATCATCCTCATGCTGTTGTGAGCTCATTACAGGAACAGATCTGGAAAGATTAGTGATGATGATGATGGAGATAATGGTAATGGTGATGATGACGATGACATGATCATCATAACCTGGATTCTCTCTGATGCAGTGGACTATTTTAGGTTAAAGGATTGCACTGATTTACATTTATTAATGCAAACAAATGAATCATAAGATTTGTTTTGAATTATTGGCACTATCAGAGTTATGAAACCTTGGTTTTGCCAATATCTAAAATCGAGTTTCTACAAATTAAAACACAATCAGACGAACACAACGCAACATAATAAATCAGTATCAGCATGTGGTTTTCAGATATTTCATGTGAAATGTTGAAATGTGAAATGTTAAAACATGTGAAATACATCTTATCTTCTTTAAAATAATTTTTTTAAGACTATTTCTTTTCATTTTAAGGCCTTTATTTGACAGAACAGCTGAAGACTTGAAAGGGGAGAGGCGGGGGGGGGGGGGGGGGAGATGACATGCAGGCAGTCTAACCCTGGCCCGCTGCGTCGAGGAGTAAACCTCTAAGGGCGCCTGCTCTACCAACTGAACTCCTTGTCTGTCTCCTTTAGAATAAAAAAAAATAAAAATAAAATACATTTGTCGGAACTGGAAGGAGCCAAAACTGCAAACCCTAACACAATGGAAACGGAGCTTGAAAAATAATATATATATATATATATATATAGATAGATATATAATAAATAATTGTATCCAAAATAATGGAACAAATGACAGCAAATCTAGCAAGCAACAGGTTGTTGTTACATATTAGATTATGGAGTTTGTGGAAAAGGTCATATGTTTTAAGTGAACCTGCTCTACTGCAGCGCCAACATTTGAGAAGATTCTAACTTGTTTTGCTTAGTTGCTTAGTAGTTTGATTTGTGGGTTTATGTACTTATTCATTTTATAGTTGAGTACTAAATGTATAAACATGTTTCATAGTACTTATTCCATTTTACTTTGTCATTTATTTTAATAATTTACTTGCATGTAGTTATTTAAATTTTACTCTCCGATCCATTGTCAGGGAATGTTCTGTTGCTTAAAAAAAATTTTAAACATGGGAGAATGGCTGTAAGCATGTGCACGTTCATTTATCACATGTGAAATGCAATTTCAAAAATGTAAATGCTTTTTTCTCTAATTCATTGGTGCTGATGTGTTGACCTGTCAATCTGAGCTTCAGAAAAAAGAACAGAAAGCTAAAACTCACTTCAACAATGAAACCATTTCCAAGCCAATGATTCATTAACTGAACCATTATTTGCTGAACTAAGTCAAACAACTTCAAAGCATGTATTGTATCTAATTCCTCTCTTGATTAAGACTAGAGCCCGACTGATATATTTGCGGGCTGGTATTATTGACCGATATTTCCCGCAATATCAGTATCGTCATTTATAATGGCCGATAAAAAAAAAATGTTACTGTTATTGTTATTTTTTTTAAATATGTGATTATTTAAAAAATAAAATAAAATCGGATGGTCAACCATGTTATGAGTGTTGGTGTTGCATAGTTTGTCCACCAGAGGGCGATCTACAGCATCAACAACACTGATTCTTTTTTATTATTCTGTTTTTGTTCAAAGGACTTCAAGTTTCATATCACGAGTTTGTATTTTCATACATTTTATTCATGAGAAATTATGTTATGAATGAACTTATGAATCTATTTTGATGTTCCTCTGTTCTGTTGTGACAATAAAACTAATTATTATATTATTTTAGTGAGAACTCATAAATAACTACATCATTCCACCTGTTGGGTTTTTAACCCTGTGAATGCTGGATGACGAGTATTAGCTGCTTCAGGGCTCCTATCAGTCTCTGTAGCATGAGAAATTCACAACACCACCCTTAAAGCTATAGTGCATTGTTTCTGTCTCCCCATGAGGAATTCTAAGTAATGACAACTGTTGATATAAGCCATGATACAATCCTTTTGTGATGGCTCACCCTCATCCTCCACACACAGAGGACACGGAGGAATGTAATGGACGTAAATTAATATCAAAAAGTTACACACTGAAGCTTTAAAATACTCAAAATAACAGATCACAAGGACCATGATGCATTCAAAGGACAATCATGTGGACATGGATGACCCACAGACCTTGATACTTCATAACCTCACGTTTATTCATTTTCTATTTTCCATGATGTCAAGCATTTCACCTTACCTACAATGCCCCTGTCTAATGTCCCCTGTTTTTTTTTGTCCAAATAAAATAAAAATAAATTTATAAAATAAATTCTAAAAAAAGTTATTCCAAATATATTTAACAAATGTTTCAGGAGTGAATGTGACAAATCAGAGTTTCAGAATTCAAGATCTTTCAATTCGCTTTGCTGAAAAGCCTCTACAACACATTCTCACCCCCATCACGGACAATACGGACTCTAGGTCAGGTGCCTTTGGAATTGTTATTGACGCTAAAAGTCTATTTTATCTAAACGCGCATGGTCGGGACTATTGGCATCACTTTTGACACAGTTAAGTTTAGGAAAAGATTGTGGGTGGGCTTGTAAAAGGTACATTTCTGTGGGACAAGAATGGGACAGTTGGGTTTAGGAAAAGAAGAACGGGACAGTTGTGTTAAGTAAAAGAAGAATGGGACGGTTGGGTTTAGGTAAAGAAGAACGGGATGATTAGATTTAGAAAAGAAGAATGGAAAGTTTGAGTTTAGGTAAAGAAAAACGGGACAGTTGGGTTTAGGTGAAGAAGAGCGGGACAGTTGGGTTTAGGAAAAAAAGAACGGGACAGTTGGGTTTAGGAAAAAAAGAACGGGACAGTTGGATTTAGGAAAAGAAGAACGGGACAGTTGGGTTTAGGAGAAGAAGAACAGGGCAGTTGGGTTTAGGAGAAGAAGAACAGGACAGTTGGGTTTAGGAGAAGAAGAACAGGACAGTTGGGTTTAGGTAAAGAAGAGCGGGACAGTTGGGTTTAGGAGAAGAAGAACAGGACAGTTGGGTTTAGGTAAAGAAGAGCGGGACAGTTGGCTTTAGGTAAAGAGGAGCGGGACAGTTGGCTTTAGGTAAAGAAGAGCGGGACAGCTGGGCTTAGGTGAAGAAGAACAGGACAGTTGTCAGTTGCAGAGTTGCTGTTGTCCTAACTGAAGGTCTCACACATGCTCTTGTATGTTGCCTCATTTTCACAACCTCTTCAGTGTCAAAATTGGTTTTCTATGCCATTATAACTGGCCTTAGAAAGTGTTGGACTCAACTTGATGCAACTTGCCGATGCCCTGAAGCCCACATGTGAGCCCATTGACCCCTGAAAAGCCGCCGGTCGATATCAACAAACGCCAGTGGCTCGCAGGCTGGAGGGGTGAGATTAGATGGAGAGCTAACAAGTGACTTTCTTGTAGATGACATGTCTAACCCTGCCCATACTTGGGATTTAGACAAAGGGGAAGATCGGTAGGAGAGACATAAGACGAAAATAATGACAGTCTCTCAAGTTCACACATCTCCCAGGACACAGAGGGACACACAGGAAGATAAGCAGACTGACAAACCTCAACAACATGACACGCCTCTGCTTGTCTTCTCTCTCAGGATTTAGATAAAAGCAGAGATATACACAAGCAGGAGCTGAAAGACAGAGGGAAGAGTCTACTGGTGCATTACAAGTTTTTATCATGAGTCTTAAAAGACTGCTAACCCTGATAGTGATCCCAAAATGCTACTCTGTCCATTATACCCATTAGATAGATAGATAGATAGATAGATAGATAGATTGCTCAAGAAGAAAACTGAAAACAAAAATATACTTATAGTAAATTGTATTTTACACGTGTAGAATAAAATGTATAACCTACAAGTGACAGACATTTTAGGGGTACTATAACTGACAAACACAAACGACGACCAAAGGCATCTGTATCCTTTTGTGATTGCTGATGGGCCGTGAAGCTGTGCGTATCTGCTCCGGAGGGCTGCAATTCGCCGGAGCTGGGACGGAGTCTGAACGCAGCCGTTCCGCAGTTACACACATTGACTTTAATGGGGATCTGCAGTTGGTGTATATCAGGGTTTAGTATCGCATGCTGTCTTTGTTTGGAAAAAGTAATAAATTTCAACCCGACTGGAAGACTCTCTGCCAGCCAGCATCCTCCTCACACACTTGAAACATCTGCCCAGCATCACAGCACTGAAGCTAAACATTGGCCGTAGATCAACTTTATAACACGCTGTAAATTGTGCTACCCTCCACAGTAACATTCATTAAATCAACAAATCGGATTGGCCATGAACTTTTGGCAGGATAACACACACATTTTAACAATGAACATGAAGGAAAATGGTACAAGGACACATATTACAGACACAGTACAATACACACAATCTCATGGGCCAGCAGCATGCAGCAGGTCTTCACAATATCACTTAAAGCAGTAGGTAACTTTAGTAAAAAAATATTTTTTACATATTTCTTAAAACTGTCACTATGTCCTGACAGTAGAATATGAGACAGATAATCTGTGAAAAAATCAAGCTCCTGTGGCTCCTCCCTGTGTCCCTGCTGCCATTTGCAGAAATGCACCGCTCCCGGTCAAAACAGCCAATCAGAGCCAGGAGAACTGTCTTAGCAGTGTCAATCACTCTCGTGTGCTCATAACCCTCCCCTTTTGTTCTCACAAATGAGCGATTACATAAAATTGTTTAATCCCTTTTTATTGAAAAATATTTACAAAACGTTTAATAGAAATATTTTAAATAAGCAATTTTTTTACATAAAGTTTTAAAAGCACAGCACACAACAGCTAAACCCTCCTCAGAATAAATCCCCTGTATTGTGTGGGAAACATCGGTGGCCCTGCTTACTACCCTGCGCGTTCACGGCACTCGAGGAGCTGTGGAAGGGGGGGCTGTAGCGCAGCAGAGAGCAAGGGGGAGGAGCCTGTAAGGTGTGCTTGTTCAAATTTTTAGGCTAAGTCCACGTTTTCTCAAAACTCTCTACTGCAGCTTTAATAAGCACAATACTCAGTTCTTCAGGGTATAAGTAGCAACGTATCCGCCATAAATGGCGGCTGCCAATAGTAGCAGATATGGCACAGAACTTTGCAAGCTGGTTATCCCTCTTTCTGGCCATCCCAAGTTGTTTCAGCCCTCTTACTAACTGTGTGTGTGTGTGTGTGTGTGCGTGTGTGTGTGTGTGTGTGTGTGTGTGTGTGTGTGTCTTAGGCTACCAAAATATGAAAAATAGTGGTCTGCACCTATAGCCTGAGATGATGAATGATGACTGAATATAAAACAGACGTGCACTGCAAGGTTATTCAAGAATACTAATTCAAATAGGATAAAACAGCCAGAACTTCTCCAATTATTTGGGTATAGACCAACTTATAGAGTGATAGCAGACAGTAGTGGTGTACAAAACACACCACCCCAAACAGCCTCCCATTTGGCATTTCGGTCTTTCATACTACTTGCTACTGCTCCTAATACTATGTTATCTTACAGAGCCGCCGAGTTACACACGTTGAAGGGTGCTTGTTGCCTTGTGTATGATGCTATGACACATTGACCAAGCGTCCGTATTTTAGAGAGTGAGAGCGGGTTGCCTGTGCTGAACACTATTTGCACAATGGGACAAACCTTCATCTTATGGCCCAATGCTTTTTGAATAAGCTGCATCAACTGCCACCCGCTTCCCACTGCCTCTGCGACCTCAATTGGTGTCATCTGCGTGATTGATGGTGTTCAGTCAGGGTGCAGAGGCCACCCGTTCGGGGAGGAGACTACATGAACCGTTGACAGGTTAAGGAAGATGCTTTTGTAATGGAAGTATTTCTATCACTCCCTCTGGGAAATAAACAACCCCGTGGTTCTGGTTATATGTGGTTATTTCTATCTGGAATTAATGATATATTTTAGATATTGTTGTTGATTTTAGTGGAGCTTGACGCAATACGTTTGCTGGCGCTGTGTGTGTAAACTATTTTACAAACACTGCCCTTTTGGTCCTGGGACCTTTTTCCTGGTTTGGATAGGACCCCTTAGTTCCATTAAAGGGAAATGTTTAGTTGCACAATGTCTGACTTCAACCCAATCGTAAATCTTTGTGCTTAGTTGAAATGCTGTCTAAAAGCCAGGTCTTAGTGCTGGACCTCACTGGTTCTTGTGGCTAAATGGGAGCAAATCCCTACAGACAGATTGCAGAGAGGCTGTTGAAACAGCAGATAATGCCCATGCTTTAAGAGTAAGATAATCATCAGTCACTTATGGGTGCAATGACATTGGTAGCATGAATTGCTAGCTCAGTTAACAAAATTTCAACTCAAGCTTAACATTTGTGTTGTTTAATGACTCCACTTCAGGAATGTACAGAGAGGACAGAACATAGAAAGAGCATCTGCAGAAAATAACATCATTCGATTCAATATATGTATACTTATAGTATGACTTGTTCATTTGGGAAACTTTTCTGTGTAGAGCCATGTTAAGTGTACTTTTCCCTTGCTGATCATGTAAGATTGCAGACACACAAGTCACCCTGAAGCATGTTCTTATTTTATTTAAGTAGACTGGAGACATGAAGTGTATCCTTGTGGAAAGTAGATAGTTATACTGACAGTAAGCTCTGTAAAGCTTGGTCTCTTGCTCCACTCTTCTCTCTTGCACATATTTCTGGATGATGGTAAGCTTTTAAACGCTGGACGAACACTTCCAGAAACAGTAGTATCTCAGGGTTACACCAACGAAGCTGCCAATATATGAAGGGCTGTACTTCACTTTCAGATAAAACTCTGGTTTTATTTCATTAAAGCGTATGTCAAAATGTGACTTTAAGCAACTTTTAACTAGTGTTTGTGCATTGTATTTTTTTTTTTTTATGGAACTAAGTAACTTTTACTTAAAGTATATTTTAAATTAACTACTTATTACTTGTACTTGAGATATATTTCATCAAAATATTGGTACTTTTACTTAACTATAATATTTTAGTACTTTTTTCACCTCTGTTTCTAGCTAGGGTCAGCATTAACTAGCGGCTACATATTAGATGTTGATATTAGCGATTTCTAGTCAGCAACATATTTTAGGCTTCATTTAATAAACATTACCTGTGGTAGAACACAATTGTATGTGTATTGTTTTGGTTACAATGTGCCAAATTACTTTACATTGCCTATTTAAGTTTATTTATTTCCATTTCTCACTGTTAATCACCGGCTTCTGTACAGGGTTTGCCATTGTTGTTTAAGTGTGACGTGAAAAACTGTAACTGGGAGTACAACGATCTGGTACGAGTTCACGGGTAGTGAGTTACGGGTTTTGAGTTTTGATTTATGTAATTTTTATGGCTGTTCAGAAGTAACCTGTTTTATTTTAAATACATTACTTAACTATCATTCTGTGGAACCTTTTTAATAGTGGTAAAAGAGGACCTCACACTACTGTGTGACACATATGAAATGGTCTGCCAGGAGGTGGAGAAAATGCCACTTGTCAAGTGAGTCAAATTGAAAACAAGTTGGAATAAGGCAGAGCTGAGATGTCTCTTCAATAACAACATTACAAATGAAAATGTTTCACCCTGTGACATATTTTTTTATCTGTTTTGAAGAATGAGATGTCATTTCCTAGTGTAAGATGACATCATTTTAAGATTGGCTGCCCATTGTTTGAAATGTCTCAGTAAAAGTAGCTGCCTAGCTGAAGAAGCAGAATTTGACCTTAAATTTGACCCCCAAAAGTTACTTTGATTAAGTGGTTGTCAAAGTTGTCAAAGTGGGGTAGCGTGGCAGAGTTCCAGGAGGTAATCGTGAAGTAAGAATAAGCTTCATTTTACCATTTTATTTCACCAAAAATGATTCCAATTGATAGCTCCATTGTGTTATAAAGAATCTACTGGAGCTTTTGTTATATGTCTGTTAAGATTCAATTCAATTCAACTCAATTCAATTTTATTTATATAGTGCTAAATCACAACAACAGTTATCTCATTGCGCTTTTCATAAAGAGCAGGTCTAGACCGTACTCTGTGATGTTATTTACAGAAACCCAACCGTTCCCACCAAGAGCAAGCACTAGGACAAACTTCCTTTAAGAGGCAGAAAACTTGAGCAGAACCAGGGCTCAGGGTGGGGGGGCATCTGCCTTGACTGGTTGGGGCTGAGAGAAAGAGACAGAGAGAGAGAGAGCGAGAGAGATACAGAGAAGAGGCAGATAGAGAGAGAGAATGCGAGAGACATGGAGAATGTCATGTATTACACATTGTTATACAGGTTGTGGGTGGAATTTAATTATTTGATTTACATGCACCATCAGATTGGACATCCTATTATGTCCTGCATTTAAAGTATTTTTTTATTTTTTTAAACACACAGATTGACAGGGCCAAAGAAGAACAAATACAAACTACAACTACAAGCAGTCACGACGAGGTCCAAGCCTCCCCGGTCGCGAGTTGCCCCTGATGACCATCTACATCTATACGTCTACCCTGAAAGTTTGAAGTTGTCACGTTAGTGTTAGTGTAATATACCATTGTAGGTGTGGCCTCAGGAGTGGCCCTAGATGGCACCCTTCAATTCCATTTAAAATGTAAGAAATTGGATAAGCCCTTTATGAGATAAAGGGCCCTATCTGGCACCTGATGTGGCGTAAAGCCCCACGCAAGTGTCTGTGCTAGTTCAGGACAGATGCAGTTGTCAATTTCCCATCCAGCGCCCACGTGGTTTAAATAGCAAATGGACTTGGGCCCGTGGGCTTGCTGGTCTTCCAGGGAGGTGTGTTCAGGTGCATTCTGGGCTTATTGCTATCTTGAGTCAGCGGGAAGTGATCCCACCATTGCCCAACAAAAACCTGGTCTAAAGTCAATAACGCAGCATTTCATTGTTATTTTAACAGCCATCTTCATCCGCTTATCCGGAGTCGGGTCGCGGGGGCTGCAGCTCCAGTAAGGGACCCCAAACTTCCCTTTCCCGAGCCACATCAACCAGCTCCGACTGGGGGATCCCGAGGCGTTCCCAGGCCAAGTTGGAGATATAATCTCTCCACCTAGTCCTGGGTCTTCCCCGAGGCCTCCTCCCAGCTGGACGTGCCTGGAACACCTCCCTAGGGAGGCGCCCAGGAGGCATCCTTACCAGATGCCCGAACCACCTCAACTGGCTCCTTTCGACGCGAAGGAGCAGCGGCTCTACTCCGAGCTCCTCTCGGATGACTGAGCTTCTCACCCTATCTCTAAGGGAGACGCCAGCCACCCTCCTGAGGAAACCCATTTCAGCTCTCTTTTCGTCACAACGGTGCGATACACAGAATGTAATACAGCACCGGCTGCTCCGATTCTCCGACCAATCTCACGCTCCATGGTCCCCTCACTCGCGAACAAGACCCCAAGGTACTTAAACTGCTTCACTTGGGATAAGGACTCACTCCCCACCTGAAGAAAGCACTCCATCGGTTTCCTGCTGAGAACCATGGCCTCAGATTTAGAGGTGCTGATCCTCATCCCAGCCGCTTCACACTCGGCTGCGAACCGATCCAGTGAGTGCTGAAGGTCACAGACCGATGATGCCATCAGGACCACATCATCTGCAAAAAGCAGCGATGAGATCCCAAGCCCACCGAACTGCAACCCCTCCCCGCCCCGACTATGCCTCGATATCCTGTCCATAAATATTACAGACAGGATTGGTGATAAAGCGCAGCCCTGGCGGAGGCCAACCCTCACCTGGAACGAGTCCGACTTACTGCCGAGAACCCGGACACAGCTCTCGCTTTGGTCATACAGAGATTGGATGGCCCTGAGAAGGGACCCCCTCACCCCATACTCCCGCAGCACCTCCCACAATTTCTCCCGGGGGACCTGGTCATACGCCTTCTCCAGATCCACAAAACACATGTAGACTGGTTGGGCATACTCCCAGGCCCCCTCCAAGATCCTTGCGAGAGTGAAGATCTGATCCGTTGTTCCACGGCCAGGACGGAATCCGCATTGTTCCTCTTCAATCCGAGGTTCGACTATCGGCCGAACCCTCCTTTCCAGCACCTTGGAGTAGACTTTACCAGGGAGGCTGAGAAGTGTGATACCCCTGTAATTGGCACACACCCTCTGGTCCCCCTTTTTGAAGAGGGGAACCACCACCCCGGTCTGCCACTCCTTAGGCACCGTCCCAGACTTCCACGCAATGTTGAAGAGGCGTGTCAACCAAGACATCCCCTCCACACCCAGAGCCTTCAACATTTCTGGACGGATCTCATCAATCCCTGGGGCTTTGCCGCTGTGGTGTTGTTTGACTACCTCAGCGACTTCCACCAGGGAAATTGACGACAATCCCCCATCATCCTCCAGCTCTGCCTCTACCACAGAGGGCGTGTCAGCTGGATTTAGGAGTTCCTCAAAGTGCTCCTTCTACCGCTCTATTACCTCCCCAGTTGAGGTCAACAACGTCCCATCCTTACTGTAAACAGCTTGGATGGTTCCTCGCTTCCCCCTCCTGAGGTGGCGAACGGTTTTCCAGAAACACCTTGGTGCCGACCGAAAGTCCTTCTCCATGTCTTCTCCGAACTTCTCCCACACCCGCTGCTTTGCCTCTGTCACGGCAGAGGCTGCAGCCCTTCGGCTTCCCTGACCACCGGTGTCCACCAGGGTGTTCGTGGGTTACCGCCCCTTGAGGCACCTAACACCCTAAGACCACAGCTCGCCGCCGCAGCTTTAGCAATGGAGACTTTGAACATTGTCCACTCAGGTTCAATGCCCCCAGCCTCCACAGGGATGCCCGAAAAGCTCCGCCGGAGGTGTGAGTTGAAAGTCCGTCGGACAGGGGCCTCCTCCAGACGTTCCCAGTTTACCCGCACTACCCGTTTGGGCTTACCAGGTTTGTCCAGAGTCTTCCCCCACCCCCTGACCCAACTCACCACCAGATGGTGATCAGTTGACAGCTCTGCCCCTCTCTTCACCCGAGTGTCCAAAACATACGGCCTCAGATCAGATGAAACGATTATAAAATCGATCATTGACCTTTGGCCTAAGGTGCTCTGGTACCACGTACACTTATGAGCATCCCTATGTTCGAACATGGTGTTTGTTATGGACAATCCATGACTAGCACAGAAGTCCAACAACAGACAACCACTCTGGTTTAGATCAGGGAGGCCGTTCCTCCCAATCACGCCTCTCCAAGTATCTCCATCATTGCCCACGTGTGCATTGAAGTCCCCCAGCAGAACTATGGAGTCCCCTACTGGAGCCCCATACAGGACTCCATTCAAGGTCTCCAAGAAGGCCGAATATCCCGAACTCTTGTTTGATGCATATGCACAAACAACAGTAAGAGTTTTCCCCCCCATCACCCGCAGGCGTAGGGAGGCAACCCTCTCGTCCACCGGGGTAAACTCCAACGCAGCGGCGCTCACCCGGGGGCTTGTGAGTATCCCCACACCCGCCCGGCGCCTCATACCATGGGTAACTCCGGAGTAGGACAGAGTCCAACCCCTATCCAGGAGTACGGTTCCAGAACCGAGACTGTGCGTAGAGGTAAGCCCCACCAGATCTAACTGGTAGCGCTCCACCTCCCGCACAAGTTCCGGCTCCTTCCCCCACAGAGAGGTGACATTCCACGTCCCCAGAGCCAGCCTGCCGCCCGGGTCTGGTCTGTCGAAGCCCTTGACCTTCGCTGCCACCCATATAACAACGCACCCGACCCCTTTGGATCCTCCTACAGGTGGTGGGCCCATGGGCTGGAGGGAGAAGTGCCACGTTGCTTTTTCGGGCTGTGCCCGACCGGGCTCCGTGGCAAACCCGGCCACCAGACGCTCGCTTACGAGCCCACCGTCTGGGCCTGGCTCCAGCTCTTCCTTGATTTTCCATTAGAGTCTTTGAACCATTCTTTGTCTGGCCCCTCCCCTGAGACCTCTTTGCCATGGGAGACCCTACCAGGAGCACAAAGCTCCAGACAACACAGCCCTCAGGTTCATAGGGACACACAAACCTCTCCACCACAATAAGGTGATGGTTCCCGGAGAGGTACCATCACCTTTTAACAGCGCATTAGGGAAATGTGTTTAAAAATGTACACACAGGATAAATCCTTAAACCTCTTTGAGGCTCTTTATATGATATTTGTATTTCTTTTTATGTAAATGCTGATATTAGCTGTTTAAATGGGTTGGCAATGCATGTTACACACACAAGGATGATGACAAACATGCAAAAGATAAAAAAAAAAAAATTAAAGTGAAATATTACAAATGATCTGCTCAAACTACACGCACAGGGCCCTTTTAACAGGAATGGGAGAAAACTTCTGATTGGTGGATTGCATGTTACGCCCAGAACACATCTACGATTAATGAAGAAAGTTAGTAATACCCTTTTGAACCATGCGCCTTGTGCACAGACCCTTTTTCTGCTGAAAAACTAGCAAAAGTGGATTC
This sequence comes from Etheostoma nigrum, assembly GCA_029931835.1. Lineage (NCBI taxonomy): Eukaryota > Metazoa > Chordata > Actinopteri > Perciformes > Percidae > Etheostoma > Etheostoma nigrum. The sequence continues at coordinate 4,230,655 of CM057238.1, forward strand.
ATACATGCCCTGAATGCACCTGCGCCATGCGCTTCACATCAGTTTGTTAAACGCTTAGATCGCACTACTATTAAGGCTCGTAGTGCTGTAGTGCCCTCTAGTGTCCAATTTTGTTCCAGAGCGTCATGCTGACCAATAACCTAAAGTGTTGCATTCATAGCATTTAATTTATCTTATTTAATATATGCAAAAGTTGTTGTTGTTGCTAGGTACATCTGGAGATACAGATACAGTTTTGTGCATATTGAATAAAAAAAATTAAAAAAATGTTTTTTGCACTCATTGCGATGTTCCAAGAATAAAAGGGTAGATACGTGTGTGGCCTGAATCAGGGGATTCACCTCAGTTCAGGGACCGTGTGGATACAAGGTTTTTAAATGCAATGTAGGCTGTAGGCTTTGGTATGGGAGTTATGGAGCAATACTCTTTTTTATTACAACACCACCTAATGGCAGAAGTGTTTCAATCGTTGTGCCTGAGGTGGGTGCAGGGTTCTTTCCCAGTCTTGAAAATTGCACTGTCCCATCATGCACAGTTGATTCTGCGGCGACACTTTTAGCTACATAAAAATACAATTAAAAGCAATTACAATAGGGTGCCATTTCTCCCTCAGGCTTGGGCCCCTACTCAAAGTGGTAGTTGCCACAGGCTCATGATGCTGCAGGCAAGTAATATAACAGTAGATATCTATAAAAGAAAATAGTTGTGAGAAGATTTGATGAAGGCAATTACAGCATTGTGTGTAATTAGTTATTAATGAAAATAATGTCTGCTCCTAATGACTGCTTGAAACTATATAAATTGATGCAACTTATGGTGTGATATGCAGTATAGTTGCAAATAAGACAATTTATAGTTGAACCAGTTAAAATGAACAGTTTAAAGTAGTGCTGGGCAATATATTGATATTATATCTATCAAAATAAAGGAGTAGATATTGTCTTAGATTTTGGCGTAGGTGTTGTTTTTACTGGTCGTGAAAGACAGACTGTTCTACCTGTTGTTTTTATTTGCCTTTAAACACTTACTCATGGATATGACATATGACACATTGCACATCAAACAAGAATAAGAATTGGAGCAAAATAAAATAATAAGTAATGATCCTTGGGAGAACATATGTTCTAGATGCCACAAGGGCGGTGGGAGCCAATTCTGGAAAACATTTGACTGGAAGGGTAACATTTGATTTTTTCAGGATGCCACTAACAAATTTTTGCCTTGAAAAACAATCCCAGCAACAAATATACTTGACTATACTCATATATTTTGGGACTGCCCGAAAATACAGATATTTTGGAAGAACATCAAAGAGGAACTGGAAAAAAATGTGGCTAAGGATCTTGTCTTATTAGTACCATCATTAGTCAATCTATTCATTACTACTCTATGCAGAATATGCATAGTGACTGATATATTTTTCATATTTGTATGTGTGCTCTACGTATACTATACACTGCTGTTTCTATATGACAAATGAAAGTCAAAATGTTTTTTTTTTCTTTTGTGATGTCAATTGCTTGTAATTATGTATTAATGGCAATAAAATAAAAATAAAAACTTAAGTCATTTTATCTACATTACAGATTTATGATTTTTTTTATTGTGAACATATTTTGTAAAAACAATAGTCATCCCACTAATATTGTCTCAATATTGAGTTATTCAGTCAGAAATATTCTGTTATCTGATTTTTTTTCACTATCGTCACAGAAGATCCTCTGTTTCATTTGAAGCTGAACCAGGTATTTAATGTTTAAGTTTGTGAATAATGTGTAACTGTTGATCATTTTGTGTCAGGCAATAGTCGGATCTTAGACACCATAGTTTTGCATTGCCAGACCTTCTTCTACGGCGCTCCTGAGGAAGGTCCGACAGGTCCACACCTGGATGGGAGAAAAACCTGCTCTGGTTTATTGGCATTTCTTTAAACCAATTTCAATCGTCTAAGCACCGGAAGGAGCCATGGTGCTGCTGCTAAATAACCTCGGGAAGGAACTTGTTTTGGTGGAACGTGTACGTTCGTAGCTGTCTGGATTTAACCTACAGAGATCTGAGGAGCAGGTAACCATAGTCCTCAGAAATCCACCGGAGGTTAGAACGCCAACACAAAGAAAGAGGAAGGTTACGTACATCCGGCCAAAATGAAAGATATCCGGCGAATTTACGACTACACCTGAGCAATCCTGGAAGTGGAACTCATGGAAATAGACTATGGAGCTGACTAATGGTTTTATGTTCAATGACAACATGGTTACATCAATAAGAATTTCAATTGTTGCATCTTATTTTTCCTGGTAAGTGTTGTGAAATGGGCCAAGCAGTCTGCAACAAAGGCTTGCAGGTGAGCAACGCACAAACACAAATTGTTGTCTTCCTTGACAATTCATTTGATTGACGGTTGTGCCATATATTTTCTTTAGAAACTCTGAAGGCTGCAATCTAACAAACAACAAAGTTACATAAAGGAAACCTAATAAATCAAATAGTATGGTAAAAATGCCACTGGGAGTGAGTGTGTTTGGTAAATCACCAAAGGTCCTGCTAAAATAAGACAGTTTGTCCCCAGATAACAATGGATGTTGGCAAGCCAGTCTTTCTCCTTAACCCATCCGGAGCACCATTGTGACCATCATATCTGTGAAATAGGGCCAGTCAGGCCTGGACTGGCCATTGGGTGCACCAGGGGGATTATTGGTGGCTTGGCCAGCTGAGTGGCCCAGTGTCAGGCCAGTGTTAAAAATGCTAAATGAAATAAGTAACTCAAACTGAAAAACAGCTATGGAGACTCAGAACTGTAGACCATCTAATCTCTGCCTGTCAACAGACATGACTGGACAGTGCATGGGCAAGCAGTGTTGCAACAGAATGAGACAGAATGAAAGACAAAAAGGGGGAAAAGTCCTGGAGGAAAGTGCAGCGAAATGCTGCAGAATGACAGATATGCTTAAGAGTCATGTTAGGGGTTAGTGTTTAAACAAAACTACCCTTGACAAATTGATTTTTTTTTAAATGAATATATGGCTAGAGACCATCCAACCAGCCACAATGCAAAATAGGCCGTGCATAAAGTGGTAGGGCTCCTTCCCTACTTCCCACCCACTTCCTTGGACCACATTTTTAAACTCTCCCTTCTTTTTGATCTCAACTACACATTGTTAAGTTTTAACACTGCATCTTGCACAGTTGCAATGCTTTAAGGTGACAAAATCTGGCCCAACTGCCTCCCGTGTCACCCGGGCGGAGAGAACTTGGGCTGCGGGTGCTGATGTTTGAAGTTCAGACAATAATGTAGAGTAGTGTAGTGGTGTAGTATAGTATTGTAGACTGGTGTGTGATCACAAAGGTTTTACAAAAGTCTATTTGTGGATCAATTGTGTTTTGTTTTTTTAACTATTTTTCTATCTGACTTTTCTGTTGGCCTGCCCTGTTTGTCCCTGCTGTTTTCTTTTCTCATCACTCTCCCTCCTGCTGAAGCCAGCTGATCACGCACAACCCGTCTCTTCGTCCCTGTCCCTGCCGTCTGCCTTTCCACTTCCCCTCTCCTCTCAGTCAATAAATCTGTTTGCATTCCTTTGAGCCTTGCATTTGAGTTTTTCTGTTCTTACACCAATAGTATAAACATGTTTGGGAATTTTACTCACCATAAGTATGTGATTCTAGATATCAAAACTGGGCTGGAAGTGAATCATGTTTAATTTAACAATAGTACATAATGATTCATATTACCGTTATTACTTGAATAAAGACCGGTGTCCAATTAAAAGCCGGGCCTCTGATGGCGGCCGGGGGCGTGGTCAACACGGACAACTAAAGGCCGGCCTCAATGGAACACTATGGCTTTTCTTTTTTTTTTCAACTATTATATTAATTATGCTTATCCAATAGATGGAATTAGAAATAAAGACCTGCCTCTAATAAAAGCCTACTTCAAACAACTTACTTAAAGGACCCTGCTTTTATTTGAGGAATTACTGTATGTATGAAGCATAATAAAAAGCTGGAAACCATAGGTGCATCGGCTTGTGAGTGTGTGTGTGTGTGTGTGTGTGTGTGTGTGTGTGTGTGTGTGGGCATGCTTGCGGGTGCGTGTGTGTGTAGGATATATCTTTAGATGTCAGTTGAGAATGGAGTGATTAGCACAACAATGATTTCCCACCCTTATGATCTCATCACTCACTTGCACGCACACACACACACACACACACACACACACACACACACACACACACACACACACAGTGACCTCTATTAGAGTGAATACAGCTCCGAACAGTATGGTGAAGGCTAAAAAGTCTGTTATGTACTGTACTGTATATGTGCTGCATTTCTATGTGTATCTAAGGTTGTGATGTTGTCATTATTTATGTTTTTTTTTTAAGTACAACATTGTTTAAAATTGTTTATCACATGATAAAAGACAATAATGTAGACTAGATGAAGGTGTGTGATCAAAAAGGTTTTATATGAGTCTATTTGTGGATCAATAGTATAAATGTGTTTTGGGAATATTTCTCTCACCATAAGTATGTGATTATAAATATCAAAACTGGGCTAGAAGTGATTCATGTTTAATTTAACAATGGCACATAATGTTCGATTCATATTATGTATGAAGCGTAATAACAGCGGGAAGCCATAGGTAAGTCCAGCTTGTGAGTGTGTGTGCGTGTGTGCATGCATGCTTGCGTGTGCGTGCGTGTGCGTGTGTAGCATATATCTTTAGATGTCATCTGAAAATGGAGAGATTAGCACAACAAAGATTTCCCACCCTTATGATCTCATCACTCACTCACTCACACACACACACACACACACACACACACAGTAACCCCTATTAGAGTGAATACAGCTTAGAACAGTATGGGGAAGACTAAAAAGTCTGTTATGTATCTGTGCTGCATTTCTCCGTGTATGTGAGGTTGTATTGGTCATTATTTATGTTTTTCTTTTTTTAAGTATGATGCCGCATTGTTTAAAATTGTTTGTATCACATGATATCTGTGAAAACATGGAAATAAAGTTAAACAGAAGGAACAAACAAAAAGAAATTCAAAATGAATACTTGATCACCAGTGTTGCGTCACTGCCATTACTTAGCCTTTCCTGTGTGCCTGTGCATGTTTCCATTTATGTCTACATGTTTTATGTTTCTGACTGAATTTGGCACAGTACAAGTTTTTTTAATAACCTCTTTTAAACCCTGTCATCCAGCCACTTTTGCCAGTTGTCCTCTTCCCTGTTATCCATATATGAATCATGGCCCTTTATTTATTTAGACCTGCATGTATTCTTGGTTTGGTTTTATACTAAAATGGATGATGCACACACAAGAGTATGTTGACAGTCTGGTATAATTACAGTATACAGGCCGGTAATCTAACAGCATTCAGGCAAAACCACATTTGTATACTTGACCATTTTTTTCGGTTTCCCTTTATTGAAATGCCAGTCAGAGTTTGATTAGAGTGCTTAAGGGCTTAGAACATTATCATGCCCATTCTCATGCTCAAATATGTCTCATACGTTGTTGCAGCAGTTTCTGGGTTGAAATTATTTGTTACACAGATTTAGTGCACTATTTATTTTTTAAAGATTATATTTTGAGATTTTTTCCCTTTATTAGATAGAGACAGTAGAGAGATGTGAAAGGGGGAGAGAGATTGGTGATGACATGCAGCAAGAGAGAATTGATATACAGTAAATGGGCAGAAATCCCTCCAAAATACCACATTAAGACAACAAGACTTAGAGGAACACCACAGAAAAATTCATGCTGTGATTTGGTTCAAACATTTTGTGATTTCTGTAACAATTGTAATTTTTGCAGATTGGATGGCGAGCACTTCTCATCCATGATTCCTTTGATTATCCTTAAGACAGTTAGGCCAAGTTTCCAAAAATGGTCTCACTACAGTGAAATGGCTACAAGTTGGATGATTGAATCTACAAGAGCTTTCCAATCAAACTCAATGTATGCAACTCCAACTCTGGTAGTATGCAGACTGCATGAGAATAACTGCATTGTTTGCAAGACTGTATTGGATTAGCATAAAGTGGGCATGTCTGTAAAGCATGACTGGTGGGTACCCATAGCATTCATTTTACACATGTCTTGATCTTTGAAATGGCCGTACCAGTTTTTCCCCTCACCAAACTTTTGCCCAACTCTGGAACATTATTATGCCCTCTTACAGACATTCAAGCATGCCTGGGTTGGTACCAGTGGGTCCCTTAGGTCATCTGGTTTCATATGATACCAATATCTTTATTCTAGCACTAATGGAACCGGCTACAGCCTCGGAAAGATAGTAATATCAGACCAGATCGCCAGCATTCCCACGAGTCTCTAAAAGGGTTTTCACATGCCTCCGGTTATTTCAATGAGTGGATGGCAGCAGAGGGGAATCGGTTTGAGAATGGCTGTAGGGTTATGAAGTGATTGTCCCCATGTGAGTGCACATTTTTAATATCTTGTTTAACACTAACTTACATGAGTCATTCATGTAGCCCAAAAATTTAGTTTGTCCCTGAAAGTTTTAAAGTTTATGCAGAATACAACATTTTATTAGGGAATCAAGGAAAACCAAGCAACAGTTTAATATGTCTCTAGTCAAGCACGACAGAACAGAACTTTGGACTCAAGATAAAAGATGCCGCCTGTTTTAGTTACCAATAGTCTATGTCTACAACGTTCCACTTCCAGGATTGCCCCGTTCCGCCAGATTTCAGTCATTTAGGCTGGATATCTTTGTGTATATTTGTGTTGGCGTTCTCAGATCTCTGCAGGGTAAATCCAGACAGCTAGCTAGACTATCTGTCCCATCGGAATTTTCTGTTGACAACTAAAACAACCCTACACACTTTCCACCAAAACTAGTTCCTTCCCAAGACTATTTTGCAGAGGCATAGTTGCTCCGCTCAAAGACTAAGTACACTGCCAACTTAGATCTCTCTTCCTCTCTTCACCTTTTACGCCTTTATTGACAGGACAGCTGAAGAAATGGGGGGGGGTGAATGACATGCAGCAAAGGGCCACAGGTCGGAGTCAAACACAGGGCTGCTGCATCCAGGAGTAAACCTCTATATATGGGCTCCCGCTCTACCAACTGAGCTATCCGGGCACCCCCCGTGAATCTGTGTTTAACACCGAATCATGTGTCACAAGTGTTAAATTTCACCCTAATTCCCTGCACCTCGTCCTCTCTGTCTGCCTCCTTCCTGCTATCATCATTCTCTGTCTACTGCCATATACTTTCACTTCAATCTCTTCATCTGTACTCACTTCTTGACATTAAAGCTACATCCACACTAATGTGTTACATATTTTTTGCTATATTTATGCTTCTCGTCCACACTACTCTGCCATTTCCAAGCCCCTAAAATGGTGACGTTTGGAAACGCTGCTGACCCAATTTTAGTATGAAAACTCCGGGGTTGCGCTGTAGACTGGATGGGCGGAGAATGGAGACCTTTGGATACGATGACACAGACATTCACTCCCTGATTGGGGCTCATCAGTGATAAAGTGACCTTCCGTGATTCGTCTCACCCCTATCACGTGACCCTTTTCTGGAAGAAAACAAACAACCTCAGCCTTGACTAACTCCCATAATTTTTGCCTTTTTGGTTCACAGGGGGGGACTTCTTTTGGGTGAAATCTTTTGCCGCTCGCCAGTTGGGCATTTTTTTCAGTGATGTCATTTTTTAAAAATTTTTATTACAGTTTTTCACTATGTCAATGGGAATAAGATGAATGTTGGTAACCAACATGGAGTCCTAGTTAACAGTGTGAATTAGGCTGCTAAACCTTTAAAAAAATTCCCCGCAATTGACAAATAATGACCTGATCCCTGCAGCAAATGCACCAGCTTCACCGATACCAGATCTCACTCCAAACTAAACTGAAAAGTTGGCAACCGTGATGATAAAAAAAAAAAACTGAATGAATAATGATGAAAGTGATTTTTATTTTTTTATTTTACTATATATTAGTGGGATACACAAGCACATTTGTGTAACTGCACTTCTAAGGGCCCTCTATTGACTGCATCCTTCCTTAACCCAGTTGGAGTTGGATTAGGGGGAATGAATTATCACTCACTACTGCTTTAGAGAGAACCAATCAAATTTAATCTTTAAAAGAATGCACTCTCTGCCACGGTGCTCTGATAATTTGGTGGCAGAATAGAAGTGTTCTCTTCCACTACCAAAGCTTCTCCCCTGAGGAAACGGATGCCCGTGTGCACAGAATAAGCAAATATACGGCACCTTCCATTAAATTAGCTCAGGGGGAGATAACACATTTGGTTAATTTGTTTTGCTCGGTTCTATAAGAACAGTTGCACAGAATAGGAGATGGCTTAATGATATTAGATGGTTCAATGATATTAGATGAAAAGCCAAGAAGGAGTTGGAGGCAAACTGTGGGGACATTTTGGTTCCAGGAGGGGGGGCCTTCCAGCAGCCACTCGCTGACATCTGTAGAGGGTGCAGCCTGTCTCCACAATCTTTACTCGTATTGTATTTTGTTGCTGATAGTCTCTCATCCACACAGCATTCCTGGATACAACAAAAACATGCTCTGGTTTATTGGCATTTCTTTAAACCAATCACAATCATCTTGGGCAGGGCTAAGCGCCATGGTGCTGCTGCAAAATTGCCTGGGGAAGGAAGTTGTTTTGGTGGAACATGTGTGCGTTCAAAGGTTGTTTTAGTCGTGCAACAGAAAACTTTGATTGGACAGATAGTCTGGATTTACCCTGCAGAGATCTGCGGAGCAGCTAACCATGGTCCTCAGAAATCCAGTTTACAATGCAAAAACACAAAGAAAGTGGAAGGTTACGTACATCCGGCCAAAATGAAAGATATCCAGCGAATTTACGACTACACCTGAGCAATCCTGGAAGTGGAAATTGTGGATAGACTATGGTGCTGACTAATGGTTTTATATTCAATGACAACATGGTTACATTAATAAGAATTTCAATTTCAATCTTTTTTTTTCCTGGTAAGTGTTGTGAAATGGGCCAAGCAGTCTGCAACAAAGGCTTGCAGGTGAGCAACGCACAAACACAAATTGTTGTCTTCCTTGACAATTCATTTGATTGAGGGTTGTGCCATATATTCTCTTTAGAAACTCTGAAGGCTGCAATCTAACAAACAATAAAGTTACATAAAGGAAACCTAAGAAATGAAGGCTGCAATCTAATAGATTGTCAATCCCAAGTGTCGACCCACTGCAGAATGATGTGAATGAATTGGTTTTCGTCATCTGCCAATAAACAAACATTGTATATCTAAACCTAAGCAGCATTTAAAAACAGCAGTATGGATAGTACCAGCTGAGTGTGAGAAGTTATCATCCTTAACACATCACGCAATTTCCTTGACAAGGTGTAATTGATCTATCTATGTGGTATACCCTATTCAGACAGACACAACAATGCAGGTCATATCCAGGTCCATGCTCTATATAATTGGATAAAAGGCCGCTAGCACACCCCTCCTTTTGCCCGGGGTTGTCTTTTGGACATGGGTCACGATCTGGCCGTCTTTGGTGAACTGGTGTTTCTAGTAGGCATGGTAATTAATTTCATGGTACCAACATTGAAAAAAAAAAAAATTAGAGAGCGACCGCATGCATGTATTAAGGGTACATTCACACTGCAAGCCATAGCTTTGATCAGATGTATTGTTCCGCTTATCTCAGCTGCCTCTCACAGGTGTAAATTTATTTATGCTTCAAGTCTATTTTTTCGACAATATAAGTATAAACGTCCAATAAAACACTAATACATTGCTACAATTTACTACAGATAGGGTTTTATTAGTTTAATATTTTAATTACTAAACTTGTACCATATTATCTTTATTTCCTTACTATTTGACCGTGTTCTTTATATTTTTCTGATGGCCTGGTTTAGGGCAGACACTATACAGAGTACTGCAGGTGGTGGAGTACCAATGAGAACAGAGGTCATGGGTTTTGGTGAAAGTGTTGTCATTAAATGCATTTTGTATGAAAGCCATGAAAAAATATTCACAGTTGGGTCTACATACACTTTGTTTCTCTGACTGTGTGACGAGTTTTGACAATATGACTTGTGTGTGGGTGAATACGAGGAGCCAACTGTACATTCATTTAGATGCACAGATGATTCATATATACAGTGTAACAGTTATACTGTGTGTGTGTGTGCGTGTGTGCGTGTGTGTGGGTGTGTGTGTGTGTGTGTGTGTGTGGGGGGGGGGGGTGAAAGAGAGTGCATGAGAGAGCAAAGACAACAACCGTACACTCCATTTCACATATCCCTCGTGTGATTGGCTGCTGTGTATCTAAGAGATGGGGGCGAGAGTCTTCCCATAAAACAACCAACTACTGCTCTGCACAAATATTCTACAGCAAGCCCATTGGCTCTCCTAACAAGCAATTGACCAATTGAACTGCCCTGCCCAAATATAGATTTGTGGTAACCTGGTCACCATCAAATCAAAAAGTGGTGGCAGTAGCTCAGTCCGTAGGGAGGTGGGTTGGGAACCAGAGGGTCGCTGATTCAAGTCCCCGTGAGGACCAATATATGGAGTGTGGATTGGTAGCTGGAGAGATGCCAGTTCACCTCTTGACCTCCCCCATATGTTCAGGGCACTGGCAGCTCACTCACTCTGACAGCTCTCCATTTGAGCATGAATAGGTCCTGAACGTGTGTGTGTGTAGTGATTCGAACAAAAACAGAGTGTGAATTGCAGTTTCTTCACTGGGGGCAATAAGCAGGGCACCGGGGGGCTCTTTTTCGAATTGTTGAAACTCTTGGCTGCATCTCTTTTTTCCTTTCCTTCTTACAGGAAGTGAAGATAAAGCGTGCATAATAAGGAAAGCATCATTTCAAAACTCTGTTTTGAGCCCAGTGCAGAGAACAGGGCAACATTCAATACATCAATATGCCAATTATCCAACTGTAGAGGAACAGCATATAGTGATGCTACTATCGTTAAAGGTCAAGCCATTTCTTTCCAATAGTATCACAGGTTTAAGTTGTCTGCTTGTAATAATAATAATTGAATGTGTTAAATACTATGTTTATGTGTGTGTTTTCTAGTGGCTCATTCCCTTAATTCCCTGTGTATAAGTGAATTGAGGTCAATGGGAGAATTCAGTGAGGGAGTATGTTCCTCTCTTAAAAATCACTTTCATCCTTTGGGCCCTGAAAACTAGAGTCAGACCGATGAAGGATTGTTAAGGCCGAAATCAACAAAATTATTTGGTCATTTAAAAATCCAATATTTTAAAGTATCAGCCGATGTACTGTATATAAAAAAAATCCAGAAATGCGTAACAAAACATAAACAGATTTTTAGTCTTCAAATAAGATCATGGAGTTTAAAACTAAACACGTTTGTTTTTCTGTGACAACAGAACATCAAAATATATTATAGTTCTGATAAATAAAATGTATGAAAATACAACCTAGATATGAATTTAAATTATAAAAAAAAAGTGAGTGATGCCAACAGGGACATTGTATAGTGTCCTCTGGTTGACAAACTATGTAACGCCAACGCTCATAACATGGTTGAAGGGTGTTTTTATTTTTTATTTTTAAATATTCATTTATCATAATAATTTACGTGTCATTATAAATTATTCTGATAAATGAATATTAAAAAAAATTGTGGGTCAAAATCTAAAATTAAAACCTAAAGACACGCTTTCCCGGGTGATTTGATACTTTTCCCAAAGTTCTTTGTCACTTTTTCCGATATTTTGGTTGATTATTTTCCGCACTTTTTGGGACATTTTTGTCATTTTTCTTAACGTTCTTTTATAAAAAAAAGAATTTTTGATGCCATAAATTAAATAAACACTCAAATTAAATAAATGTAGTGAACTGAACATTTATATTACTCATGAAGAACATTGTACGGAACCATTCCAAATTTCTGATATAGAACCTTTTTGTAAATGGTTCAAATTTGACCCGAGGACAACCGGAGGGTTAAGTCATTGTTACATTGTTATATTAGTCCAACAATGGTCTCTTTGTTCTGGTACATGTGGAAAAACAAAAAGGTCTCATTTGGATCAGAGCTCATATACACACGTCTAGTGTCAGTGTCATGATGCTATCTGTGTGTCAGGAACAAGACTTTATGAAATAAATTTTCAGTGAGAAAAACGATTATACAAGCAGCTCACACCGACCAGTAATTACCTCACGTGTCTTTTTGGCAGTTTTTTTTAAATCAACCTATAATGTAGTCTAAATATGAGGACGTGTTTGTTAAAACTGAGGCAAACCAGACACCTCAAATCATCCAATGACATCACAAGAAGGCTGAAGCTGCCTTCAAAATCATACGTTTACAGTGTTACTTCTAAAAAAAAAAAAAGTGTATAAATAATTTAGTTCATTGTAACATCCATCCTTTGATATATAAGTCTAACCACTTATTTGAAAATGAACCTCTTGTTTGTATGTGTTCTCATTAAAGTGATGGCTCCGGGATGGTAGGCTTAATGCTTAAAGCCACTATGTGTTACTATGTAGTTACTCTGATGACATCCAGTACGTTTTGCCTGTAGGAAAAATGAACTAAAGGCTGATTCATGGTTCTGCAGAGGCTCCACGCAGAGCTTTCTTAGTAGCCTACTGAAGTAGCCTGATGCTTATACATCTCTCTTTAAGAGAACAGCAGAACAGAGCTGATGTCGGCTGCTGCTCCTGTGTGTATTTACACATTGTTATCATGAGATGCGTTGCAAGTCTAAGACTCACAGAAAAAAAAAAAATATGCACACTGTATGCATATTTACAGGATTACAGCTGCCGGCGCCACTGGTTGCATCAGTGTGTGCGGTGCTTAGCTCCAGTGTCTTTTGTTCAAATCCTATACATTAACGAGCTTCAATAACATACTAAAAAGTCTGTTCTGCAAAAAAACAGTACACCTGGAGAAGCACTCTGCCGCCCCCTGGAACCCCGTACAGGACCAGTAGGTCTAGGAAACGTCTGAATGGTTATCAAAGCACAGCTGAGGTCCGGGAGTGTAGCACCTCTGCTAAAGATGTTTTAATTTTGACTTCATTGAACCATGGCCTGTAGCATGCATGTACTGGAGCTTTTCAGAGTTGAGTGTGATGCGGTCTGAAGGCTGACATATGGCTGCTTCTATGATAGTGTTGCTCACTCCAAGTGGACAAGCTGAAGTGTCTCAGAGTCGTAAATGTGAGCAACTGCTGATGAGAAGCACTGGCAGCAGTAATGCAGGCTTTTCAATTAGACCGTTGGTGGTGATGAAAAACGTATCACCACATTTTTGACTTTTAATTATTTTTCCATAAATCAATGATACTGGTCTCCCTTTACGTCTGTCTGTGGGTATTACAAGGTGCTTTAGTTAGTTAACTGGTGTCAACATATGCAAATACTACAGAATACTTACACACAATCAATAAAAGATTTAATGGAGAGATGAAAAAAACCCTCAGAGGGGTTTAATTTGGGCCCTCTTCAATGTATACTCCAATTAAAATAGAAAGACTTGTCTTAGCTATATGTTTTCAAATTATCCTTGTGTGATTTTGTGAAAACCAACAGTGTTGGATTTAAGGCAGCGATGAATTACTATCTGATCTCAATGCTGACGTGAAACACAGCACTCATATTGCAGATGGTGATGTCGTTTGTACATCATACAGACAGAAAACATAGTCATGGTCCTGAGTTAATATTTTTTTAAAAACTGACTTAACACAAGAAAAGAAAATTAATATATGAAAAAAAAAATATTAAAGGAATTTTCACCCTCTAGGGGATTTAATGGGCATGCTTTAACCGATCAAAAAGAAGATACTAGATCAGGGTTGTCAAATATAAGGCCCGTGGGCCAAAACCGGCCCGCCAAAGGGTCCAATCGGGCCTACTGGATGATTTTGTAAAGTGTAAAAATTGCAGAGAAGTAATTAATTCCACTTCCAAATTTACCACTTTAATCTTAGAGAATATCCCAGTTCTTTTTTCCATAAATTTACGACTTTAATCTTAGAAATTCACAGTTTTTTCTAAGAATATTACCCCTCTCTCCCGGGTCCGTACCATTCTTTTTTTTCTACCATGGCCTTAGAAAGCAAATTGCTTTTGCCAACATCAAGCTACCGAGAAACTCTTTGGCAGGTAACGTTTCTAATCTTTATGGAAAGGTTTTCTGGTCTGGCCCACTCAAATTAGAAGGATGTGGCCCATGAACTAAAATGAGTTTGACATCTCTGTGCTAGATGTATGAGTAACGTTGTGCTCTGGGAAACAATTCAATCATAAACACATTGGTTCTACTACATGGTATTATCCTGTGCAGATGCAATAATCCATCATAGACATATCCGTAGATGGGAAAGTTGTATAAAGTAAATGCAGCTATTTTATTTTATTAGTATTTTTCTTTTGATCCTTATCTTACTTTCTTTTTTATTGCTCGATCAATGATTTCTTTCACTTTGCCTATAACAAGTCAATTTCCCCATTGTGGGATCATAAGTTCTTATCTTATCCCCCAGAGCCTTCCCAAGCCAACCGAGAGCACACCGCCAGCCGGGGATTCTGGGAAATATAACAGCTGACACGCCAAACCAGTGATGACGCCATCAAGATGCTGTTGTTGTGTGGGCCTACAGAGAACACAATGGGTGTTGTGCTATAATATACCATACATTTATATTTTTTTCAACTGTTTCATGTTGACTTAGTCAGACATGGCATACAGTAGGGCTGTGCAATTAATCAAAATTTGAAATGTGATTATGATTTTGGCTCCTAATGATTGAGAAAAATGATTATTTTGCACATTCTGTTTTGCGAGTAAACTCTTATTTTATCTTGCATTCTGAATGGAAAATGTATTATTCAGATGAGAGATATATTAAGGGACATGTCACAGTTCTGATTTGTTTAAAGGTCCCAGACATGGTGCTTTTTGGATACTTATTATAAACCTTAGTGGTCCCCTAATACTGTATCTGAAGTCTCGGTTATATAGACCTTAGTGGTCCCCTAATACTGTATCTGAAGTCTCTTTTATATAGGCCTTAGTGGTCCCCTAATACTGTATCTGAAGTCTCTTTTATATAGACCTTAGTGGTCCCCTAATACTGTATCTGAAGTCTCTTTTATATAGACCTTAGTGGTCCCCTAATACTGTATCTAAAGTCGCTTTTATATAGACCTTAGTGGTCCCCTAATACTGTATCTGAAGTCTCTTTTATATAGACCTTAGTGGTCCCTAATACTGTATCTGAAGTCTCTTTTATAAAGACCTTAGTGGTCCCTAATACTGTATCTGAAGTCTCTGTTATATAGACCTTAGTGGTCCCCTAATACTGTATCTGAAGTCTCTTGTATATAGCCCTTAGTGGTCCCCTAATACTGTATCTGAAGTCTCTTTTATATAGACCTTAGTGGTCCCCTAATACTGTATCTGAAGTTTCTTGTATATACCCCTTAGTGGTCCCTAATACTGTATCTGAAGTCTCTTTTATATAGACCTTAGTGGTCCCCTAATACTGTATCTGAAGTCTCTTTTATATAGACCTTAGTGGTCCCCTAATACTGTATCTGAAGTCTCTTTTATATAGACCTTAGTGGTCCCCTAATACTGTATCTGAAGTCTCTTTTATATAGACCTTAGTGGTCCCTAATACTGTATCTGAAGTCTCTTTTATATAGACCTTAGTGGTCCCCTAATACTGTATCTGAAGTCTCTTTTATATAGACCTTAGTGGTCCCCTAATACTGTATCTGAAGTCTCTTTTATATAGGCCTTAGTGGTCCCCTAATACTGTATCTGAAGTCTCTTTTATATAGACCTTAGTGGTTCCCTAATACTTTATCTGAAGTCTCTTTTATATAGGCCTTAGTGGTCCCCTAATACTGTATTTGAAGTCTCTTTTATATAGATCTTAGTGGTCCCCTAATACTGTATCTGAAGTCTCTTTCCCAAAAGTCAGCCTTGGTGCAGAATTCCAGCCACTAGAGCCAGTCCCACAATGAGCTTTTCTTAATATGTGCCATTTCTGAGTCTGTAGCTTTTGAGGAGGAGGGGTGGGGGTGGGAGGGCAAGGTGGAGGCTGGGGGTGTGGCCTTGACCAAATGCCACTTTGCTTGTTTGAAAGCCATTATGTCTCTCTCTCATGGGTGGGCCAAATTCTCTGGGCGAGCAAGACAGAGAAAGGGGAGGTAACCTTTCCCATTATGACCTCATAAGGGGCAAGAATCCAGATTGGCCCATCGGAGCTTTAATTTGCTCAAAGGCAAAGCAGGATACCCAGGGCTCGGTTTACACCTCTCGCCATTTCTAGGCACTGGGGGACCATAGACAAGCTGGGGGAACGCATATTAATGTTTCAAAAATTAATAAAGTGACATTTTATGTTTTTTATGTTTCACAGTTTTTTTAATAACAATAATTGGAACATCTATCCATTGAGTAATTGTGTTTTTTTTTCCATAATCGAGCAGCCCTAACATCCAATGCAAGTGTATGGTAAGACTCGCTGTGAAGTAAGTGGCCATTGAAACATCAGGGTTTTACCTATTCAGTGGCACCAAAGGGATATTGGTTGTACTACATAAACTCTGACTGAACACAATATATCAACAATAACCAATCAAAGTCATACATGGCACAAAAAAGAGTAAAGTTAGCAGAATAGGCTGCATAAAAACCCAAAACCCTAATTAGGAAATGTTTAAAATTGAACCAAAATTGAACCAAAATCATTCCTACTTAGCATGAGAAAAGGCACTTGATAGCACCATGATGTGGTTCCCTGATGCTAATCACCTGTGATAGTGTGAGGCGGCGTCCTTTAAGTTGGAGTGTAGACGGCTGCTGCAAGCTCACGACTGGTGACAGCGTTAATCAGTCAACCAGTAGGCACGACAGCCTTAATCAAGGCAATGAGCGGATGGCAGGATTGCGCGCTGGCTGAAAAAAAATCAACACTGAGTCCATTTGTACGTCTCAATTGCTGATTGTGATCCATATAAATAACTTGCATGGCCCATTACACTCATCACACGCTGACAGAAACACACTAGGTTACATGTGCGCACACACGGGCGCTCACTTCGACGACTCTCAGAGTTGTCAGAGCGAATTACCTGCGTGTCAAAATGGAACTGATAAATTGCCAAGAGAGCACAGCAAATTGACTCGGCCTGTTGTTGCAGTGCAGGGCAGACAGATAAACTCATTCTTAAACACACACACACGGATACACAGATACACACAAACACACACACACACACATATATACATACACACAGACAGACACACATATATACACACACACGGATACACACATACACACATACACACACAGACTCACACAGACACACACACACAGACAGACACACATATATACACACACACACACACACACACGGCGTGAGTTTTGTTTCAACATTGGAGGTGACACATTGTGGGGGGGTAGGGTTGGTGGGGGGCTTCTGGCTCCTCCATATTATTTTTTTGGCATTAAACACTTCATTTCCAGTATTCTGGTGAATTTGCCTGCATCAATTTATGGTGCAATGTCTTTCATTATTATATTATTATTTATAGAAAAGAGATGTGCACTGCAAAGATGGTATGTTCCACTATAGGGGTGTATGAAATCATATGGAACGATTTACTTACAGGTAAAAAGGATATATACATGTTTGAGCCCACTGAACTGATGTTTTTACCAGTAGATGACAGGATTCAAACCAAAAAAATGTCCTGATCGAATTATTTCACAACACACACACACACACACACACACACACACAGTCACACAGCAGTTTGTGAAATGGTCACGTTATTTTTTTTGCGCCGGTGTTATGTGCCTTCTGGTTTTTCCACCTACTGGTTTCCGAGCCTGTCCAGATGCCGTGTAAACCTCAACGGCTACCCACGTCGACAGATTCGCAACAAATTCATATACATTTTACTGGCCTTTGCATGTCGCACCTCAATATAAACTATACTGAATTGAACAGAATGTATGAGAACGACACTACAATAACAGTGTACAGCGGGAAAATTGTGTTTTAAAAGAAATTACGATGATCCGTGTCGCGCTGGTTTCGAACCCTCTTCAGCAAAAAATTAAAAACATACGAGCCCACTGCACTGTCCACTACACCATCACATCATTCATATTACTGCTGAAAAAAAACTTTGTTTTCTCTCAGTACAACAGGAATAACAATTTAACACAGCAAACCGAAACAACTTGTTACCTTGATTTAAGCTTAACTTCGTAATTAAATCGTACGCTATAACCTCCTGCTACACCTCTGCACTATCCGTGTGCAAGGACTCGTCATAAATGACACCAGGCAGCACACGGTTGGTGAAACAATCGGTCTAAAACAACTGGTTACCTTGGGTTGGAAACGCGTGATCCCGATGCTCTCAGCTACAACAACAAGTTTCTTGGATTTCTGGGAATCTTCTTGAATGCATGTGTAAAATGGTTTAATGGTCGGGAGCACTCATAAGACAGAATGTGTTCAACAACATAACGTAAACATAAGGTTGTAGGCAATTGGAAACGTAGATGTAGGCATTTGAGCCACGTCAATAGAAATATTGCTTCTTCCCAGAAATCCAAGAAACTTGTTGTTGTTTTTCATTAAATATGTGAATGATGTGACAGTGTAGTGGACAGTGCAGTGGGCCCGTATGATTTTATTTTTTGCCGAAGAGGGTTCGAAACCAGCGCGACACGAATCATCGTAATTTCTTTTAAAAACACAATTTTCCCGCTGTACACTGTTATTGTAGTGTCGTGCTCAGATATTCTGAGTGCATATCTGGGTGCGTAGGTGACATAAATAGCCTATACTACAACACCAACAATTCAAAAGGTTGGCCACAAACTATTAACATTTATTAAACAGAACTTTGTGTTGTAGGGGTTTCAAATGTGTGTATTCCGTCTTAACATAACGTTGTAGGCTATTAGAAACGTAGATATAGGCCTTTGAGGCACGTCAATAGACATTGCTTCTCATAAATCCAAGAAACTTGTTGTTGTAGCTGCGAGCCTCGGGATCACGCGTTTCCAACCCAAGGTAACCAGTTGTTTTAGACCGATTGTTTCACCAACCGTGTGCTGCCTGGTGTCATTTATGACGAGTCCTTGCACACGGATAGTGCAGAGGTGTAGCAGGAGGTTATAGCGTACGATTTAATTATGAAGTTAAGCTTAAATCAAGGTAACAAGTTGTTTCGGTTTGCTGTGTTAAATTGTTATTCCTGTTGTACTGAGAGAAAACAAAGTTTTTTTTCAGCAGTAATGTGGATGATGTGATGGTGTAGTGGACAGTGCAGTGGGTTCTCATGCTTTTATTTTTTGCTGAAGAGGGTTCGAAACCAGCGCGACACGGATCATCGTAATTTCTTTTAAAACACAATTTTCCCGCTGTACACTGTTATTGTAGTGTCGTTCTCAGATATTCTGTTAAATTCAGTATAGTTTATATTGAGGTGCGACATGCAAAGGCCAGTAAACTGTATATGAATTTGTTGCGAATCTGTCGACGTGGGTAGCCGTTGAGGTTTACACGGCATCTGGACAGGCTCGGAAACCAGTAGGTGGAAAAACCAGAAGGCACATAACACCGGGACACGGTCCGCAGTCTCTAGGAACTAACGACGGGGACAATAAACGCCAGATTCAGTAGACGCGCAACAACAACGGGATGGTTGTGTTTAGGAAAAGAACAACGGAGAAATTAATTGTCACACATGGGACACATACCCTGGTCTCTGGGGTGAAAGTTCTGTGTTGTTTGACCCATCAACCACTCCGACCAACCTTCCTGCGTGGATTTCCGGCTTTACAAAACTACTCCTTACCGTAATCTGTTGCTGTTCTCACAAAATATGCTTCCCATTGAAATACAGTTAAAAATATAGTTTAAAATTCGTGCTCACCACCACAAAAAACGACATAAACGTGTCCGCGTGTGATCATTTCATGAACTGCCGTAAGACTGGGTCACACACATACACATACACGGACGCACACACACACACACACACTTCAGCCTCTGTGTTTCCCAGAATCCATCTAGTCCAGCTCCAGTTGGACTGCACTAATTAAACATGAATGTAATATTTTAAACACAGAGCAATAAAGGCCACTTAAAGGCCACTAAACACATAATTGTGTTGCAAGCAGAGGAGGAACGTCACGTTGTTGGCTCTCTATTTGAAACCGTGGCCTCTGCCTGCTGGTCTTCTCTTTCCCTGCCCTGCCTCTCTGCACTCTCCTGGCCGTCCCAGCTCAGGAATGTCTGTACATGTAATTTGATTTCTCTACAGTAATGTACCAACACGTGTGTGTCATGGTTGTTGTTTTCAATTGTAGTTTTTCCCGTTTTATTTAAATTCCTGTCCTGGGTTTTGGTGTTTCCCTGTTAAGTTTTTAGCGTGTTCTTTCTTTGTTCTTGGTTTGTCCATCTCAATTCCATTCCTGCTTCAGTTTCCTGTTTTACTTTGTAGTCTTTGTTTCTCCCGTGTTATGTCTTTTCCTTCACTTCACTTTTTTATCCACCTTTGTGTTTTGTGTATTTAGTGCTTTCTTTGTCTGTTGTGCGATCGTCACTACGTGTCTTTTCCTGCTCCAAACCCTGAGTCCTTTCCTGCGTCTCTCTCGGTGGAGTTTTGTTTCTGATGTTTTTGGAGATTCCTTTTGACAGTTTTTGACCTGCTAACCCTTCAGGACACTTTCTGTCATAACCATTTGTATTTAATAACCCTTTGGAAACATAAACCGTGACAGTGTGTTGTGACGATAAAAACACAAGCGTGAACGAGCTCTTGTTTTGAAGTTTTCTGACAGGATTGGGAAAAGTACAGTCAATAGGCAATCAAGAAGCACCAAAATCCCCCTGATTCGCCATCATAGGACAATGTGATCAGCAGGGCACTGTTTTGCCCTCAAAACAGTGCTGTAATGCTCAGTGACCTTGCCCCTCACATTACTTGGTACTTATCTGATATAACCTCTAAATACAATTATTAACCTGAGAATGAGCACAATACGAGCACTAAATCTCAGTTTTGTCCTTGACACACCAGCATGAGGAGTCTCTTACAATGCAACAGTAATGGGTGATGGGTTACGTATCTTGAAGTTGATTATCAAAGCTGAACTGAAATGAATAGCTTCCTGGCCAGTAGGGAATTCAAAATCCAACAGCCATGAAATGACACCCATCAGCAATGTTTTCAAGTATACACACTGTGTGGGCTGAGCATGTAGAAAACACTGGCCTTCTGAATTCCTTTTTAAAATGTACTTCATTTGACTGAGCAACAGTGGCAGGTGTCTTCCTACAGTCTCAGATTAACTAAGCTTCAAACGTACCCTTTGTTACATTTGTATCACAGTAGCTGCAGCACGAACGTGTTGATTTTGTTCTGCCGGTCACAGTTTGCAGAGTTTGATGAGGAGGTAAAACACTCAGGTGTTTTACATCCACATGGAGACATTGAGAATGAGCCCCGTGCTTTTGTCAAAGGTTAGCCAATTGTTCACAATTATTGTCAGATCGATTGTAGATCTCAACATTTCCGACGACATGTGAAGGCAGCTTCATTTCACGGAGAAAGAGAGAAAGAAAAGAGACAGAGCAACTGTGATTTGAGCGGGACCTTGTTGCAGGAAACAATCAGCTTTTACATAAACTCCTGGGCAGTTAAGTCTTTGCAATTCTTTTTTTAATCTTTTTTGTGGCAGCAATAAAGGCCATGATTCGATCTCTTTTACTGTACGGGACTCTCAAACCTTCTAAAAACCTTAAGTCTTAACGCACTACCCCTATTCAAAATTAATGGACAGAGCTCCATCCTCCTTCCACAACTGACCATGAATGACTGATGTGACCTAACTGAGGCAACAACAAATTATGTATACCTTTTTTCCAGAAAAAAGAGTCTATTTCTTCCAGCTATGCAGCACATACAAATCACATATTAAATCCAATTATCACACTCACAAGTGCTCCTTTTATCTTAATGTGAATTTGGAAAACCTTGAAATAAGTATGAGCTAAAGTATATCAGCTGTCACCACCTTTCTTCTATTTTTTTCTCTCTTTTTCTTCCTCCTTCTCATCTTTCCTTTAACCCAAGTCACTAAATATTGTGTCCAATGTAGCCGAAATACCACCAACACAGTCTTCAAAAGAGAGAAGAAATTGCCCTGGTGCTGCAGTTCTCCCGTCAGGATGTTTCTCTGTTGGCCCCGTCCCCTGGCATGCACTAGCAGACGTTTTGAGACCTACTTTTCCAGTTTAATTTGACCAACCTCTGAATCTCCATGTTTAATGTCCACATTACTTGACTTGACTGCAGCATAATTGCCTGGCTGGTGTTAATGTCCCATTGTCTCATGTAAAATCTTCAGCTTCATTTTTCAGCTATAATTCAGCCGACAAACTACGCTGCAACATGCAAATTAACATAAAGGACGCCAACAACATGTGGCTCGTTGAGTTACCTGCAATTACACCTCGACTGGCTCCATTTATCTGAACTGTGATGGGTATTTTACGCCAATTTGAACGTTTTATTTGCTCATTTACATACAAATGTAGATAGGAAATATTAAGGTAGATGAAAATAAATCATGACTCAATGTTACTTAATGAATAACCAAAACATGTGGACCGTCTTAGCACAAAAAACACATGTTAAATGAAATTCCTATTATTAACATTGCAAAATAATTACTTAAAATCAAACCAATATTAGAGATGCTTTCCTCTATCCTCACTGCTTAAGAGGACCAGTTGCTACATTACCACATAGGTGTAGATTTCGGTGGGGGGGGACTTCAGATACAGCATTAGGGGACCACTAAGGTCTATATAAAAGAGACTTCAGATACAGTATTAGGGGACCACTAAGGTCTATATAAAAGAGACTTCAGATACAGTATTAGGGGACCACTAAGGTCTATATAAAAAAGACTTCAGATACAGTATTAGGGACCACTAAGGTCTATATAAAAGAGACTTCAGATACAGTATTAGGGACCACTAAGGTCTATATAAAAGAGACTTCAGATACAGTATTAGGGGACCACTAAGGTCTATATAAAAGAGACTTCAGATACAGTATTAGGGGACCACTAAGGTCTATATAAAAGAGACTTCAGATACAGTATTAGGGGACCACTAAGGTCTATATAAAAGAGACTTCAGATACAGTATTAGGGGACAACTAAGGTCTATATAAAAGAGACTTCAGATACAGTATTAGAGGACCACTAAGGTCTATATAAAAGAGACTTCAGATACAGTATTAGAGGACCACTAAGGTCTATATAAAAGAGACTTCAGATACAGTATTAGGGGACCACTAAGATCTATATAAAAGAGACTTCAGATACAGTATTAGGGACCACTAAGGTCTATATAAAAGAGACTTCAGATACAGTATTAGGGGACCACTAAGGTCTATATAAAAGAGACTTCAGATACAGTATTAGGGGACAACTAAGGTCTATATAAAAGAGACTTCAGATACAGTATTAGGGACCACTAAGGTCTACATAAAAGAGACTTCAGATACAGTATTAGGGGACCACTAAGGTCTATATAAAAGAATCCAAAGAGCCCCGTATCATGGAACCTTTAATAATTGTGATAGTTTATGTAATATCTATGAAAAATACAAATAAAATCAATAATAATGCAATCTTAAATGTTGTTTTTTGTGTTTCAATGCTTTTTCGACGAATTAGTTACGTTCAAAATAAGGAGGTGGATAGAGGGTCCGTGACCATAACTGTACAAAAGAGTATGGAAAGAACACTTAACCCTATGAGGTACAAGCCATGTTTTCCTGTTTTTATTTTTAATTGCTGCCTAAACAGCTGATCTACTGATACTAAGAGGTGCTGAATGGCCTCTAAGATCAGCACTTATACATAAATGTAGCCTCCGTAGAAAACGTAGACAAACGTCGACAGACGTGGACCCAATGCATCATGGGATAAATATTGCCCTTCGTAGGCTTCAGATAACACCTAATGACAACAAAAACTCTTTCAATACAGATACCTACATAAATAGTCACAGGAAATAGTTCTTGGTGGATTAATAAAAAAAAACACACACAGCTGCTCCAAGCTGGATTACAAAGCTTCTCAAAGGGTTACGATCATGCTCGTTGGAAAACTACAATGTCAAGGTCTACACAGCATTCCTGGATGGGAGAAAAACATGCTCTGGTTTATTGGCATTTCTTTAAACCAATCACAATCATCTTAGGCAGCGCTAAGCGCCGGACGGAGCCATGGTGCCTCTGCAAAATAGCCTCAGGAAGGAATTTGTTTTGGTGGAACGTGTACGTTCTAAAGTAGTTTTAGTCATGCAACAGAAAACTCAGATTGGACATATAGTCTAGCTAGCTGTCTGGATTTACCCTGCAGAGATCTGAGGAGCAGGTAACCATAGTCCTCAGATTGGACAGATAGTCTAGCTAGCTGTCTGGATTTACCCTGCAGAGATCTGAGGAGCAGGTAACCATAGTCCTCAGATTGGACAGATAGTCTAGCTAGCTGTCTGGATTTACCCTGCAGAGATCTGAGGACCAGGTAACCATAGTCCTCAGATTGGACAGATAGTCTAGCTAGCTGTCTGGATTTACCCTGCAGAGATCTGAGGAGCAGGTAACCATAGTCCTTAGAAATCCACCAGAGGTTAGAGCGCAGAAGATAAGGGACATCCAGCAGAATTTCCAGCGGTACTTGCACAAACCCGGAAGTGGAACATCGTCGTTATAGACTTACAGTTAACAAACAAGCAGGCCTGTCTCCACCACATCTACCTCTGAAGCCACCTACGCAAAACTGCTTTGTGCTGGCCGTTCCATTGATTTCTCATGGGTGAGAGAGGTGCCGCCCAACAAGGGTTGCCCTTTGCGCTGCACTCAAAATTATATTAACTTTGACCTAGTTACCTCTAGTGACCTTTCAAAAGTGCAACCAATGAGATCACATCATGTCGAGACCTAGCAACAGGAAATAGCTTTATTGCCACCCTTGATGACTAATACTTGCTTGAGGTTGTCAGCTGTGTGTCTGCCTGGCATAGTCTGTGTGTACGACGGCATATTTATCCCGCCAGTCCTTATCGACACAGCGCTGTGTCATGTAGCTCTCTATTGTGAGCGCCATCCAGCGCAGAGCTACCAGTGAAAAAAAAGAGCATTTAAAAAGGTTAACTAGCAGTTCAAAAACAGATTGTATAGCCTATTATCACCAGAACCTCAGTCACCAAACACATTAATCCACTCCTCAAACAACTGCACTGGCTCCCTGTCCAATACCATTTTGACTTTAAGATTCTTTTCCTTACCTTCAAAGCCTTCCATAATATCGCTCCTTCATTCCTCTCTGAACTCTTTTAGCCTTACACTCCATCCCAAACTCTCCAATCCTCCTCTTCCTCACTGCTATCCACTCCTTTTGACCACCTGTCCCCAATGGGGTTTAGAGCCTTCAGCAATTCTGCCCCTCGCCTTAGGAACTCCCTCCCTCTATCTCACCTATTCCAAAGGGCCTACCCCACATTACTCCACTCTCCATCAAATTCATGAATATATTGCTTTCTTTTAATTTTCTATTTCAATCTTTTAAATGTCTTTGTTTAAATTATATTTCCCTTTTTAACTGTATTTTGGCTTGTTAAGACTGTAAGGTGTGAGGGCTATGAACCCATAAATAAAATATATTATTATTATTATTTTTCTTTTATCATGGAAAAAGCTTTATTTTTGTTATAATAATATTGTTATACTGTAACTAATAGTTTTAACTGGTCAAATGTTATGTTATGTGTGGGTTAACGGTGGGTTAATGGTTAACCAGTACTCACTTTCACTCACTAACTTCACATATGGCATGTCCTATAGTGAAAAGGCAACCAAATGCACTGAACCAAAAATTCAAGGAGGACGGAAAAGAGATAGAAATTATTTAAGAAGTGCTGGATTATTTATTATTCATAGGTCTATGTGTATTATTAACATTATATCAATATTTCAATGTTAAATGTCACGGTTATTGTCAATATATGTCCATCATGACACTCTATTGTTACATCATGTCATTCCATGTTGGAATCATTTACTCCTGATAGGCAGCTACATGAATTTGTAGTGGTTTTGAAATATTTTATTTATTCATGTATTAGAATAGAATAGTCAGTCCTTTCAGTGCAAAACAACAGTAAAAATGTATATATAAAAACCATGCATATATATACTGTATATATATGCTTAGCACTATAACATAGTCTAAAATAAAAATATAATAAATATAATATGTAAAATATGGACGCTTGGTCAAAGATCCTCGATACTAAAGACAGCTTGTCTGTGTTGCCAGATGTCTAGAGAGCCATGTTAGTGTCAGAATATTCTGGAGATATGTGGCTTGTAAAGAATGGGTCCAATATTTACTATGCTGACTAAGGGCCGAAAGGATCCCCCATAACCTGTCTTGGCGATCACTTCTCCGGTTGGAATCGATACACTCAGGACCTGCCGCTAGTCTCCTGAAGAGGTGTGTCCGTGGCGGAGCCCACGGGACAGTGATACAGGAAACTACTGAAGCATCTCGGTTCAAAACCATCTCTGGCTTGGTCAGTGCCTCTCAGCGGCAGATACCGACACAAAAATCACCCTTTATCGTCTGTATGGAATGCACCGGGCCGAGGTAAGATGACAGAGTGTTAAGAGAGACGGTAGAGTAGTATGAAAGACCAAAATGCCACGGAAGGAGGTTGGTTGGGGTTGGGGATGGGTCAAACAACACAGGTCTTTCACCCAGGAGACCAGGGTGTAAGTCCCATCTTGTCCCGTGTGTCACAACAACAGGGTACATTTTCTAACCCCACCCACCGCATTTTCCTAAACCTAACATACATCCCGAACCAGAGCATCAAAAGTGACGCCGAGAGTCCCAACACTGAAGGAGACTTTTAGCTTGAATAGTAAATGCCGAAACACGGCAAGAGTCCCGATGC
Source organism: Etheostoma nigrum (assembly GCA_029931835.1). Taxonomy (NCBI): domain Eukaryota; kingdom Metazoa; phylum Chordata; class Actinopteri; order Perciformes; family Percidae; genus Etheostoma; species Etheostoma nigrum. The sequence goes on from CM057238.1 coordinate 4,257,747, forward strand.
TCAAGGTAACTTTTGCCCTGAATAACAAACGCCAAAGGCACATGACCAAGCGTCCGTATTATACGCGATGGGAGAGTGAGGATGTGTTGGCTGTCGACAGGTAATGGAGTTCATGAAGAAACTTTGCTCTGGACTTTTTCTCCTTCTAGCGGCAACTCTCAGCCTCAACGAGCCTGCCGTCCATGTTGCATGATGGATGTTGGTTAAGTTGTCCCCGTGCTCTCCTGTATAACCAGCCTCTCTGCCTCTCCAGACACTTCTCTATGAATGCCGCCCCACTGGGCTAATTTAATAAGAGCCTTTTCTATGTTACCACGGAGACGCAGCACGTAATTACACCCAAGTCCTGGCTTGCGCGCACATGTTATTATGGGATACACAATTGATCTGAGCTTGCCCAGTGGTTGCCAAGGGAGACGGATGGCCACTGCCAAGTGTCTTGTCTCCCATGGCCATGGCAACGCAAGGCAAACGAGCGCATTAACAAGGCGTCCGCTAACAACACAACACCAGCAGCGTGTGCACACACGCACACACACATTATTGAACAGTTTGGCTAATTTAGTCTTTAATCAAATTAGATTACTACGAGACAAGACTCCTCTCTGTCTCTGACACCTGTTCAAACAGCAGACGCTTCATTTTAATCCACGAGTCAACACACAGTCAATTGTTTGGCCTTTTAGGTACGAAGAGAACAAAGAAGTAATAGAAAGGAGCTGTGGAGAATGAGAGGGAGAGGAAGAAAGCAGGCTGCAACCTTTTAAAGGCTTCATTTAAAACCCTGGTGTGTTTTTAAGTTGTTTCATTATTAAGACGAGGTGGAGAGAGCGAGAGAGGATATGTGTGTGTTATTTCATTATTAGTAGGAGGAGGGAGCCAAGTGAAAAGCAGGAATTGTCCAAAGACTTTTAATTGGATCGCTAAAGCGCTTTCTTAATTGAGTTCTGTATTCTTGCTAATATAAAAAGTGTACATCTTTATGTTGGGTTGTCCCAACACACACGGGCGTGCACGCACACAAACTCACACCTAAATTAAACCCAGGGGGTCAGAGGTAGCAAGAGGAGAGAAGATTTGATGAGTTGAAGGCCGGACGCTTCAGCAAAAAATTCAATTTAGTCGCCCTTAGATTGACTGGTTAATTTCTAACAGCTTACCTATAATAGCTTTCCTTACTGTCGCCTTAATTAAGTTCTCACATTAATGCTTTAACTGGGGATTGGCGGCCTTTAGAACCTGTTAACGCACATTTCCCTGGTGGTCAGTGCACACAGGCGCACACAAACACACAAACACACACACACACACACACACACACACACACACACACACACACATTCTCTCCACAGGAGCTGCACCTGAAAATGGTCAAACTCATCTAATGTCATTCGGAGATTAGGGCTGCACTCATGCATGTTTTCCACCTGCAATGGCATTATGGCAGCTCAGAGAGTTGCAATCATAGACCACATAAATTCCCAATTGTTTTTCAGTCATCTTCCGCATGTTCTATTTTTACCTGCTGGAAAGTGAACCGAGAGAAAACGATGACATCAAGAGTTCATTTGCACTTTTCTTACCTGTAGGCTATACAAAGGAACATCTGCCACAGTGTGCTATAACATGAATTTCAATCTTGTAACGTGGTTGGAGAGGTTTCCTCGCTGCACTGCGGAGATTCAAGACTGGGAAGTCTCAAATGAATTCCAATTGGTTTCACTGAAAGAGTTTGCAGATTTCATTTGGAACCTGTTGGCAAGGCGTATTAACTTTGTATTACCACTTTACACTTAAGTGTATGAATTGAACAAGGGGATTTAATGAGTTTAGCTCTTTTGTTTCCCAGCTGAGAGGCTCTGCTCAGGTCAGACAACACATATCTGTACACACCCGGGGCCCTCGAGAAAGCTCTTTTTCAACAGGGTTGTACTTAGTGTCTTCATTAATCATAGGTTTGTTCTGGGCCTAACATACAATCAACCAATCAGTGTCATGTCCCATTCTCTTTAAAAGCCAGGTGCATTATGATGGAGGATTTGCATGATGGAGAGGGATTTTCAGGAGAAGAAACTGATCTGCTTGTGCGTAAAGCAGATCATATATGGCACTGGCACTATGCCACCAAAACTCCATAATACTGTTTCACATTTTAATATTTTTATTTTTAATTTTGTGCATGTGTGTGTGCTGCTGTGTGTGAAACAACAGGTTTTTGTTGGTCAATGGCGCGATCACTTACCGCTGCCTCAAGATAGCAATACTCCCAGAATGCACCTGAACACACTTCCCTGTAAGATCAGCACGCCCATGGGCGCACAGAGGGGCGCAGGTGCATTTGCATTTACAGGACATGGGCAAGCTAATGACAACTGTGTCTGTCTTAAACTAGCTCAGACACTTGTGTTGAGCTTTGTGCTGAGACGGATGCAAGACAGGTCCCCGGGAGCGTCTCCGAACCAAGTGTGTCTTGCAGATTATATTGTCTCAACTTTGTACTTTAAAGAAACACTAAAGACCTTTTTCCCCCTTCGCTCCACCTACAGGTTGGAAGCAGAATAAATATTCAATTCAATTTATATAGCGCCAAATCACAACAACAGTTATCTCATAGCGCTTTCCATAAAGAGCAGGTCTAGATTGTACTCTGGGATGTTATTTACAGAAACCCAACACAGTAGTATAATAATGAATTATGTTTCCATTTTAACTTCTACTAATGAATTGTCCTGTTCTTGTTTTTTCTTGTTTCATATACTAAATGTTACTATCTTTTGTCTTTTTTATTGGAATTCCAACTTGCCTAATGGACTGCAGATGGAAATTAGCCCTCGGGCTACAGTCTGGCACATTTACGTGTACTGCTGTACTTGTTCATCAATGTTCTGAATAAATAAATAAAACTTACATTGTCCAGTTCAATGAAACAAATTGGCAGTAGTAAACAAAAACAATTTTTTTTTTTTTGGCACCTATAGCACATTGCTCATCACCACAAGCCTGTAAACATAGAGGCCAATGAAGAGAAGGGAGAGCTTTAAAACCTGTTTTATACAGTCTGGTTAAATCTCACAAAAGGAAGTCGTAACATTTGTGATGATAAATGAGAATCCAAAAATGTGAAAACTAAATCGAAGTTATTTATAAATGTAATCGTGAACAGGGTGAATCAAGATTGCGATTTTATAAGGATTAATGGTGCAGGCCTACCTGACGCGTATCTTTAACGGAGCGGAGAGCCGCTTCACACACAATATCAAACACTCACTTGAATGGCTGCGATTTTCCGCTGGTAAATAGGTCTAACACTCAAACTGTTTTGTGCTGGCCTCACATGTAATATACTGTCCATTTCCATTTTTCCAGAAAGTCATTATTAATGTAAAGGTGTTTGATGATAAAAAAAAAGAATATTTAATCTTGTGAAGCCTCCCCGGAGTAAAATATAGGGAAGTCGTTTTTATTTTAAAGAATATACAGATAAAGGGCTTTTAGCTGCTATGATGGCGGCTAGTTGATTGTTTTAATGGAGTATACTTTTCACAGTAATCATTTATGATATTCTTGTTGCTATACTTGTCTGTGTGCTAAGGTGACAAAGAAATTATCATATTCTGAAATTAATGTTGACAATTGCACATATGCAATTACATAGGGAAATGATCAAGAGAAACATAATCTGCAAAGTTTTTGTAATTGTATCAAAGGTTGGCAGATGCTTTTTATTTCATGTTGTGTGTGTGTGTGTGTCTGTGTGTGAGAGAGAGAACAGGGGAACTTCTATAAGGCATAGGTGTTAGACATGCTGCTGCTAGGTGTCTCTCTGTCTCTGGTCTCTACTTATCACTTTGAAATCCATTGGATTTGGACTTTGCTTTTCCCCCTGTTGCATTCCTGAACTTGGACTTGCAATACATCTGTTAAACTTTCATTTGGCTTAGTTTTACACGTAACAATAGGTTACAGAGCATCTTATTATAACGACTATCTTACATTAGCCAAAGTATCATTTGATTTACATTCATATGGGGAGAAATTAATCCGAGCTCCATACGGTGAGGTGATGGAGATTACTTTTTTCATTTTTTTTAAAGCAAAATTCTCTGTTTGAAGCAGACAAATGCCCCCAAAAAATGTCACATTCCTGTGATCACACACAGCTTGGCTTCATTTGTGGACATGAGCAGGTGTCTTCCATGGCTCTGGAAAGGATCCATTGTTAGTTATTGATCAGGCCCTTGAGAGAACAGGAACCGGGCAGAGATCAGTTGGGTCTCAGGATAATGGCTGTGTGCGAACTGCTGCCAGATAACACTGTTCCCTTCCTGCCTTGTTCCTGGGAAGATTATTCTTACTTTTAACACAATGTGATAGAGATGATTTTCAAAGAAATTAAACAAAACACTACCAGCAAGAATAATAAAAAAGGATACATACACTGGTGGCAGAGCGGTCGTCTACCATTTGGAAGTGCGATGGTTTGATCCCTGGCCCTGCAGTCCCCCCTCCCCTCCCCTCCCCTCCCCTGTGTGCCATAATGCATTTTGGCCATTTAGTTTTTCAACATTTTGGCTCATTTAGACGCTGATTCTTGCGTTTTCTGTTGATTTAACACTGAAGTTCATAAAACTTATCTGTCTTTATTTTAGTATTAAGTATTTTAATTCACACTGGAGTTTACAAGGATATGCTTTGCCATGTGTTAATTTCATGTAGGCCTGAAATGTTTTTGAGTAACTTGAATAATTTGACTACTAAAAATCCTCGATGCCAAATGATTTGCCTTGAAGCTCTGTTTAATCAATGTCAACAACGGGACAAACAACAGAAAGTTATTACAATAATATCACGACGTCACGGCTTCAGCGTCTCAACAGAAAACATCAAGACAATGAAAGGACTACCAAAATCAAAGACAGGAAAAACGTAGATCTAAAGAGCCCACTCGTTGGAAAAACAGCTGATTGTTGCGCACCACTCTCTCACTCTCTCTCTCTTCATGGAGAAAGAGCTGATCAACAATCTAATAGCATAAGTGTAACAGAGCTGCGTGACGTTGTAAGCAAATACATCCATGAAAATAGGTTGAGTATAACTAATATTAACATATATATGCCTGTATGCAGATCAGTCTCAGGTTGAAACTTATAGTTCTGAAAGTTAACTTAAGGTAATGTTTATGTATGTGTAATATGTGCTTTAATTTGACGCTGTTATTGTATTTCAGAAAACAATGTAATGTGGCACTTAAACGCACTTAATATGTTTAGTTGTTTTTTTTTAGAAATGATATTGTAAGCAATGTAGGCAATACAAATGTTGCTTTTTCTGAAAATGTAACTAAACTATTGTATATTATTGCTCTTCAATAAAACAAAAGTATTTCTTATCCAATTACACGATTAATCGATGGAATAATCAGTTGAATATTCAATTACTGAAATAATCCATAGCAGCAACCCTAATTTCATGTAGATGAAAGTACCCATATATGTTAGGATGTTAGTTTCTATTGGCCGCCAAGGCTGGGCTAAGTGTGTCCTGGGTTAATAAAGTAATACGTATATAAAATATGTATTTTACTAAATGAGACATTATATACTGTTAATAAATGTGGAATTGTTACAGGCATAGGTCAATGTTGGCAAACGTAAGTTGCTTCTACAGTCTAAGGCCATTGTGTGTGTGTATGTGTGTGTGAGTGTGTGTATGTGTGTGTGTGTGTGTGGGGGGGGGGGGACCCAGGAGAGAGAGAGAGGTAATATTAAAAAAATAAACTCAGAATTAAAGTGCTTGAAACCACACCTAACACTTTCTTCATGAAATGCAAATAGGAAAATGCAAATGTGGTGAAAATGTAACACATTCGCTTTGGCTTTAGTCCGCTTCAGACACAACATCAGTATGAGCCTCAGATCCATAACAGCTACGCTCTCAAAAAGCCTACTTGCTGCTGAAAAACTGGTCTCGACTTTACACTCCACAGTGTCACATCCCATAATGGCAGCACGCTGATGAACCTCTGTGTGTAAAAGTCTTACGTATGTTAATTAGTGTTTTTGTGTGTCTTGCATACCTCTCTGTGCCTCTGGTGTGTATGTGTGTGTGTTTGTGTTTGTATGTGTGAGTGTGTGTGTGTTATGTCAGCTAGAATTTTACAGGCCAGATCCTGACATAAAGCCTTTAGTGACCTGTCATGGAGCTTTATAAGGTTAAACCAAACAAGACCTAATCCACACCCAAAGAGCATGAGGCAAGTGTATAAGTGAGTTTTTGTGTGTGTGTGTGTGTGTGTGTGTGTTCAATAAAAGACAGAGAGAGACAGAGGGAGAGGGAGAGGGAGACTGACATCCAACAAAAGCCTGATCTAGACTGGGGTTGGCTGACATCTTTGTTCATCTTGACTTTCAAGCAGTAAAGGTCTTTTGTACACGCATTTGTGTGCGTGTGTGTGTGTGTGTGTGACCATACTTTATAAAGACCAGCTTGAACCCGTCTGATAATCTACATTTTCATTTGAGTTGAACATGCCTCACTGGTCATATCTGTCTCCTTTTTCCTCAAAAGATGTAGAAATAATAATAGAAAAAAGAAAATACTACTGTGATACTGATGTGAAATATACTGCCTGGGAGCCTAAAATAAAGTGCAGAAGGGGAAAAAAACAACCTCACAATCTCAAATTTCCTCTGATTGCTCCATTAGCTCAGTTTAAGGTGTAATTACAGAAACTCCTAATCTATAATCATCTCTTAATTACCATATCATGTAGTCATTATAGCAGCTCCTGAAGGGAGGAAGTTAAACTTTTTTTTACTTTGGAGTTTAAGGGTAATTATTCTGGCCCTGAATACTTGGCTGAGTGCAGACACGTTCTTAGGTGGGATGATACACATCTCCTGCACCTTCGTTCCATTAACCAGCTCTTTCATTTCACATCATCATTATCTGCTACTGGCAGATTATATTTGGCTAATAATCTCCTTCACAGTATCTTGGTAATTTTGAATATCTACATTAAAAATACAGAGTTATATACAGTGGTTTGCATAAGATTACACACCCAGGCTAAAGTGGACTATTTTGGAAATTGATCTTAATACCTTAGTAAAAATGAGGACACCAATTTTCTTTGTGAATGAATTGTACCATATTGTATCATACATAAATAAATGTTCTTCCTTAAAACACAGGGGGCATAATGAGTGCACCCCTATGTTAAATTCCCATAGAGGCAGGCAGATTTTTATTATTAAAGGCCAGTTATTTCATGGCTTCAGGATACTATGCATCCTGATGAAGGCCTTTGGAATTAAAATACATTAAAATACATAAAGGTTGGATTTTTTTGATTTATTTAATTTTCATTGAGATCAATTTCCAAAAGATATTTGTGTATTTCTTATGCACCTATGCAAGCCACTATAATATATATATATATATAGAGAGAGAGAGAAACCATATTGTTATCGTTTCAGAGTTTGGCTGTAAGGTTCGTTTTGGAAGTATTTATCAGCTGTTAAGTTATTTGAACTGCCAACTGTTTAATCTACTAGTGAGTGAATAATGTAGGAGCTCACACTGATATTTTCAGGACAGAGTCAAAACCCAACAGTTTGAAATGACATCCAGGGTGAAGGTTCAGCCGAACAACATGGATTCTACTCTCTGAGCCGACGTCGGTGAGACAAGAAGAGCCGTCAGAGCAAAGTGGCTGGCTTCCAATGTCTCTTCATCATAAGACATCCATTCTAAAGCACAATTCACATATTAATTCCCCCCATTGAATTTTGAAATGAGTCTATTTTGGACGCTTTTATAAAATGGAAAGTAATTGGTGCTTTAGGGCTAATCCAAATTCTTTGTCTGTAACCGTCTGTCTGGACTGCAAACGTCAGCGTTGCCACGTGCTAATGGAGCGACTGTCCATAGCCGTTCGGTCTGGTCCGAGCATTTCAAAGCGTTGAGCAGCAACAGAGCAGTCAAAGAAAACTCCATTTGTATACCACTTTTCAAAAACGGATCTTCCTCCACAACACTGCACAGGAGGGTCTGGCGAGTTCACGCAAGATTCTGGAATGGGAGAGAAACTTGCTCTGGTTTATTGGCATTTCTTTAAACCAAATCACAATCATCTTGGGCAGCGCAAAGTGCCGGACGGTGCAACTGTGGGGAGAAAGAGAGGGAATGACATGCAGCAAAGGGCCAAAGTCCTTATGCCAACACAAACAAAGCCCAATGCAACATTAAATTAAATTTGTGAAATCCGTTTCCGGACATTGTGAATTTAGATTATATTTCTAGTGATGAATCGGCAAAAACACCTTTTATTTCTCTGATTCACGGCTTTGTCCGAGCCGCTCCCTCTCTTCAGTCACTCTCTAGCTCACTCCTCCGTAAGTGCTTGTGGGTGCATGTTAACAGATTGTAACAGAAATGAAATGAATTAATGATCATTTTAGATGACTTCTCTATTGGCTGTTGAAACAGGTGACATTACTTAAGTCCTAAAACCAGCCTCAGGAGACTCAACCAGCCAACCAGAGACCTGCTGAACCATTTCTCTGCAACTCGGCGCCAATCTTTTTGAATTTTTCAGGAGTCCCGTGGGTCATATGATTCCCACTGGAGTCCCACAGTACGGTAATCAGTTTCACTATGGTAACATAGGGATAGGGATGGATAGAGGTGGCTGCCAATTGGAAGGTTGGTGGTTCAATCCCTGGCCCTGCAGTCCCATGTTGAAGTGGGACTGAACCTGAGTTGTGCGTTAAAGTGCTCATCCGATGAACAGGTGGCACCTTGTACGGCAGCCTCGGCCACTGTGTGTGAATGGTGAATGTTGATGTATGATGTAAATGCGCTTTGAGTAGTCGTTAAGACAAGGAAAGCCCTATATAAATACAGCACATTTACTTAGAACATTGAAATCAACGGGAGCAGGATGGGTGGGAAGATTTTTGAGTTATTTTTTTTTAGAAAAATATTAAATAATGAAACTACACATAGAATCATAGAGACAAGGGGAAGTTAAGGCTATAATAGGCCTATGTGTGTGGTTGACTGCAATTCCTGTCAGGTCTACTCGGCAAAGCTGAAACTCCTGCATGGTTGCTACGCCGCCTGGGGAAACTAAGTGGCGTGATATCCGACAGTTTAAAAGCGTGCTAGTTAGGTAGTCGAGTCCATTCAAGACTTTGAAAAATGTGCACAAACGACAATGCAGGATACAATTTTAAAAACCAGAGACAGAGCAGACAACGGCTACTAGGTAATATATTAATCCAGTTTCTCTCCAGACTCAAATACGTTGGAATGAAAAAAATGCTACAAGGGGGTGTTGTGGGTAGACGTAGCAAGTAGTCAAGTCTAAGATGATGTTGGTAGGAGGGGATACTTATTGTGAATTTATTGTTAGTACGGCCAATAAGGCAACATAGTGTTACAAAAATAAATGGAATTATGAAAGCTAAAACAAAACCATTTTACCGAAATAAAAGTTTCTGATGTGAGAGTCATGAAGATCACAATATCAAAAACAAACACTGTTTCCTTTCTTCGTAAAGACAAGTCATTTCTGAGGGCATTCTACAGACTTAAATCCTACTCCCTCAGTTTTCCTCATGTTCTACTCCAGAACAAATTCCACTGCCTACCTATATAGGCCTAACGCCCATAATATTGGAACATACCAATTCTACAATGCAGGGGTGGCTCAGGTGACTAGACAGTTCAAAAGGCTACATACAGCCAAAATGACTCTATTGTACTAGACATTTACACATTGTACATACAATTCACATTAACAATGAGGAATGGCTAAGTTAACAGATGATTTTAATATTTGATCATTGACATAAAATATGAGCTCACTAAATAAACTTATAAACAAGCATCATTCCAGGTCAGTCTTTGGGAGCTACAATAGGTAGAGTATAGTTACCATGACGGCAGCCCTGCACTCCGACACAGGGAGCAACTCGCTTAGACAACATAAACCGGAGCGTGACGGGATTCAGGAATCTTTCTGGCGGCTGTGGCTCAGTGGTAGAGCGGTCGCCTCCCAATTGAAAGGTTGGTGGTTCAATCCCTGGCTCTGTAGTCCCATGTCAAAGTGTCCTTGGGCTGTGCCATCGGAGTATAAAGGTGGAACCTTGTACGGCAGCCTCGGCCACAGTGTATGAATGGTGATGTAAAAGCACTTTGAGTAGTTGTTAAGACTAGAAAAGCGCTATATAAATACAGTACATTTACATACCTCGCAGGATTCATTTTGTGATCAGGACAGGCCGGGAGTATTTTGGGGGGCTTGGGATGGGATTCCTGTGTCACCTGTGTCATCTAGTCTGAACTGGGCTTTAGGCAGTAGGGTTTTTGTTTAGGTGTGTGATGACACGGAGAGATGATTGTGGACAAATACTGTATGCTTGCTTTATGCAAATGTTTATTATTATTGCAACCATCCAAAACAATGACAAATACTGTTTCCAGAATAACCTCAAAGGTACCATATCCTCAAAAATATGCTGAAATATGGAATAATATGGAGCAACCATCTGATATGTTGGAGCAACAACAGATGGCCAAATGGACCTGAATGTGTCCCTGTTGGAAAGGTTAACTAAACAGCAGCTCAACACAAAACAACGGAGCTCGTGCTGCACAGTAACAGACACATTGTACAAGTACACTGATCAGCTAAATGCAACAGTGTAATGTAACAATGTCATTGTGCTTAACCTCACAGGTGAGAAAATAAAGGCTCACAAATACATCCCCTTCTACCTATTGGGATGAAAACATGGGTGATCCAAAAGTATAAATTCAAACAAGCAAAGTGTCAGAGAAATTGTTATGGCTCGGTGGAGACATATGCTTAAACAAGAGTTGCCTGGCCACCGCAATCAGGTTGCATGCACTGTCATTATTAAGTTTGTGACATGTTCAATGTCCCACTGTCTGGCATCTGATAGAAAATACTCGGGTAGATGCCTCTCCTCTGTCTTCTATCTAATAGTCAAAGCCTGAGACCGGAGTTCCCATTGTGGGTCAAAGTAATGTGGTGTAGACTGTAAAATAATAATTAATAAACCTTCCGGGGGCTGAAAAGTGCCTTCAACCTGCATTCTATCTTGTGTCCAGCAACAAGAAATCTGGACACGAGATCGTCTTATCACTAAATTACGTCAGTAAAAAGAAATGTCATAATGATTTTACGGCCTCAATCGCTAGTTTCAAGTCTTCTTCATTACAGCATGATGATTATTTTGTAAATTATAGTCCCATTTTTTGAATTGACAATAAAGCATGTGATGCTTTAGAGTCCAACCTGTCAGTCAGGGTGAAGGGTTAACAATGCTAACAACGGCGCTGGTTACATTAAAATAGCCGTGAACTTTTTTTAGGAGTTGCTCAAGTTTTCATCTTAATCTTTGACCTTCTTGCCAAACGTGAGGTTTCAAAACTGCAGTCCACAAACCAATGGGTGACAGTTTAAATCCAAGTAAAGTGTGACAGAAATCTCCGGTTGGTGCAATGGTTCTGCATTGCTTCCGTGAGGGACCAAATGACAGAACGCACACCTCAATTTGTTTTGATGTGCGATTGCACATCAAAACAAATTGAGGTGTGCTAATTTGTTAATTGCATTAACTCGTTATTGCGTTAATTTTGACAGCAAGAGTTTGATTTGAACTACTCCGCTGGTAGTACAATATGGTTCATTGATCTGATTGGTTGAAGTAAGCCAATATTTGTTTTCTTTTCCAAACAGTTTCCAATGATGACCTTTCAGATGGTTCTGTAACAAATGCATGGACTAGTTTTTCAGCATCGTTTTGAGACAGGATGTTCCTAATTTTGGCAGTTACGAAGATGAAAAAAGGCTGTTCTTAAGGTTTGTTTTATATGGGCTTTACAAAGAACAGCTTTGTTAAAAGAACAGCACCAGACCCATGGCTGTTTGGAAAACACATCTACAACATTTCAGCCACAGAGTTGCTCAATATAGTGACTGGAAACATAAGCTAGTTATTCACCAACCTGTCCCCAAGGGATGTGAGCAGACCCACTATCCAAAAGCATGCCTCTCATGACACAAGGCATAACCACGTGTTGTTGCACGTTTCCCACTTCATCCTGAACCTACTTGACCAGGCAATTGAGAAGGCCAACAGCTGCAAACTTCATACAGGTAAAGGTCTTTTTGAATCAGTTTAGCCAAAAAGATTTGCATGCACCCTGGAAATGTCAAACCTGGCTGACCCATCATCTTTTAGGCCAGTGTCTGTTGACCAGCAAGTTGTAGCCAGGGACCCTGAAACCCATGTCCTTTTTTCCTAATTTGGAAAACAAGACATTGTAGGTCTCAGAAGCACATTGGGGCGATGCATGAGAAAACATCCAGACAAATCTTAACCACGTTTGGCTGGATGTCAGTGATGACTTGATGGGTGTCAAGCAAAGTCCCATATCTCTAGTTGTATGTGGACTCCACACATGCATACTGTATGTTCAGATGCAGTTCAAGGATCCTGTGAGTGGTGCAATTGTAAAATGTGGGTTGTCACATCGTTGTGATGAAAAGAGAGCTGAGCCAGAAGGCAAAGCTTTCGATCTACCGGGCAATTTTTGTTCCTACCCTCACCTATGGTCATGAAGGCTGGGTCATGACCGAAAGAACGAGATCCAGGGTACAAGCGGCCGAAATGGGTTTCCTCAGGAGGGTGGCTGGCGTCTCCCTTAGAGATAGGGTGAGAAGCTCAGTCATCCGAGAGGAGCCCGGAGTAGAGCCGCTGCTCCTTTGCGTAGAAAGGAGCCAGTTGAGGTGGTTTGGGCATCTGGTAAGGATGCCTCCTGGGCGCCTCCCTAGGGAGGTGTTCCAGGCATGTCCAGCTGGGAGGAGGCCTCGGGGAAGACCCAGGACTAGGTGGAGAGATTATATCTCCAACCTGGCCTGGGAACGCCTCGGAATCCCCCAGTCGGAGCTGGTTGATGTGGCTCGGGAAAGGGAAGTTTGGGGTCCCTTACTGGAGCTGCTGCCCCTGCGACCCAATACCGGATAAGCAGATGAAGGTGGATGGATGGATGGATGGGTTGTCACACCCTCAATATCAAACGTCAGCTACTTGAGGGACCTGCAGGACTGACTTGTCTGTCAACTTGGATGCAGGATTGAGCAGATTGTAAGGTTTGAAGATGAAATCTCAATGTTCATTGACCCTTCAGCACACTTTGACCTCAAGTCACTGCACCTTCCCATCGTGCAGCATCCAATCCTATCCTCACGGTGAGGGTCCGCACCTACCGTACCTGACTGACATGCTCAAATAGAAGTACTACACCAGTGAAGGAGTGGCAATATTTGATGCCAGTTGGAAGGCATTCCAGTCTGAATCAGCAATGAAAGAGCTCTTCTATGGCTCCCCACTGGACTTCCGGCTCAGTGTGAGCCTGGGCACAAACTTGTGTTTGGACATCCAGAAAGGAAGTGAAACAGGAAAGCATCCAGTCAATTTACCAAAAGAAACCAGATAATATGGGATATGTCTCTTCTACAACACCATGGACAATGAGAGATTCTACTATACCCTATGTATCCCCACTATACACGCCAGAAGTCTGCAACATTGTTTTAGCCTGCCTAGAGAGCAGTGTCCAGCACAGCCCCAACTGGGGCCTAGACCCAGGATACAGGATATTACTCCTCGCTTTTAAAGGTAGCCAAGAGTGGTATGTTTGGCAGTTATATTCAATACAGAAAACATGACAATGCACAACTTTTTTTTTTTATTCTTCAGGCTTTCATTTTGTCTTTTAAAGTGTCATTAATCAAACACAAATCAATCAACCTTAATAACCTTTTTTAATATGTATTTAAATTACCCAAAATGTTCAAATTATTTAATTAGAAATGGTCAAGACTCTGATTGTTTACTGAAATAATGTAATGTAAGTTTTTCTCTATTAAGACTGTACTGTAAATGTAAATATAAATGTCATCCTATTCTTGGTGCTGCTTTTCTCAACATAAAGGTGAACGCATAATATATCAAGAGGAGGTTTCATTTGCTCAAGTACAACTTACAGGCGCATTGGAATACTTGTGTGGATCATTCAGTCAGGTAAAAACACTCATAATTACAAAACAACACAGCAGACAACAATACCACATACTATTAAGTACAATAAATACCGAAATGCAAAGTGCAAACTTTCATTGCACAAAAAGATGAGGTAAGTGTGTGTGTGCGTGTGCGTGTGTGTGTGTGTGTGCGTGTGCATATGTGGTCTCAATGTGTCAGAGTCTGATAGTGTGTTCCAAATCGCGCACTTCTGTACTAAATACTAACTTTTTGAGTACATAGTGCGCTCACATTGTCGAAGTGCGGTCAAACGCAGTATACTTAAATACCCGGATGGTGTACTCAAACCCCCCCGAAAGTTGAGTGCGGATCGATGGACACTTTCCACACTCAACGGTCGCCATCTTGGCTACGTAGCGGAAGGGGCGGAGCTAACAACAGTCGAAAAACTTGAATTAATGGCGGCCGTAGACGCGATAGCGAGGACGGCAGAGGAATACAAATGTAAGTTGAACATGAGTCTTTTTGCTATACTTATAACATTTTATGTACCTGTATTTGTATATTTGGTTAATCTTTTACAGTTTGTAATGATATTTTTATCGCAAATTATAACGTTTATTGGTACCGTAATTTGACATGCTAGCAAGCTAACCATAGCTAGCTAACAGCGGCACAGTTTAACCATACACGGCTAATAATGTAACGTTACATGTGTTGTAGTACACTGTTGTTTATTGTGTTAAACTATCGGCCCGCTGTAGAAGATGTATGATCTTGTAAATATAGCTACACAAAGCTGCAAGTGTTAGCAGTCATGTTAGTGTTAGCAGTCATGTTAAAGTACGTTAAATATTATTAAGTTAAGTATATTAGCTGTTTCTGCCCTGATCTTATTTATATAATCGTTAGGGACAGACGAGGACACCACGCGGTAGGAGGTCCCCAGCCATGGTCAGACCCCGTGCCGAGGATGGCCATCAGACCGTGGAAGGATCCTCTAGAGAGTCTGAAGTCCACCCTCATGTTGCTTTCCCCGTCAAAATACAGTGCCAGCAATGGAACCGTATTGTTAACCCGGCAGTACTGCCCGGGGTCTGGAGCCTGTAGAATTAACGCAGGACCGGCTTTTAAAATAAAACTGGATGTGTTTAATCCAAATGTGTTTAATGTTATCTGCTTTTACTCTTGTATTGTCACTGTAATTAATAGATTAATAATTAAGTCATTTATCAAGTCACTAGTTCCAGCTTCTAAAATGTGAAATCCACACAGGGGAAATATCTGTACTACAGCAGCTCAAAGCAAATACATCAGTATAACAAGTCGAAAATATTGAATTAGTTATTATAATAATAGTAATAAAACATTTATTCTTGAAGTTAACATGTCAGTTGGACATAATTTTAAGTACTCCACTTTTGCTGAAATAACTCATAATGGCTAGTTTTTGGTGTATTTTAAAAAATTATTTAAGAGCAAAAGTATGAACATCAACACACCGGTATGTTTTCGGTATGAATGTTTCTGTCTGGGTGCAATTCACAATTTCACAGAAGAAGAAGGAGGAGGAATGAGCTGTTGTGATCGTCATTTCCGGTAAGTACATCAATGAAGTGCGCGATTTGAGACAACACTCTCCCGTCAAATTTTACGCACTATGCAAGTAAGTACGTAGTGTAGAAAGTGCACTTCCGTTAAGTGCACTAACAGAAGTGCGCGATTTGGAACACACTATGAGTCTGAGGTGGGAGAGGGTACTTCTAACCAGATAGAATGTAGAAGCTCTTTTACTCTCTGGTCTATGGCGTCATAGCACCTGACCAGAGCTTTTTCACCTAAACAGAGAGTGGCTGCGGTGATGTGGTTCCTGGAGAATGGATTTGTATTTGAGTATTACGCTTTGTGTAACAAGACAGCATTTAATGAACACAGCAGGTATTAACTGATATTACTTTATAATTATAATACATTTTGAAAGTGTAGGGATATTCTCTTTCACTATATCCTTATTCAAATCAAGCATGGTGTTTGATTCTTGTGAAGTTTAATTACGTTAATTTTAAACAAGACAGGTCCAACCTTGCAGTAGTTTTGGCAGCCATTTTAAAAATGGCCACCAGGGAGACATTATGCTAATTCTTTGATATTATTATTGCTAAAAGCACTTACAATTAGCACATGTGCATGCCAAATTTTCATCAGTGAATAATTAGCAAATGTGTGTGCCAAATTTCCCTCTCCCTTAAAACATCATTGTGTGGACTGGCTGCTGCTATCAAAGGCAATGCAGAAAGCACAGGCGTGCTTTTAATCTGCATTGAGGGATCCTCAACATGTTCTACTTTTCAAATTTATGAAACAGAAACTTGAAGATTTAGTTTGCCTAAACCAAAGATCTTCGCCCCTTAGAGGGTCCTCAAAGTCAATGCAGGGGGGCCGCTGAATTATTTTAGTTTTAAAGTTGTAATACTTTTACCCCCAAACTTAAAATGTGTCTAAAAATATACATTAAATGTCCCCATGGCATGAAAATGTCACTTTTATTTAACATTTTTATTTATTTAACGTTTTTTTAACATTAATATGCATTCTCCCAGCCTGCCTATGGTCCCCCAGTGGCTGGAAATGGTGATAGGTGTTGACCGAGCCCTGGGTATCCTGCTCTGCCTTTCAGAAAATGAAAGCTCAGATGGGCCAATCTGGATTCTTTCCCCTTATGGGGTCATAAGGAGAAAGGTTACCTCCCCTTTCTCTGCTTTGCCCAACCAGAGAATTTGGCCCACCCATGAGAGACATCATAGCTTTCAAACGAGCAAAGTGGAAATTGGTGAAGGGCACACCCCCAGCTTCCACTTTAGCGTATATGTAAAAAACAACTTCCTTTTTGATACAGGTAGGCTTATGGATTAACTGTGCCTTCTACAAGTACGTTATGACATTGTATATCATTATGTAAAAAGTAGCATAGTAGCTTAAATCAATGTTATTGTTGGCTCAGTTTATTAAGCAACTCTGCAATTTTATACACTATATGTAGTAGGGGGTCCCTGCTCGTCTCTCTTTCAACAAAAAAAAACATACAAATAAAAAGAATGTACTGTAAATTGAGACAATGATTATGAGAACTTTAAACAAGTTCACAGCGTTACTTGAAGCTATTTTAAATGCTTGTTTTTTATCTTGGCAAAGTAACTCCAGTGGATCATGTAAAATTTTTTTTTGCATCAAATAGTTTCACTCCCTCCAGGCTCACTTCTGCTGTCACATTAGCATTACATTTGCATAAGATTAGTGTTGCAAAAAAGTTGACACGTTGAAGCCGCAGCTGTCCTGCCATCATCTAGAGCCAAAATTGATACAGTAAGACTCCTGCTTTAAAAAACAGAGAAGAACGTTGACAGGGGTGCACAGAAAACACTGACACACGGGAGGCCTGCATATCCAATTAAACACAAGTACCAGGTTTGGTGTAGTATCAGGGCTGAATGACAATGAGATGAATGAAAACTTTAGCTGATACGGACTCTTTTTTAGAATCTGCTAAGGAAGTAAAGAGGCAGGGGTGGGGCTAGAAGGGAGGGGCACAGGGTAGCACCCCCCCCCCCCACCCTCCGGTTTGAAGTACAGTCATTTTACTGACCTAATGACACTTGTGCAATTTGTAACCCTCATGTTGTCCTCGTTTTTCCCACATCAATTTTCTTTTTAACTACCCAATTAGAATTAACCGAAATAACAAGATTGATTCCACACAACGCTCTTTTGCAAGTACAAATCTCTAGTAAAAGTTGACATATTCCAGTCTGTGATTATCCATCAACCTACATTGCTTTAATTTTAGTTTAAATAATTCCAACTTTCTCAAACATTAGATATCATTTCCTGGGACAAAAGGGACAAAAAACGTATGTAAAAGTTAAAAATATTGATAAAAAAACGTCAATAAAAGTGTTACTTTTTAATTTTGACGGGAAGACAGGACAAGAGTTAAGCTGCAATTTAACAGCTGCAACAATCTGAATTTTTGATCCTAATCGGTCAAATGTGTAATGTGAATGTGTTAGGCTACATCGACATTACTGTTTGGGTAAACAGAAGGCAGCGATATACTGTATATTCTGCCTGTTGCTGGTAGTTGCCATTGTAACATTAGGAGCTTAGTCTCAGAGATTGAGATGTCATGACCCAATCAGTCGGCGAAACATTGGCGTCAGTGTTTGTGTTGCCAAAGGACTCCGTGTGCGGCCGTTGATACTGAAATTCCAAACCAAAATGGGTCAGAAGTGTTTCTAAATGTCTCTGGTTTAGGGGCTCGGAAACACCAGAGCAGGGGGAATGAGGGGGGGAAACGCCAGAGCAGGGGGAATGAGGGGGGGAAACGCCAGAGCAGGGGGAATGAGAGGGGGAAACACCAGAGCAGGGGGAATGAGATGGGAAACACCAGAGCAGGGGGGATGAGATGGGAAAACACCAGAGCAGGGGGAATGAGAGGGGGAAACACCAGAGCAGGGGGGATGAGAGGGGGAAACGCCAGAGCAGGGGGGATGAGAGGGGAAACGCCAGAGCAGGGGGAATGAGAGGGGAAACACCAGAGCAGGGGGAATGAGATGGGGAAACACCAGAGCAGGGGGGATGAGAGGGGGAAACGCCAGAGCAGGGGGAATGAGAGGGGAAACACCAGAGCAGGGGGGATGAGAGGGGGAAACACCAGAGCAGGGGGAATGAGAGGGGAAACACCAGAGCAGGGGGAATGAGAGGGGGGAAACACCAGAGCAGGGGCAATGAGAGGGGATACACCAGAGCAGGGGCAATGAGAGGGGGAAACGCCAGAGCAGGGGGAGTGAGAGGGGGAAACACCAGAGCAGGGGGAATGAGAGGGGGAAACACCAGAGCAGGGGGAATGAGATGGGGAAACACCAGAGCTGGGAGGATGAGCGGTGCCAATGTAGCAAAAGATATTTGTTTTTAAACCAAGACGTAGCAATGTTAATACAGCCTTAGAGTGATGAGCACAAAGTTGTGGAGCATTGTAACGCCTGTGAGCTCATTGTTTTGGATTCACAATCCAAAATCATACAGTTTTGGCATTTTTTCAGCATTACGCACCAGACAGACACATTTAGAAAAGAGCTGGTTAACATAGTGGAGCATGTAGCAGGAAAAATGGATGTGTTTTCTCAGGGATTGGCAAAGACCAAACCAGAGCTGGCCATTTTTTTGTACTTCAATTTGTTGGGTGGCCCAACTCCAAACTGATACTGAAACAGATGTGTCTATTGAGTGTGAAAATAGGTTTCTGTTATGTTTGCCATACCAAATGGATAAGGTAACAATATGCAAATGTAGTGTATTTAATGTGTTTGTCTGCCCCAAAATAGCCGGCAATTATTTAATAATTATCCTGTAATTATCACTTGTGGCCACAGTGGCTTTCAGCAAAGGTTGCAGAATCAAGGGGCAACTTCCAGGCCTGAAATGTGAAGCCAATGCGAAAGTGTCTTAAGAATGCTTTCTATCTAAATTCCAGCAGGGGGCAACTCCACTGGTTGCAAAATAAGTCTGTATCTATAGAAGCACATGGAGAAATGACCCTACTTCTCACTTGATTTATTATCTCCGTAAACATTTTCCTAACGAGTAAATAGCGTGAACTTGATTTGGGGTGTTGTCCATGTTTTTATCTTAAACTTTATCTCTCTCCCTGTGGGTTTTCACTCCATTAAAGTGACGTACTTAGGGGTCTTGTTCACGAGTGAGGGGACAAAGTAGCCAGAGAATCAGAGCACCGGGGAGCTGTATTGCATTCGCTTTATCGCACTGTTGTGACAAAACAGAGCTGAGCCAAGACATAAAAGACATCATGAAATGCATTTATTATTGGGTCTATTGTCTTTGGTGGAGCTTAGGATATTACTGTTGTGAGAGACTGGGCTTTGCTGCTGGCGCCGTTTAAAGCCCACTCCTTGATGCGTTCTTATTGTTTCAAGAATTTCAATCGGGTTGCATTATGGTTGGCCTGTTCCCGGGGCTTCACACCAATGCGTCTGCACTTTACTTCTTCCTCATGTTTAACACGACAGACCTTGAGAAAGAATTTTCCTCAAACACTGCAGCCACACTGAGTATTACTCTATCAAGTGACACACATGGTGATGTTGGGAATAATGGTGATTACTGCTTGTGTTACAGTGTCTATTATGATGGGAAGCTCACTCTGGCACAACACATTTTAATCTTTGTTGGTTAGATAACATAAAAAAAGACAATACGTATACAGTCAGTGCTCTCATACACATTACACTTGACATCCCTTACTAATCCAAATCCTAAAATCCAGCCTTTGTGCACAATTAAAGCCACTAGAGCCAGTCCCACAATAAACCTTTCTTAGTATGTACCATTTCTGTGTCTGTTGCTATTGAGGAGGAGAGAGGGGGGGCAAGGTGGAGGCTGGGGTAGTGGCCTTGACCAACTGCGACTTTGATTGTTTGAAAGCCATACTGTCTCTGTTACATGGAGGGGGCCAAATTTTCTGGGCGGGCAAAGTAGTAAACGGGGAGGTAACCTTGCTCCTTATAACCTCATAAGGGGCAAGATTCCATCTGAGCTTTCATTTTCTCAAAGGCAGAGCAGAATACCCAGGGCTTGGTTCTTGCCACTGGGGGGCCATAGGCAGGCTGGGGGAGCTCATATTAATGTAATAAAAAACAAACTCATGACGTGAAATTGTCATGCATTGGGTCCTTTAAAAAAAATCATGTATTTTCTAAAGTATTTTAAGTAAACACTTCTTACCCACCTCTGTTTCTCCCACCATTCATGAATTGTGTATTAACTGGTAATTAGTGTGTGCAAGGCTGCAGACCTACCTTTTACATAGGTTTTAATGGTGCGCCTGACTTTTACATTTAGAAAAAAAAATTGACTGTGGCAAACAACAGCTATGTTATCATACCTGTGCATAAATATGTACATAATGCTATCAGGTTATCTAATTATCTTGGTGTTGCGTTTCTGATCTAGAAGAAGGGTAGATGCCAGTTTTCCGCTGCATTGTTTGGCTCTGCTCGAATCGACTTGCTCTTGGTATCAGGTACTTTTCTTAAGTCCTTTGTTTCAATGCACATGGTGCACCGTCAACAGAACAATGATTCTTAGATCATCGGCTTAGCAACACCGCGTGAAACGGCTGTGACAGAATTATTAATGCGACACAAACATAGTGTTCTTGCTGGATCCTTTCATCTGCTACCAAACAGAAACATCTGCACTCATCCATAGACGACGGTGTGGTTCTGTATGCTGCCATTCTGCAAATCTGGATTGATAAAAAGTAATGTGTTGGCTATTGACCTATTAGCCAACACAGCTAATTGAAAGTTAGCATTTTTCTGGGGTTTGCGAATGCATATTCCGCCCTAATACTGTATGACTCTGATTGGCTAGCACTTGTTGACTTGGTTGGTAGGTTTAGGCATGAGGACTAAGATTGGTTAGATTTAGGGTAAGCATACCAGGATTAGCAAATCAGAGGCAGAGGAGGGCGGATTATGCTTTTGCAATACTAGCACAATGGATGGATACATTTGAGGAGAAGATGGATGAGCTGCTCATGCTCTTAAGGAGCTGTCACCTCCCTCTGTTCCAGTCAATGACATGTTGCTGTCGCCCTGCTCAACAGTCACAGAGCTGCAGATGTTTAATAGGAGTCTCGGTCAACAGGAGAGGAGGAAGTTTATTTAATTTAGTGGCCGTAGTCCTGCCCTAAGATTAACACTATATAACTGCATAACTTCAATTATCATTATAACAACTGACTTCTCTTACAAAATGAGATTATACAAGCTCCCCACTTTGTTCTACATGTATAATTTGTGTTTCTATGTTTTACAGCAACTTTTCCTGACAAGCTTTGGAGGTTCAGCCGGATGTACTGCCATCTGTTGCATGCTACGCCAAGTGGCAACCAATGATGATCTAAAGCAGTATAGCCTGTGGGGCAAAGCAAGCCTTCCAGGACCTGACAATCTGCAGGGTTATAACAGGCAGGTGTTATTTTATTGTTCACTGTGATTTTGTATCAGTATTATGCTCAGCTTGGCTGATAAGGTTTAATTTGACTTATAACTTTGCTTCATTTTGACTTCTACTCTAGCAGCCTCCCAGAAAACGTAAATTGAAGACGGTAAATTGAAAATTCTTCTATGTGGTGTTCATAATAATAATATTCACAATAATCAAACTATCAATATTTGTGATCAGATAACCAGGGTTGTTAGTAAGGACATGTGTCTTGCTTTTGTCAATGTGTTCAGTCTTAGAATGACATATCAAACTTTTTAGGCCTGCTGAGAAGGACTGAGCTTTCAAAACCATGGAGCTCTTTTTTTGCTGGAAGCATGGCTTTTATAAATATATATATATATATTTTGTAATTTTGAATATTGTATACTAAAGTTTTAAATCCCATGTTTTTTACCTGTTCATTAATTCCTGCTAATGTATACAAATTAATTCCTGCTCATGCACAGAGAGTTTAAAGTAATATTAAAATTGGTATCATGGTTGTTAAAGTTTTTTAAAGGTTAGGGGAATGAAAAAAAAGAACATTCTCTAAAGGTTGCAATGTTAGGGGAAAGTTAAGTAGTTTTTCTTAGGCAACCAAAACACAACCAAACCGTTCCCGCAACCATAAACGAATATTGCCAAAATGTTCTGGGAACCAAAAATTGTTGGAAACTCAAAACGTATCTGTTAAGTCTAGCTCGTGTTGTCCTCCCGCCAACTACACAGCTTTTGGTTTTTCTCAGTCCGAATTAAAAATACTTTTTTCACCCTTTTCCCAAATGTTTTTGTCACTTTTCTTCACGTTATTTTTTGGGACATTTTGGTTGATAAAACCCAACATTTCTGCTATAGAAACTTTTAGAAAATGGGTCAAATTTGACCCGAAGACAACAGGAGGGTTAATATGTTGTAACCTTTTCAGATTTTACTTTTTTCTATGTTCACTCTTTCTATTGTATGATAAGTGTTGTTACTCTTGGTTTCTAATGTTAAGCACTTTGGATACCTACTGGTTGCTGTAAAGTGCTATATACATACATTTTGATTGATTGAGCAACAAGTCAACCCCAGCACTGTAAGATGATGTAATTTTAAGAGAGCCAAGGGTTGTGAGTAATAGAAAAGACCGGAAATCTGCATAAGGAACAAGGTTGGGGTAGAAGATGTGTCGAACCACACAGGACTTTAACACAGGAGACCAGGGTTGATGTCCCGTTCTTCTCCCACGTTTCACTAAAACGCACCTAACTGTTCTGTTTTTGTGTGCATGCCGGTTAAACTTTCGTCCTGACCCTGAGCATCAAAAAATGACACCAAGAATCCTAACCAAGCATGTCTAAATATGACGCCAAAGGGTTAAATGCAAGTCCTGAGAGAGTCAAAAAGTGACGCGAAGAGTCCTGACAAGTGCTCTAAATATGACACTAAAGGTGACTTTTTGCATCAATAAACACTAAAGGCATCTGACCAAGCATCACTTTTTGATGCAATGTGAGTGACAATGTGTTGTTGAAGAGAATACGTTGCACACAGTGACTACAGTGGCATAGTCCCATTTTTAAAATCATGAGTCAAGTCATTAAGGAATTAATTCTCCTCTTATAAGTGAAAAGATATTTGTTACCACCAAAGTTCTGTTGTGGAGCACATAGGATATATCAGGCCAATTTGGCCAAAACATATTATCAAATCAAAGTACTTTCTGTGTAATAGGCAAAAGCAAGAGATTCTTAAGAGATGTCAAATCGTAAAAGCTAAACCCAGTTTCATTGACAACTTTGCTGTATTCACTTTATCATATTCCAGTGGTGAGCAGTCTGTGATTTCCCCCCATGAGAATGCATGCTGTCACTGGAAGACTGCAAAAACCACCAAACTGTGATTTTTGCAAAAGCTTTCAAAAATCTGCAAGTGCAAGAATATTAAAGCGTACTCCTGCAACTGTCAGGTGAAATTCATTCTTCATCTTATGATGTTTCTCTCAAGACATATGCCTTCCAACTCTTCTTTCCTCACGTCCGACCTATATGAACATCGTCAGATATTACCACCAGCTGAGACAAAGCATTCTTAAATAATATCTGAACAAAACCAGCAGACATTATCTGCCATCCAAACATTATATTCCAAAAATGTATGAAGGACAAAAGAAAATCTGTACACTTGTGGCATCATTTATCATTCAAACAATTTCTATCAGGTCCATAAAGTCAAGAAGAATGCATACAATAAAAATGCTTTAAGAAATGATAATTTATAAATTATGAATTAAATTGAGAGCTACAGAGCAGCAACGATGACATGGAAGCAAATGCCACATTACACACGACAAGGTGGAGCTGGGGAGGTGGTGGGTGGCAGAGAAGCAAGCAGAACGTAGTTAAGATCAAACTAAAGCAGCTAAAGTTGCAAGTTAGCAGCTGATGAGACCGTGCGTCTTGACTACTTGGCCTGTCAAAACTGACGCTGACGCTCAATTTCTGGTAGGATGAATGCATCAATAGAATGTAAGAATTTACAAAATTCAACTGTTTTTTAAATATTTTTAAAATTGGTCCAATCTAAGAAGAATGTACACATTATGTGTGTGTGTAATGTTACTTAACAGCTTTTTGCTTTAAGAAAGGAAACAAAAATTGGAAATTCTTGTCTTTGTTAGAATTATTTTATGTGCAGCTTTCCATCTAAATCAATACCATACCATCAACAAAAGTTGTTTTCTTTCTGACCTTCAGAAGCAGAACAGTTAGGAAATACAAGTTTACCGCTTTAAAATGGAAGAGAAAAGATTGAATTTGTAAACATTAGTAATTGACTTTTTTCCCCAGTGATACAACAAATGTATGACCAAGTTAAAGTATTCCAAGCCAAATGTTCACGGCTGTCATGATTAGTTTCTTTATAATAACCAGAGATGGCAAAAGTACTCACTTCCCGTACTCAAGTAGAAGTACAGATAATTGTGTTAAAAAATACTCTGGTAAAAGTAGAAGTACTGATTTAACTTATTTACACAAGTAAAAGTAACAAAGTACAGGCTTGGAAATTTACTTAAAGTATAAAAGTAAAAGTAACCTTATATATGACAAAGCTACCTGGACCAGACAGATGTTACTAGAGAGCACGCTGAGAAACTACAGTGGACATGGAGAAAAGGCTCTTTATATGTAATTACCTACATTTTAAATGGCTGTCTACCAATAGGCCTGAAACATACGGCTTATTTATTGTGACAGAGACTGGGACTCCAGGTTAATAAGATTCTGACCGAGTAGCAAGATATGAGTTCCGTTGTGATTTTGTGAGAAGTCTGTGTATATTCCCATCCAATTAGATTCAATTTGGTATTGATGATGCAAAAATATTAACTAACTCCAGTGAAATTATTTTAAACTTAGTGAGAACTAGATAAGAACTGTATTTAAAGCTGATTCTGGTTTCCAACTTGGCCCCAGGTGTGTCTGTTAAAACACGGATAGAGACAACTTCTCTCTGTTGATGCTTCATTACAATCAAGCATCAGTATAAACATGGGGGGCTGTGTGTTTGTGTGTGTGATAATAAAAGAAATAAATAACACTGTAAAAGTATTTTAAATGCTTTGTGACACTTTGAGTACTTCATAACTGGCAGCCTACTGTCGTTTATCACTTTTAGCTTATTGCATTTTATATGATACCAAGGATTATCTGAAACGTAGACGTCTACTGTAGATTAGTTTGATCAATGAGGTGTTTACAATCTATTCAATAGGAAATAACACTGTATATACACTAGAGCTAGTGGTGCTGGAGACTCTAGTTGATCTGTGGCCTGTACAGATCAACACTCACGGTTCAGAATGCCTATGACTCGCAGATCTATTGCAAAGTGTAACCCTAATAATAATGTGAAATACATTTTTATCGTCGCTGTTACTTAAAGAATGCTGATCAATCTCTATGGAGTGTTATATGGCAGCAGTGCCCAAATGGCCGGTATCTACCGGATGGAAGAGCAACGCAGAGTTCAGTGCCTCATAAATGTCTGCACTGCTCTGTGATGCTCCAAAACGAACGTAGGAGGGCACAGAAACATATTTGCATGTCACGCTAGTTAACACGACATTACAACGTTACACGTGGCAGCAGGGAACGTTAGCTAGAGTAGTAACTGGATTAAACTTGGTTAAAATGCTGGCCGCTAAACGGTGTAAAGTACAGTGATGGGAGTAACGGCGTAATAAATGACGGCGTTACTTTTTTCAGTAACGAGTAATCTAATTGATTACTCCTCTCATCTTAATAATGCCATTACTCTTACTGCCAATAGATATATAGATAGATAGATATACTATAATTGAAGCTTCTTTTTAACCCTCATGTTGTCCTCAGGTCAAACTAACCCGTCTTCCTATATCATTGTTATTGATTAATTATCCAAAATAACATGATTGATTCCTCACAAAGCTCTTTGGCAAGTACAAATCTCTACTTTCATTAATTTTGGGGCGTCTTATTACATTTTTTAGCATTTGAAAAACAAATTGAAGTGGTTTTGAAATAGTATTGAGTATTGAGTTGTCATACTTTCCTTTAATTTCAGACTAAATAATTCAAAATTTCTGCTTTTCTTACTCAAACATTAGGTCTAATTTCCTATAAATGAGGTTTATTGACCATACAAAATAATTTAGTAAACTAAAGTTAATAAGTTAGTGTTACGTAGATTCAAACATTGAATAAAAGTGTCAAAAGTGTTGAAAAAACAGACAAAAACCAAACAAATTCAAAACATTGATTAAAAGCATCAACAAAGGTGCTGATTTTCCATTTTGACGGGAAGACAACACAAGGGTTAATCAGACCAACTAGATCTCTGAGCCGAGAAGAAAGAATTTTTCTTACTGTTCTTCCTTGGTTAGTGGGCCGTGCACGAGAAATGCTGACGATTGGCTGAGGTTGAATAAAATTTCATAGTAAACCAATCAGAGGTAGAGATGGGCGGGTGTAGTCGGACTAACACACAGCAAACAACACAAGCTAGTAGAGACAGGTATGGCAAGCCCACATCAGGGGCAATAAATATCAAAAGTTCCAAAAAATCTATTGTCTTATTTGTATGTATTCACTATATAACATAATATCTACATACATGGCACCTGATTGGAGGCTAGTCTCACTTTGTCCCCCAGCAACATTAAAGAGTTTAGATGTGTGTGCATCGTTTCTGTTAATAAGGTATGTACTGTAGTTTCCATGTCATTATCCTATTAAGATTTATAATTGAACATGCACATGTTTTTTCCAGTTTCGTTAAAGAGGGGTGGAGGTGGGATTGCATCTCTGGCTTCCAGCCTCAGCAGCTGTTTTCAGCAAAAGCCTGGTGCACACTACCTGCCCAATACCAAACGGCAGACAGACCAAATTAGCCACTAGATGGTGAACACAGTGATACACAGATATTTTAGCTCTGGAGTCCAAAACAGAGCCGAAAGAGAGTGACTACTGTACTTTGATTCATCAGCTGGCACAGACTAACGTGACTGTCAATGTTTCTCTCTGTCTGCCAGTAGGAAATTGTTAGCTTTAGCAGTAACAGCTTTATTAGGTAATAATATTCAGCCTATATTTTGTTTTCTCAGCTCTTCTGCTGCCCACTGATAAAATATGCTCCTGTTAGTACATCACACATGTTGAAAAATCTTAATGCGAGTGAGCAAGAACAAAATCTGATAATCTGTAATCGTTTCTAGTTAAGATGCTTTTCCAAAGCAAATGTAAGAAGATGTGTAAGACAGTCATCCTTGCCTTAAGATGCTTTATGGGAATAGGGCCCTGCTTCGACGATAACTGGCAGGAAAAATACTTGCAGCACTGATGATGTAATACATGTAGAAGTGGTGAGCGTAGAAGTTTTCTTACTGCTTTAGTAAAAATGTATAAAACGATTCAACCACCAACATGTCTCTTTTAAAGAGCAACGGCCTTAACAAACAGGGTGGGGGAGTGGGGGTATGACAAACAAAACACACCAAAATGTGAAATTTAATGGACAGTAGATAGAGTCTGCATTGTGAATGGACAGTAGATAGAGTCTCCAGTGTGAATGGACAGTAGATAGAGTCTACAGTGTAAATGGACAGTAGATAGAGTCTACATTGTGAATGGACAGTAGATAGAGTCTACAGTTTGAATAGACAGTAGATAGAGTCTGACAGTTTGAAAGGACAGTAGATAGAGTCTGCAGTGTGAATGGACAGTAGATAGAGTCTACAGTGTGACATGGACAGTAGATAGAGTCTACAGTGTGAATGGACAGTAGATAGAGTCTACAGTGTGAATGGACAGTAGATAGAGTCTACAGTTTGAATGGACAATAGATAGAGTCTGCAGTGTGAATGGACAGTAGATAGTCTACAGTGTGAATGGACAGTAGATAGAGTCTGCAGTGTGAATGGACAGTAGATAGAGTCTGCAGTGTGATTGGACAGTAGATAGAGTCTGCAGTGTGAATGGACAGTAGATAGAGTCTACGGTGTGAATGGACAGTAGATAGAGTCTACAGTGTGAATGGACAGTAGATAGAGTCTGCAGTGTGAATGGACAGTAGATAGAGTCTACAGTGTGAATGGACAGTAGATAGAGTCTACAGTGTGAATGGACAGTAGATAGAGTCTACAGTGTGAATGGACAGTAGATAGAGTCTGCAGTGTGAATGGACAGTAGATAGAGTCTGCAGTGTGAATGGACAGTAGATAGAGTCTGCAGTGTGAATGGACAGTAGATAGAGTCTGCAGTGTGAATGGACAGTAGATAGTCTACAGTGTGAATGGACAGTAGATAGAGTCTACAGTTTGAATAGACAGTAGATAGAGTCTGAAGTTTGAAAGGACAGTAGATAGAGTCTGCAGTGTGAATGGACAGTAGATAGAGTCTACAGTGTGACTGGACAGTAGATAGAGTCTCCAGTGTGAATGGGCAGTAGATAGAGTCTACAGTGTGAATGGACAGTAGATAGAGTCTACAGTTTGAATGGACAGTAGATAGAGTCTGCAGTGTGAATGGACAGTAGATAGTCTACAGTGTGAATGGACAGTAGATAGAGTCTGCAGTGTGAATGGACAGTAGATAGAGTCTACAGTGTGAATGGACAGTAGATAGAGTCTGCAGTGTGAATAGGACAGTAGATAGAGTCTGACAGTGTGAATGGACAGTAGATAGAGTCTGCAGTGTGAATGGACAGTAGATAGAGTCTACAGTGTGAATGGACAGTATATAGAGTCTGCAGTGTGAATGGACAGTAGATAGAGTCTACAGTGTGAATGGACAGTAGATAGAGTCTACAGTGTGAATGGACAGTAGATAGAGTCTACAGTGTGAATGGACAGTAGATAGAGTCTGCAGTGTGAATGGACAGTAGATAGAGTCTACAGTGTGAATGGACAGTAGACAAAGTCTGCAGTGTGAATGGACAGTAGATAGAGTCTGCATTTTGAATGGAGAGTAGATAGAGTCCACAGTGTGAATGGACAGTAGATAGAGTCTACAGTGTGAATGGACAGTAGATAGAGTCTGCAGTGTGAATGGACAGTAGATAGAGTCTACAGTGTGAATGGACAGTAGATAGAGTCTGCAGTGTGAATGGACAGTAGATAGAGTCTACAGTGTGAATGGACAGTAGATAGAGTCTGCAGTGTGAATGGACAGTAGATAGAGTCTACAGTGTGAATGGACAGTATATAGAGTCTGCAGTGTGAATGGACAGTAGATAGAGTCTACAGTGTGAATGGACAGTAGATAGAGTCTGCAGTGTGAATGGACAGTAGATAGAGTCTACAGTGTGAATGGACAGTAGATAGAGTCTACAGTGTGAATGGACAGTAGATAGAGTCTACAGTGTGAATGGACAGTAGATAGAGTCTGCAGTGTGAATGGACAGTAGATAGAGTCTACAGTGTGAATGGACAGTAGATAGAGTCTGCAGTGTGATTGGACAGTAGATAGAGTCTGCAGTGTGAATGGACAGTAGATAGAGTCTGCAGTGTGATTGGACAGTAGATAGAGTCTGCAGTGTGAATGGACAGTAGATAGAGTCTGCAGTGTGAATGGACAGTAGATAGAGTCTGCAGTGTGAATGGACAGTAGATAGAGTCTGCAGTGTGATTGGACAGTAGATAGAGTCTACAGTGTGAATGGACAGTATATAGAGTCTGCAGTGTGAATGGACAGTAGATAGAGTCTGCAGTGTGAATGGACAGTAGATAGAGTCTGCAGTGTGAATGGACAGTAGATAGAGTCTGAAGTTTGAAAGGACAGTAGATAGAGTCTGCAGTGTGAATGGACAGTAGATAGTCTACAGTGTGAATGGACAGTAGATAGAGGCTACAGTTTGAATAGACAGTAGATAGAGTCTGAAGTTTGAAAGGACAGTAGATAGAGTCTGCAGTGTGAATGGACAGTAGATAGAGTCTACAGTGTGACTGGACAGTAGATAGAGTCTCCAGTGTGAATGGGCAGTAGATAGAGTCTACATTGTGAATGGACAGTAGATAGAGTCTACAGTTTGAATGGACAGTAGATAGAGTCTGCAGTGTGAATGGACAGTAGATAGTCTACAGTGTGAATGGACAGTAGATAGAGTCTGCAGTGTGAATGGACAGTAGATAGAGTCTACAGTGTGAATGGACAGTATATAGAGTCTGCAGTGTGAATGGACAGTAGATAGAGTCTACAGTGTGAATGGACAGTAGATAGAGTCTGCAGTGTGAATGGACAGTAGATAGAGTATACAGTGTGAATGGACAGTATATAGAGTCTGCAGTGTGAATGGACAGTAGATAGAGTCTACAGTGTGAATGGACAGTAGATAGAGTCTACAGTGTGAATGGACAGTAGATAGAGTCTACAGTGTGAATGGACAGTAGATAGAGTCTGCAGTGTGAATGGACAGTAGATAGAGTCTACAGTGTGAATGGACAGTAGACAAAGTCTGCAGTGTGAATGGACAGTAGATAGAGTCTGTATTTTGAATGGAGAGTAGATAGAGTCCACAGTGTGAATGGACAGTAGATAGAGTCTACAGTGTGAATGGACAGTAGATAGAGTCTGCAGTGTGAATGGACAGTAGATAGAGTCTACAGTTTGAATGGACAGTAGATAGAGTCTGCAGTGTGAATGGACAGTAGATAGTCTACAGTGTGAATGGACAGTAGATAGAGTCTGCAGTGTGAATGGACAGTAGATAGAGTCTACAGTGTGAATGGACAGTATATAGAGTCTGCAGTGTGAATGGACAGTAGATAGAGTCTACAGTGTGAATGGACAGTAGATAGAGTCTGCAGTGTGAATGGACAGTAGATAGAGTCTACAGTGTGAATGGACAGTATATAGAGTATGCAGTGTGAATGGACAGTAGATAGAGTCTACAGTGTGAATGGACAGTAGATAGAGTCTCCAGTGTGAATGGGCAGTAGATAGAGTCTACATTGTGAATGGACAGTAGATAGAGTCTACAGTTTGAATGGACAGTAGATAGAGTCTACAGTGTGAATGGACAGTAGATAGAGTCTGCAGTGTGAATGGACAGTAGATAGAGTCTACAGTGTGAATGGACAGTATATAGAGTCTGCAGTGTGAATGGACAGTAGATAGAGTCTACAGTGTGAATGGACAGTAGATAGAGTCTGCAGTGTGAATGGACAGTAGATAGAGTCTACAGTGTGAATGGACAGTATATAGAGTCTGCAGTGTGAATGGACAGTAGATAGAGTCTACAGTGTGAATGGACAGTAGATAGAGTCTACAGTGTGAATGGACAGTAGATAGAGTCTACAGTGTGAATGGACAGTAGATAGAGTCTGCAGTGTGAATGGACAGTAGATAGAGTCTACAGTGTGAATGGACAGTAGACAAAGTCTGCAGTGTGAATGGACAGTAGATAGAGTCTGCATTTTGAATGGAGAGTAGATAGAGTCCACAGTGTGAATGGACAGTAGATAGAGTCTACAGTGTGAATGGACAGTAGATAGAGTCTGCAGTGTGAATGGACAGTAGATAGAGTCTACAGTTTGAATGGACAGTAGATAGAGTCTGCAGTGTGAATGGACAGTAGATAGTCTACAGTGTGAATGGACAGTAGATAGAGTCTGCAGTGTGAATGGACAGTAGATAGAGTCTACAGTGTGAATGGACAGTATATAGAGTCTGCAGTGTGAATGGACAGTAGATAGAGTCTACAGTGTGAATGGACAGTAGATAGAGTCTGCAGTGTGAATGGACAGTAGATAGAGTCTACAGTGTGAATGGACAGTATATAGAGTATGCAGTGTGAATGGACAGTAGATAGAGTCTACAGTGTGAATGGACAGTATATAGAGTCTACAGTGTGAATGGACAGTAGATAGAGTCTACAGTGTGAATGGACAGTAGATAGAGTCTGCAGTGTGAATGGACAGTAGATAGAGTCTACAGTGTGAATGGACAGTAGACAAAGTCTGCAGTGTGAATGGACAGTAGATAGAGTCTGCATTTTGAATGGAGAGTAGATAGAGTCCACAGTGTGAATGGACAGTAGATAGAGTCTACAGTGTGAATGGACAGTAGATAGAGTCTGCAGTGTGAATGGACAGTAGATAGAGTCTACAGTTTGAGCTCCGACCAGACAAGCGGAGGTTAGGGGCAGGGGTTAGCTCCGGATACTCCAGCCCTGTCTCCCTCTGTAAGCTATTTTATGGAGCTTCCTTTTAGCAAAATACTGGTAAACAGTTCCATACACCACATGTGTCAAACTCAAGGCCCACGGGCCGAATTCGGCCCCTCACAGATTGTGATCCGGACCCCATATCAATTTAGGTTCACATACATTTTTGTCGCTTTTCAACATTTTGTTGCTTTTTTCATAAATTTTACCACTTTTTCTGAAGACCTTTTGTATATATAGTATATGTTGATCAATAAGGTATTTTCAATCAATTAAATGAAAAAATAACACTGTATATGGAATAAAGTGTGGTATTCAAACTAAAGTAGATTGCTTGTCGCATTCAAACAAAGCAAAAAATACAAAGTGGCCTCCATGAAATCTGGAGGAATCTAAAAATGGGTCACACATGTGGACTACTTTAAAAAAAAAACACTTTAATGAGCATAAACCTGACAGCAATACAAACGTAGCCTGGTCCTACCAGACTCTGGTCCATTTCATTTGTACAGTGTCATATAAAACAAACATATAATACAAATGTTGAATACATACCAATTACAGCATGTTACTTTTTGTAGCCATATGTACGAATGGTTCATGACCAAACAGAGTAGCTCATTGATGTGTTTTTAACAAGTATGGAGCTCTAGGGCACAAAGGAAGAAGATACAGTATACATACACTACTTGTTAGTCGATACATTCACTGTAGGTTTGGGTCTTTGCATGGGAGTAAGAAAAAAATAGCTGTTTTACTTTAAGCCCTAAGGACACAACAGAAAACTGACTTTCAGGAATCCGTTAGAGGCCAGAAACACACTTAACATAAAACCTTATTCATTTAAAAAATACTTCCTGGAGTTTTTTTTACCCTTTCAATTTGGTTAACCCCATTTTTGAAATTTGAGGAAATCTTAGATTATTCTACTAGAAAAGGTTCGATGCAACTGGGCAGCGAATGTCAGCTTGACATGAAGGCAATCTCCAGGAAGCGTATCAGATGTTTTCTTTGAAGGCAGATATATGGGGGTGGCAGCAGTCTCTTTGTTCAGGTTCCTCCCTAAATGTGAAATAGTCATCACTGCTTAAACTGCTCCTGCCAAAAGCAGAGCTCTACCTGTAGCGCCACCTGCTTCATCTTCAAAGATGTGGCTTCATGTTTGATCACTTCTCTGATGAAACACTAATCTTTTACTAATGTTTTCACACCACATCAGGCGTGTACATTAGACTAGGACTTCAACCATGATCAAATATACCTTTGATTAATAAAAAAAAAGTTGTGAAATCAACTGAAAATCAACTGTAAATACATAGAAGTGAGTGGCTCCTGGCAGTAAGCATGCACACAAGTGTGTGTGTGTGTGCGTGTGCGTGTGCGTGTGCGTGTGCGTGTGCGTGTGCGTGCTGTCACACTGAGAAGCAGCGGGCGAGTATTACACACTGAGAAGTAAATATTCACTTAGAGATAACATCATAAGCATCCTTCCTTCTTTCTTATGCCCCCCCGCCACACACACACACTTACTCGCCCCTCTCTTTCTTTCTCTCTCTCTCTCTCTCTCTCTCTTTCTCTCTCTCTCTCTCTCTATATATATATATATATATATATATATATATGTATATATGTAGTATGTATCAATCTCTCTCACTCTCTTTCTGGTTGCAGGTGTACTTCACTGACTACACAGCTCAAATGCTTATCTACACAGAGCAGACAGCGCAGTCAGTAGCTCTGTGTGTGTGTGTGTGTGTGTGGGGGGGGGGGTATTGTGGCGCTTACACCTCACAGAGGGGTACTTTATATATTTTCTTGGGTGGGGGGTTAAGATGTGGTACACAGTGAGAGTTGAGTGGCTTGTCTTTTAAACCACTGACGCTAAACTGATTTTTATCTGGTTGAATTTTCTGCCGGTGTGCCACGATTTAAAGGCAAAATCCGCCAAAAAAAAGGGAGCTTTGAGTGGTTGCTGGGCTGAAGAATCACAGCAGCTGAGTGTGGGATGGACAACATGTGACTGCTGGGACAATGCTTTGTCTGCAAGGTTCTGATGTAGCTGTAGACACTACATTCGTCAAACGATTTTATTCTTTTTTCATGTATTTGTTTAAAGCAAAAGTGTGGTTTCATATCTCTTGATAGTCCTGATTTAGCCAGATGTCATCATACTCAGGTTCTAGTCAGAAAATTTGATGAAAGTAGTCATTAAAGCAAACAATTGCCATGCATCCATGTTACTGTTGTGCAATTTAGAAACCTATATAATTCTGATATATAAAAAAAAAGGTCAAATTTGACCTGAAGACAACCAAAGGGTTAATAAAATGAGAAAATACTCTATATATGTCAAGTATTTGACTATATTTTATTTACACAGGAGTATACAAAAATGCTTTACCATTTGATCAAGACTATTTCATGAATTACCAGAGAGGGTGTGATATATCATGATATTTTTTATTATCGAGATATAAAATGACCTATTGAGAGAGATGATTTGGGTCAACCCCCCACTCACTGTACCAAACCTAGATACCATTTTGGCAAATTCTATAAAAATCTATTTTTCCAGGAACAATTATTGTGACGACTGTAACAATTATCTACCGCCATGTTCGTCACAGAAGGCATTTTCAGCCAGCGGAGAGAGAGAGAGAGCCTGGCAAGTCACAGGTTGTGATAAGCTATTTAAGAAGCCATTTATATTTCATTTCAATCAGAGCAAATCCACTCTAATTAAAAAATGTCATTGTAAACTACTCAACCTTTACTGGCGACTTCCCTTTCCCAATAATCAGGTGAAGACATTAATGAGCGACCGCTAGCGCTTAATTTCTCTCCCCACTAAGTCCACTCTCTCTTTTGGATTTTTATTTCCTTCGGTGAGAACGGAGCAATACAACGATAAGAGAAGTTGCCGGGGAGAAAAACCTTTAACCCTTGGCATAATTACTTCTCTTTGTGTCTTTCTTTTTAAATTAATTTTAATTACAGGCGTCAGCGTTGCCTGTAAATGTCCACTTTCTGCTAATCTAAAGTAATGTGACTGCTAATGAAGAGGGAATTGAATGCGTGGAGCCAAGTGGCCTTTTGGCTTCGAGAAACCTCCCCCCCCCCCACCCCACCCCACCCCAACCCGCTGGCTCACTTACCCAGTGGTCAAGGATACATGGGCAAGTGGGCACCCACTCTGTATGAGCAGTGTTAATAGCGTCATGTAGTCATAGCGGCTGAGTGTGAATGATAAACACACACTCCTCTCATAAAGGAAAACCTGGCTTTGGTCAACTGAAGCACAAAACATACATGTAACACGCAAAAATGCCTTATCATTGCATGTTCAGAAAGGACGCTTTCAATAACTTTAACAATATATATATATATATATATATATATATATAAATAAAAAAAATATTTAACCCTTCAACATTCACTTTTCCCTTTTATTTCCCCTTTGGTAACTTTGACGTTAGACAAATCTTTCTTTTTTTTAACAATTGCAGTTACAATTTAAAACAACCCCATCCCCACCCCGCATCTTCTTCTACAAACCGGTCAAAAGGCCCCCACATTTTCTCATTCACCCCCAATTTGCCTCTCAATATTTGATCAGCCTCTCCATTGCGCCATTTTCTTGATCCAAGAATCAATTGTATCTAGATGAGAGCTATAGTTCCTTAGTATCCTTTTTGGCCTTGTAGTATAGCAAAATCAATAACTTGGATGCATCGGTTGCAGCAAAATAATCATTGGGTCATGTGGAATGTTCACAGACAAGATGAACATAGTTTTATTGATCGCCTCCCTCCAAAAGGTTCTCATTTTGTCCCACTCCCAGACACAGTGCAGAAATGTTCCTTTAGCCTCATTGCATTATATTGGAGTAGCTTGAAATTAATGTTTGATGTCACAAGTTTTTTTTTTCAATGGTTTTCTGAAATGTCCTCTTTTAAGTCCGCCCTCCATGTCTCAAGTTTAACTATTGATGTTTCTCCAGAGCCAGATGCAAGACAAAGCCTATTATTCCATTGTTACCAGTGTTGTGAAATACTCAATAGATTTGAATCGCTCCATAGTGCTCTAAATACTGTAGAGAGCTGGGCTGGAATAAGCAAACAATTCAGCAAGATATTGGAATAATTGAGTTTTTAAATAAAAAAATGATAAATGGGCTTATATTTCTACCTTACAAAGTTCTTTATAATATGCATCCTATTCACACGCACACACAAACACACACACAAACACACACACACACACACAGCCTTGCCTTCAGTAGCATTTTAGGGTCAGACCAATCAAATCCAACCATCAACTTAACAAAAAGGACATTTAGAAAAAAAACTGCTGAAATAAAATAGAAATGACTTGCAAAAACTGTTTTCTTAGAAAAACACACAGGATAAAATGGATTTCATAAAAATTGCCTGAGTTGAGAAGACCTGACCGTGACCATGAAACCTGACAGCGGCATCTGCTGAAAGAAGCTTTTCAAAACTTTAGCTGACCTGCAATCATCCATGGCACCAGAACGCCTCACTGGACTTGCCTTTAATAGTATAAACCAGACGCGTGTTAAGACGACGACGTTGACCATTTAGCTCCAGAGAGGCCGAGATTTAGAGGACTTTGGCCTCTGATGTTGGCAGGTGGTAAAAGGATGGATAGCTTTAGACTCTAGAGTAGCCAGAAGCTGTTTGAAGAAGTGCACTCATTTTGCACTGCTATATTGATTGTTTAACTCTATTTAGGGGGCCCCTATTAACTGTTACACCGCCGAACGGCATGCTGGGTAGGGCTCACTCTCCTGCGCTTTAAGAACAGTTTAAGAAAGAAAGACTGACTGAAAGATTTGACATTGTATAAAAACCATTTAAACTTCAGCGATGTTATTTTCAGAATGAACACTTTTCTTCCTGGAAATAACCTGGTCCCAAAAAACTATCTGTGAGGAAAAAATGTATATAGTCTAGGATTACAAGGGATGCAAGTGAGTCATGGCTGGTGTGTATTGCTCATGATCCAGACCTTCCTCCACAGCGCTGCAGAGTAAGGTCTGGCTAGTCCACACAGCATTCCTGGATGGGAGTAAAACAAGCTCTGATTTATTGGCATTTCTTTAAACCAATCACAATCGTCTTGGGCCGGACGGAGCCATGGTGCCGCTGCAAAATAGCCTCATGAAGGAACTTGTTTTGGTGGAACAGATCGACAGACAGACAGACAGATAGATAGATAGATAGATAGATAGATATTGATCTTAATAAAATGAGAAATTACAGTGTTGCAGCAGCAAAATCAGTCACACAGCACAGAATATGAATATAAATAAAATACTAGGATACAATATACATGCATACAATATACTTGAAATAAGAATAGGAATAAAATATTTGACTACACAAACTGAGAATTCAAAAATGTGCAGCTGCTTAAATAGTATGATAAAATGTAAATAGACCAATTGTACTTAGTGCAGCATTGTGGTGTCTCAGAGTCTGATTTAGCACCCAGTGATGATGTTTTAAAGAGTTTAATTGCCTGTGGTAGGAAGGATGCAACATTGAAGCTGTCGTAGCCTCTTAGAGAAGCTGCTCCTCTGTTGGACCAGTATAGGGTGGAGAGGGTGACAACAAATGTCGGAGAAAGCTTAAAAAACTTGGTCAAAACAAAAATGTCCCCAAAAATTGACAAAGAACTTTGGAAAAAGTGACCCAGAAAAACGAAAAGACAACACGATGGTTAACTATAGTCCTCAGAAATCCACCAGAATTGAGAACACCAACACAAAGAAAGAGGAAGGTAGTGGACATCTGGTGGAATTTCCGGCGGCACCGTAGCAATTCCAGAAAGATGTTGAGAGTAAAACCACAGGCCAAGCTATCAAACATTTCTACGGACACTGCACACATTGGGAATTTTTAAAACATTATGAATAACTAAACATCACAGTTACCGAGACACATTCACAGACAGCCATCATTTTGAGAAACAAGTTATTTCAGCTTCTTTCTGGGGTAAGTGCTTTTTCTTTTTGGCAATCTTTTAACCAATCATGCTTTTTCAAAGCTGCTGGCGGGATTTGGGGTAGGGAGGGTTATGTTATGTCTTTTAGACTGTTCAACACTCACAAAGCCGTCAGTCTGCAAGTCTGTAACCTTAGCAACTTATTTGGACTGCATATTTGATTGACCAATTGCAGGTCTTCCTTGTGGTAACCATCTGCAATTCCTAAACTAGTTGACACATATCTCGAAGTTGGCTACACATCTGCATGTTCTTCTCTCTGAAGTCAAAGGATTAGGAATTGAAATTCAAAGTGTAGAAATTGCACATTGTCCCTTTCAGGTAAAAAACCTTGCATGTAGTTTTTCAGGAAAGCTGAATTTTTACCTCAGAAGGAGTCAGAGGAAGTCGCCTCTTCACTGTTCATCCACACACAGACAGAAGTAAAGGTTGACCAAATAGAATAGATTTTTAGGGGCATATTTTGGGAGCTTTTTAGGAGAGAGACGGGGGTTGACACAAAGCTAAGGGCCGCGGCTCGGATTCCAACCTGAGCTTAGTTTGTAGATGTAGACAGTCACAGAGGGCAGAGTAACAGCGGATAGCAGTCAGTTATACGTCGGTCTCAAGGTTTACCAGTTTACCAGTAAACGTAACATTTATTGACAACAGCAGTGACCAGAGCTAGTTGGTGTCTGTTAGCTCACAGGGCTCTGTATACGGATGTGAAAGCAGTTATAAATAGCCTATGTGATCATAACATTTGTTTTGGTTAAAATCAACAAATAATTGTTTTAATTAATCGTGATCTCAATATTGATCAAAATAATCAGGATTATCAGATTGAATTAAACCCAGCCAAGTAACCATGGAGATTTATTCTTTGCGGCTAGCCTGGTCCAGAGCAGGCTAACAGCCAGGCTAAAATTAATCCTGGAGTCTCATGTGTCAAATCAGCTGCCGTCTGATCCCAAATAAACGTGTTTAACAGTTATTCCGTTGTCTTCTGCATGTGTTCTGCTTTATTTTCATTAACATGCATTAGCCTATTTGTCACTATTGTTATTGCGAGTTTGATTTAAACCCTACTACAGTTTAGATGGTTAGAAAGGGTTGCACTGGCACCCTGATGCGGAGTGGGACTTTTCCCGGTGGGACAGTAGGCTACTGTTTCGAGGCTGCCTGGCGT
The DNA here is from genome assembly GCA_029931835.1 of Etheostoma nigrum. Taxonomy (NCBI): domain Eukaryota; kingdom Metazoa; phylum Chordata; class Actinopteri; order Perciformes; family Percidae; genus Etheostoma; species Etheostoma nigrum. Next base: position 4,297,779 of record CM057238.1, read on the forward strand.
GCGGCAGTCGCGTCAGTGTCCACTCTCTCTGTAAAACTAGAGATGAGCAGCGTCCGTGGTCTCAGCTTCAAGTTTATACAGGACGCGCTCCGGAGATTAAGTGTGACGATATTAATGTAGCGATATTCCCAGATGATAATAATGGCAGACTGGTCAGAGACCAATACATTTATGATTTCATTTTCTTGTTGCTTATCCTTCTCTAATAAAGGACAGTTTGTGTTACTCCTTAATATGTAGGCCTAATGTTTTTTTTTATAGCTTACTTTGGTTTCATAACCTTCTCAATTAGTCTCCCATCCCTGGACCAATAACGTGGCCTATATACAGGACGTACTGTATGTAGTGTAGTTTACATTCATCACACCGGGAACACCACAATGCTTCTTAATCTTTTTATTTTGGCCGCACCAAAATATAGAGAATGACATGCAGCAACGAGCTACGGGGCTGAGTTGAACCTGCGACTGCTGAGCAGTAAACCTCTATATATGGGCGCACACTCTACCAGGTGAGCTACCCAGGCACGCAAGATCAAGTCGCTTGTTGTCTGTAACTCAGGATTTCTGGAGGAACTCCTACCAAGGCCTTTGTCACAAGTTGCCAAACATAACACTAGGCTATACCTTGTTGTTATGGCGTGTATAGTAGCCCCCCTCCCCCACCCTGGCTTGTGTGTGTAGGCTACTCGGCTCATAGAGGTCTTCTAAAAGAGTCAGACCTACCATTGCTGATAAGTGATCAGCTGATGACTTCTCCTTCTCCTTTTACGCTGCTGGTCCAGACCAGAGATTTTTTTGCAGCCTACGCTGATGTGCTGAGCCTGAGCTTTGTGTAGGAATCGGTGTACGCCCGTCCTAGGCCTGTTTTAGGTTGTACACACCTCTCATAAATGAGGACCAGTGTAACTACTTTCTTTGAATTTTGAGTGATTTATTCAACTTGGTCACACTTTTTTTGTTTACGGTCATTGGAAATGAATGGGAAAGAGTATCATTTTCATCCAGGAGATTTTCACACACACACACACACACACACACACACAGTTCATGTTTTCATGTTGCCACTTGTAAACCATGTGCATGTAAACCACCAATATTTGCACACACATGCATGCACGCACACACAGAAACACACCCCCTGACACAAACAGACACACTCACATACACATATACTGTCTTTGTAAATTATAGAGTGTGGTCTAGACCTCCTCTGTCTGTAAAGTGTCCTGAGATCCTTTTATCGTGATTTGATACTATAAACAAAATTGAATTGAAAGAAACATACACACATGTAAACACACACACACACACACACACACACACACATACATATACACATACATGTGTTTTTAATAAGTTTTTTTTTTACAATAAATATTCTATTAAAAACAATTTTTGTCATGGCTGGGTTAGCTAAGTTGGTAGAGCGGGCGTACATGTATGGAGGTTAACTCCTAAACGCAGCGTCCACAGGTTCAACTCCAACTTGTGTCCCTTTGCTGCAATCTCTAAGCTGTCCTGTGAAAATAAAGGCCTGAAAAAAATCATCTTTGAAAAATACTTTTTGTCATTTTATTGGAATTTATGTTATAATAAGCGTAACATAAGGGGGGTAGCAACGAACAGTGTTTAAAGGTTAATGACTACTCTAAGTGCTTCTACACAGTACAGGAGCCATTCACCATTCACACACTGTGACCGAGGCTGCCGTACAAGGTGCCACCTGCTCATCAGATACACACTCACACATATTTGCACTCCAAAGGCCAAGCATCGGGGCAATTTGAGGTTCACCGTCTTACCCAAGAACACTTCGACATGGGACTGCAGAGGCAGGAATCAAACCACCAACCTTCTAATTAGTAGACAGTCAGTCTACCAGCAGAGAAACAGCCGCCACAACAGTGATGCATGGACTAAAGAAGTAGGTATGCCCGTCCCCTAATGCAGGGGTCTTCCACGTTTTTTAGGCCAAGGACCCCTTACCTGAAAGAGAGACAAGCAGGGACCTCCCACTATAGAGATTGTATCAAATTGACTTGCATATTAAGGTGACCGTTACCTTTTTATGGCGAATGGTAAACATACTGTACATGTAGCATGAATCCTTAAGCTTGACACGAAAAACGCGTGCATGATAGAAATAAGACCAACGTCCATTTTCCACACAACACGTGAGCGTTTTGGAAGCTTTTCCAGGCAAAATAAAATAAGAAAACATGTTTCTATTTCATTTTGACACAAATTAATTTAATAAATGACATTTTGATGTTCAAAAGTCTCTAGGTTTTGACATAAATGCAGATTGAAAAAAAATGATTTTCAAATAGTGCACCTGTCAATACAGAACAAAATATTGAAATATGTACGAACAAATGTTGACAAAATATTTTGTCAAGTTGAAGAACACCCTTATATTTCATATTATTATATATGTGTACAGACAAGGCTAGCAGCAGCAGCAGCGCCGCGTCAGACACGTTTCTGGTGGGCAAAGACCAAGAAAACGCCACGCAGCCGCCACGCAACTGACACACAACAGAAACACTACGCAGCCACCACGCAACTGACACACAACAGAAACACCACGCAGCCGCTACGCAACCGACACTCAACAGAAATGCCACGCAGCCACCACACAACTGACACACAACAGAAACGCCACGCAGCCGCCACGCAACTGACACTCAACAGAAACGCCACGCAGCCGCCACGCAACTGACACATCAACAGAAACACCACGCAGCCGCCACGCAACTGACACTCAACAGAAACGCCACGCAGCCGCCACGCAACTGACACTCAACAGAAACGCCACGCAGCCGCCACGCAACTGACACACAACAGACACGCCACGCAGCCGCCACGCAACTGACACACAACAGAAACGCCACGCAGCCGCCACGCAACTGACACTCAACAGAAACGCCACGCAGCCGCCACGCAACTGACACTCAACAGAAACGCCACGCAGCCGCCACGCAACTGACACACAACAGAAACACAATGCAGCCTCCACGCAACTGACACACAACAGAAACACAATGCAGCCTCCACGCAACTGACACACAACAGAAACGCCACGCAGCCGCCACGCAACTGACACTCAACAGAAACGCCCTGCAGCCGCCACGCAACTGACACTCAACAGAAACACAATGCAGCCTCCACGCAACTGACACACAACAGAAACACAATGCAGCCTCCACGCAACTGACACACAACAGAAACGCCACGCAGCCGCCACGCAACTGACACTCAACAGAAACGCCACGCAGCCGCCACGCAACTGACACACAACAGAAACACAATGCAGCCTCCACGCAACTGACACACAACAGAAACACAATGCAGCCTCCACGCAACTGACACACAACAGAAACGCCACGCAGCCGCCACGCAACTGACACTCAACAGAAACGCCCTGCAGCCGCCACGCAACTGACACTCAACAGAAACGCCACGCAGGCAGTGTGCATGAGCCCTTAGTATCATATCTCTGCATTGTAGTGAGCAACATGCCAGAAAAAAGGAAACTTGTATATTATATTGTGCTTGAATATTATGATTCATATGCTGTACCAAATCAAAGCTTTAAGACACAGACATGGAGGGTTTCAGTCATCCAATCCATCACAGCATTATGAAATAGTGATGTGATGAATCTCTCTCTATTTTAAAATAAGACGCGATAACCCTACACATACACTTGGAATGATACAAAATATTACACAATGAAAGCGGAAGAGATTGAGATTGAGAGAACATAAAGTACACATCTGAAGGCCTGCTTGGTGTATGATTTTTCTCTTAATGAACGTGTGTTGAAGCACTTAAAGACATAAATGGCACTAGAGGTAGTATAATATAGAACAGTGGTTATAGAGCTCCACTATAAGAGCTTAGACCAGTATTAATATCTGAAAAAGGGAGTTGGCAGTGATTTGACGATAAGGAAATTTAATAATTACACAGCACATCCAAAAAAATATACATTCAATAAAAATATGTGGACAAGAAACAAGACCTCAGTCTGACAGCTATCCAGAACATTCAAATGACTTCATGTTACGCTCATTATTCCCAAAATGCTGCAGCCAGCCGCTGTACCGTTTCCAACCCTGCTTAGATTCTTATCTGACACACACACACACACACACACACACACACACACACACACACACACACACACACTCTCGCTCATACCTCCTTGGTTCATTGTGTTGCAATCCTCCGATCCGCCATTTTGTAAGATCTCAGCAGAGGTACAAACATATCCTAAAATGTCCGCCATGCAAAACTCAACTCAAAACGAAACAAAAAACCCCAAAACAAACTCCAAGAAAAAAAAGGGAAAAAAAAAATGAATTCAAATCCAACGCCTGGCTCATGTTGAGGAAAATGCCCCTTAATATTTTTCTGCAGTTTCTGAGTTCAATTACTTTGTGTCTTGAGGATTTGTTGGGGAGATTTTGATCAGTTTTCCTTGGCGACTTGATGAGCTATGTGAAAACTCATCCCTCGGGTAGCAGAGCTGTAGGCCCATAATAATGTCATCTCTCTCTCTCTCTCTCTCTCTCTGTCTCTCTCTCTGCGTCTTTTCAGAGATTTGTGTGCTTGATAGAGGCCTCAGTGAGAGACCAAGCGCTAACCTTTACTGCATTGGCTCACACTTAATCCCCTCACCCTGGGGTGGGCACACACACACACACACACACACATACTGCTTCCTCCCACCCATGTGCATCCCCTACTGTTCCTTACACACACACACACACACACACACACACACACACACACACACACTCACCCTTGACAATTTCCACATTTTGTTGAATAATCCAACATTAGTGTTATGTTTAGTGGGCGCCCATGGGTAGGACCAGAGGCATAAACAACAACTGAATAGACATTTTTGTTCCCAGTGGCTGAGTGGTTAGCACTGCTGCTTTACAGCAAGTAGACTCTGCGTTAGACCTGGGTTTTTATGGTGTTGGATCCCAGGGCCGCCCATGTGTTTCCTCCCACCATAAAGACATGCATGCGGTGTCTATTTTGTTGTAGTGAGTATACTGCGATGTTCCCCTCCCAGCTTCATACTCGCCTGTCCCAGAGCAACAACCCATAGACTAAGCATTGTGACGTTTTCATATACAAACTGTACACGGACAACTGGTGCTCCAGTATTGATGGTTAATGTTTATTTAAAGCCGTGGAAAAACAACACTTAAAAATGAGAACCGATTTATTATTAACTTTTATGAGAAACAGCTTATTTAGCAATTTGAACGCATCTCTTAATCATGATTAATCCCTGAATTTAAATAGTTAATCACAATTAATCGCACGTTTACTCACATGATTAAATTAATTAAAATTCAATAATTTTGCATTTCATAACATTTTTAAGTCAGTTTAATTATCAATCTAAACCAAATCTTACAAGTGTATCTTGAAAGGGAATCAATTTAATGCCAGGAAAGTAACTTTTTCAACTTGACTTTTAGATTTGTTTGATTATTTTAAATCGAAACTGAGGTAACACAACCAAAGTCTTCAGAAATACAGCTTGCCTTAAGGCGAATATATAAATTATACAGCAGGAATACATGCACAAGAGATACACACATTATAAAGTGCATAAGTAAAACTAAATTTTCACTATTTTTTAGTTCAGTTCAAACTAACTTGCCATATTGAGAAATATGCATGTTCAAGATGTGTGTTTAGGTCTCTGTTTTAGCTACAAAGTGAGACATCTCACTTGTTTTAGCTGCAGAGTGAGACATCTCACTTCTATACTATCTTTGTTGGGAGTCCCACGTGCAGTAAGCTAGGTAAAATCAGGCTTGTATCTCCCTGCGTGTTAATGGTTCCTTTACTATGTAAAGCTTTGAGTATGTGCAATGGTTAGCCGTCTTGGATAGTGATGTAGAAAGCTGTGCATATTTTGAACAGCTCACCTGGAGACTGAAGGAAACCTGTATCTCACTCAGAACAGCATGGATAGTTTTATTTCCAAGTTTCTATGCATGTGGAAACACCAGAGACACAAAATAACACCCCAAATCCCTTAAAAGTGATTTTTTTCATAATATGGGCACTCTGCAGTTAGTTGCCACCCATTTTGCAAGGGCTTTCATTTTTTTGATTTGCTTTCATCCGGAGGTCTGTGGCGACTTGCACTCTCCAAAATGGTGCTTTGTCTGAGTCCGCTAGCGTCAACCTGATTAGCTGTACTAGCTGCATGGTTAGCTCGTAGATGATAGCCTAAACTTGAAGTGCTTTGGTAATATTTTAGTTCCATTTCACAAAAGCTTGCGCGTGACTTGTCCACAGAGCTGTGTGTAAAACGCACCATTAAGAACTGTGTTGTTCATCTCCATGGCTGCAGCAGGAGGTAGGAAGTGTCTGTGGCAACTTGACAACAAGTAAAGGTGCCTCAAAGGGTCAAAATATTCTAGAGCTTAATGACTCTTTGCAGCAAAGCATATTTGGTAAGAGCACCAGTTACGGTGTAAAATAAAGAATCTTTAGTGCACGCGTCTGTAATCTCATTGCGTGTTTATGCAGACAGCCCTATATATTATATTTGTGAAAGAGTGGTTAAGCATGCCTATAAAACAGGGTTATATAACGAAATGTTAGGTAATATCACTGCTGTATGTGTTCAAAATCCCTTCTTCATTCACTTTCATACTAAGAATGTAGACAATGGCCACAAACTGTACTCAAGTAAACAAGTAAAATCAGAGGTGATAAGAGTACACACGTATTCTCCTTTAGTAAAAGTACTATTACTTTGATTAACTTTTACTTAAAGGTGCAGTAAGTGATTCTGCGCAGATTGTTAAATATTTGAACTCAATTGACAATCAGTGAGCATGGCGAGTTCATAAATAAATAGTAGCCCAAAGAATGCATCTAAATTGTAACGGAGTGAATAGGATGTTTCTCTAAAAAGCTACTCAAGTAAGAGTAGAAAGTGCTGCTTTAAAACTACTCTGAGTTAGTAAGTACGATTAACTCAGACAAGTTACATGAGTACATGTAAGTGTTACTCCTCACCTCTGACTGGAAGGTTTGAGACCCAGTCCCTGGATTAGGACATGTTAGAATTGAGTTATGTGTGTTTGGATGCACATGCCACTGGTCAGTCTCTAATTGATGTGGTTCAAACTATTGATTGATGGATTGAAATGATCCTATCCGTCCTACACAACCCGGACGGTGGTCATAACATCTACATATTATTACTTTTTCCTTGTTACATAGTGTTGTTACATTAATGTTTAAAAAAACGTATAAAAGGACATTTTCATGCTATGGGACCTTTAATAAATATGAAAACTTTTCCAAGGACCAATGGCCGTCGGCACAGGTTGCTGATGCAGATTATGTTTTATGTTGCCAGAATGTGCCATAATGCTAAATGCCTTCAGCTGGTCAGCATAAAATCAAGCTTCAAAACCGCAAATCGACCCAAGTCTACTTGCTGTACTATAATTATTTGTTTCTCATCTGATGCAGTACAGCACATCTGAGTGACTTGCTTATTTGATATTTGTCTGTTTGTTGTGTGGTGTGATTTTGTACCAAAATTCATACTTGAACTCTATTCAACTTCAAATGTAATTCAAGCTAAAACTTCAATTGAGACTTTTACGAGAGTTTCACTAGACTGTAAACACAGCCAGACGTATTCTGTAAGAAACTTACATCTGTCATGTTAATACATTGGCTTCCTGTTTCTGTAATCGGATGAATGCGCATGTACAACCACTGTAATAGATAGTAATAAAGGATCAGATTACATATCTGTTACTAACCAAAGAACCACACATCTTACACACACTGTACTCTCAGCCCTCTGTGGATGACACACACACACACACACACAAACACACACAGAATACAGACAACAAAGGATTATAAGTAAAGACTATGAAAAATGAAAAATATTTTTCACAAATAAACAGCATGAAACTATCAATATAGAAGTGCAAAATCTTCAAAATGAACACACACACACACACACACACAAACCCTCCCCCCCCCCCCCCCACACACACACACACACACACACACACAAACCTCAGAGGGTAGCAGTCATGACATTGTCTCTTATTAAACAACAATGATATACACTGCTGGATGCTGGACACACACACACTGGTTCACACACACAGGTAGTGTGTCTCTCTTTCACACACACACAAACACACACACACACACACTCCTTGATAGCATCAATAGGAGGTTGGGTAGAGCGGGTAGGGAGCCGGACCCCTCTGTGGAGCTTTGGATTATGGGATAACAGTATGATGGAAGGAAAAAAAAAGGGGGGTGTGAACAAAGGGGGTGGGAGAAAGAAAAGGAAGGAGATAGAAATAGACAATGAAGCAAGGAATGAAAAAGAGTGGAAGAGGGGAGGGAAGGAAGAAAGGAAAGAAAAAAGAAAAGAGGTTGGGGAGGAAGGAGGGAAATAAATAACTGGGGGAAGAAGAGAATGTGGAAGGAATGAAATGGAAGCAAGGAATGATAGAAGGAAGAAACAACAGCGAGAAGAAAGAATATGAAGGAAATGGAAGCCACGAGGGAAAGATAAAGCGAGATGAATAAAATCAAAATGACTTACATGTGCTGTTTTCCAAACCCTTCAGAAGCAACTGATTGAAAGATGAAGGAAGCTGTAGGGACGGAGGGAGGAGAGAGAAGGAGTCAGTTATGGTCACTCGTCTTTCAAACAATCCCCTATCAATCAAACACAAACACAAAACATGCAACCACATAGTCACGATTAAGTTATTTTGCCTCCTTTTATTTTCCAGTGTGATGGGATTCACAATTCAAAGATGATGATGTTTTTTTATGTCAGAAGAGGATGATTCAAGGATTGAATCACACCTTTGTTCAACAACTTCAAAAAACCTAAAAAGATGCATTATGAAAAGAGTGTTCTGTGTCTGGTCAGTGACACACACACACACACACACACACACACACACACACACACACACACACAGATTTTAACAATTGATTCAAGTCCACTTGAAGGGAATAGTTTACAGGGACATAATTATTACACATATACACAATCACACACACACACACACACACACACACACACACAGGCACAGGCATATAAATAACCAATGATAATGTTTATCATCATAAATGTACTCATGTATGTTCTCATACGTGCGTGTCTAAAAGTGTGTAAGGGCTTCTTAACCTTATGTGAGTGCATACTGCTTGTGTGTGTGTGTGTGTGTGTGTGTGTGTGTGTGTGTGTGTGTGTGTGTGTGGGTACAGGAATGCAGAGCATCCAAACAGCAGCTCTCTAGCGCCATCTACTGATGTGGACACTAAGGAACCAACAGCCGATACAGAAGATAAGCTGGAATTAAAATGTGCAAAATAGTGTGAAAAATAGATGTAAAATGGATGGATGGAGCGGATAAATTTTGTTTGATATTATTTTTTTTTATGAGTCTCTGTGGTCAGCTCCTGTTTTAAACAATAAAGACAGTTAGACTTCTTTTTCTCATACATGGGTTAGAGTTTGTATCACCACAATCCCTAAACTTTGGTAGAGCCTTTGTAGACACACACATCAAAAGTTACACCCTTGATTTATTATTATTATTATTATTATTTTTATTATTATTATTATTATGTTGTGTATTTGCAACAATAGGAGCGCTGATGGGAAATTTAATGAGACTAACCATGTCAAAAAGTGTCAAATTTACATAATAAATGAATATATATTATAAACATATCTCTATCAAATATATTTCAAACAATGTCCTTATGATGGCTTTAACTAACCCCACACAGTGTGACACAAGGTACACTTCTTGCTTTGGGAAATATTAATCAGTTTTTTTCTTTTTCTTCTTTTCTTTCTTTGGCACATTTATAAAGAATATGAAAATGTATTACAGTAATGCTTAGAAAGGACACACACACACACACACACACACACACACACACATTTTTTCCTGATAGTAGCACATAATGAAATCCAGCATTAAAAACATTTTCCAATCATTTCATTTGATATGACTGTAGATGAAACACAGTTGGACAGCATTTACTCAATTTGAAACAATGAATAAAACATAATGTAATGTAAACAAATTATCTCTGCAGAATTCTAACGCTGTAATTTTGTAACAGTTATTGTGCATTATTTATTTCCCCCGTCAGAGTCATGTGAGGATAAAGTGTGTCCCAGCATGCACTGTGGCACAATGCAGAATAAAGCCGACCCTGACCAGTGTGTCTGATATCTATCACACAGAGCCAAACACCTTCACAGCCACTCAGACTGATCTCAGGAAGATCAAAGCCACACCATTTAGCTCAAATTCTATGCTCTTTACCTTGTTGTTATGTACCTTGTATTCAGTGGTGAAAGAACTACTCTGTTTACTTACTTACTTGTCTAAGTAAGTAACTACAGGGGCGGAAGGTTGGAAGGTTGGTGGTTCAATCCCTGGCCCTGCAGTCCCATGTCGAAGTGTCCTTGGGCAAGACGCTGAACCCCGAGTTGCCCCCGATGCTGCGCATCGGAGTGTGAATGTGTGTGTGCATGTTTATCTGATGAGCAGATGGCACCTTGTACGGCAGCCTCGGCCACAGTGTATGAATGTGTGTGAATGGTGAATGGTTCCTGTACTATGTAAAAGCGCTTTGAGTAGTCGTTAAGACTAGAAAAGCGCTATATAAATACAGCACATTTTAACGGAAAGCTAAAATTACTGTGCTACTATTACTATGCTAAAATTACTGTTTATTTACATGAAGTCTGGTGGGTTTAGCAAACACAATTTCACAGATATTTTTGATTGAAAAAAGGATTTTTCTCTTTCACAGAAAGGTCGACCTCCTTAGGAATCCTCTCCATTATGTTGTCAGACACTTACAATAATAACCTGAGCCTGTCAGCGGCCAAACAAGCACTTTTGTGAAGGTAAATACAAGCTACAAAATTAACTTATATTGTAGTATATTTGTTGTTTCTGACGACTTCTGTGATCCCACTTAATACTGGACCAATGTCAAAGATTGTTGTTTCTATCAATCACTTAGACACAAAAACATACAGAAAAAAGAAAGAATTTTTTTTCCAAAGAAAAAATTCTCATATGTGTCCTCATACCTGGCAAATAAAGCTGATTCTGATTCTGATCTGAAATACAAATAGAAAATTTGAAATAGAAAATTTGAAAATGCGAGGAGTGTATTAGTGACATGTTGAATAAGTGTAGCATTTTGATTGGTTGTTTTTTTAAAAGGAAAGTAAGTCACTTCCTGTCAGATTTGTGTATCTGAGTGTTTTTTGCAATTAAAAAGAAAATTGAAAACTGACTGAAAGCCTGAGAAATAGCTCATGGTTTAGGAGATTTGGTGTGTAGTTTGGCTCTTTAAGTGAGCCCTTTCAAAAATGGTGTGACATGGTAAGGTTTTGTGTGTTGTTTAAAAAACAAACAAAAAAAAACTTTTATTCATGGGGGCCTTTCTTGATCCTCAAGGACACCTTAAATGAACAAATAGTAAAAGATAAAAACAGATGCACAACAAAGACCACACCAAAATACAAAGCTATGAACAACAACAGACAAATACTATTAAGTGACACCGAGGCTGGCAGTGTTCAGACATTAGGATTCTACGTGTCCCCCTCCCTGTCTCCTGCTGGACATGTGCACTTCCTGAGGTATCTCCCCCTCAATTTTTTCTTTTCATATCAAGGATACAGGGTGTCGTGTGCATGCATGTGATGCATGTATTAAAAAGGTCCTCAGCCGGAATTTTAATTCTGGGCAGCAGAAATAATAATAAGGTATACTTTATAAATCCCGCATTGGGAACAATTACACATTACAATTTACACACATGTCAGAATTACACACACATGCTCAGTATATGGGGAGATGTCATAGTGGGGGGGCTACCCATGGAAAGGCACCCCAAGCAGGGGGTTTAGTGCCTTGCTCAAGAGCACAATGGCAGTGCGCAGGAGGTGAACTGGCACCTCTCCAGCTACCACCATACTTTGGTCCGTATGGGGGACTTGAACCAGCAACCCTCCGGTTCCCAACCCAACGCCCTACTGACTGAGTCAACTTTATCACACAGTAATAATTAATATCGCTACGAGCAGCAAAGCTTTGTGTCAACGGGGCTCTCGTGTCATTAATACACACGTGCCTCAACCATTGGTGTTTCAATCTGTGTTCTTTTTCAATTTTACCAATCGGATCATTTGTTTGTCCATCAGCAATTTGTTCTTGTTGCGTGTTGTGGTCTATTTGTGTGTGTGTTTTTTTTTATGTTGCGTGTTGTGGCCTCTCAAGGCCACCATACATTAAGTCTTAGAGAAGACACAAATACAATTGTTGATATATAGACAGATTGTCCTATTTATTTAAATTAGATTACAAGTATTAGATTGTAGTATTAGCAATATTGACTTAGCATGTTCCTATTACTTCCTAAGGCAGAAACCCAGGACAGTATCTCTTACTACAGCACGGTAACGCCCTGCAACTTCAGAAAACACATGCAAGTAGACAAAATTCAAGCAAATTAAGAAAACAATGTCGGTAATTTGACAACACATGAACAACATTCAGCAAACGCGCTGCAAATACACTCAACACAACCAAATACTCACAACACAACCAAATACATAAACGCGCTGCAAATACAGTAGAGACACGATGCAAAAAGAAAAGCCCACAAACCCCGAAAACAAATGTAACAAAAAAAACGCTGCATCCAGATTACACAACGGAAGTTCTCCAGGCCGCTGAGTGGAACAGCTCGATTTTCGACTAATCCCAGTCTCATGCCCTCCCGTCTGTAGACTGTATATTACATTTATATATATGTAGACTTGAAATGGGAGAGAGGGGGGGAATGACCCTATTTCCTATATTTTCTATGCTTTCTATGCTTTCTGATAAAGTCCCTCCCCCCCCGACCCCCCGTGCCACCCCACCTAAAAATTTTCATCCAGCGGTGCCTGTAGCTGGTGGGGGTTAAACAACTGCCGCTGGCAGCCGGCGTCCTGGAGCTCTGTAGCGGATAAATCCAACCAGCCACAGCTGCTCTGATTTTATCCTTCTATGGCGCATAGACTGGTCACAATACAGCTACTTCTATTTTAGCTATATAATATATGCTGTAATGGTGAAGTAGTACACACACACACACACACACATATACACACACACACACACACACACACACGTGGTGTCTTTCACCGGTTCCTGAGCCCATGTGTCACCTGTCCCTTGTTCCAACCTCGTTTCCCAGTGCATTCAGTCTCTGTGCTGTCTTTGCCTCTGGTCAGATCATCGTCATTTACTGTCGTGTACTGTCGTGTCTTGCTCCCTGGCCTGCTTGCTTTTTGGATGACTTTTGTTGTTGTTGTTGTTGTTTGCCTGCCCACCTCTGGACACTATTTGTTTTTGTAAAAATACATTCTCAACTCTGCATTTGGTTCCAAGCCTCACAATTCCTGAGACTCTCCCAACATCTGCTTTGTTGCAAAAAACAAAGAGCGGACAATAAGACAATATCATATGCACAGAACAATGGCACGTCCAATAAAGCCATGATTGATCAAATACAAAAACAAACAAGAATTGAACTGCTGACACCCTCCAAGACATGTCCCAGTCTTTTCCCTTTCTGGGATTCACCACTTTTTAGATCTCCTGTCCCACATTTCCCCTCTGTAAAAGCTCCCTTATGTCCTTTTTTTATTGTTATTAATTGGCGAAATGGTTTTAAAATTTTCACATACACCCCCAATTTGTATTTTAGTATACGTTAATCTCTTCATAGACATACAGTACAATGCGCCATATTCGTGAGCTAAGCACCAAATTGTATTAGATTAATTGTAATGATCTAAATCAAGGGTCTTCAACATTTTTCAAGCCAAGGACCCCTTAACTGAGAGAGATGGAGCAGGGACCCCCCCCCCCACTAAATATGTTGTATAAAATGAAGTTGCATATAAAACTGGTCCTACAATAACGTGTGTGTGTGTGTGTGTGTGTGGGAGGGGGGGGCTAAGGCCTTTATACATACCTTTTTAGTAAGCCTATCATCAATGGCTTTTTTTGTCACAAATAGGCTGGAATAAAATTGCTAATAATATGTTGGATTTAATGTCATTTAAATAAAAGAAATAATAATTTTAACCACAACAATAATTTTGTGTATTTTCTGCTTTGACACTTTCTCATTAAACGAAGGATCAGAGGATACATAGGGCTGAGACACTTACCCTTCCCCTCCCCTCTTCCCACTAAGGGCCTCCTGTTGGCAGGTGCCAGCTCAGTGGATGGGCTCCTTAGCTATCTCCTGAAGGGGAGGGAGAGGGGGGGGGGGGTTACACAAAGGGGCAAGGGGCAGAGTCGAGGGAGCTTCCCCTGGCTCCCCTCAGCCCGACCCGGGCTTAATGGTGTGAAGCGAGCCCCTTCACTCCCGCTGCTCTACAAGCATCCGAACTGTGGACAGATGAGGAGAGGAGCCCTGTTCTCAGTTCCACCCTGCTGAACAGGTGCAGGCATGCACACCCACACACATGCATGTACACACACACATGCACACACGTATGACTGCCTCTTCTTGTCAAGCACATTGTGGAAGCGCTGCATGCCTTTGAATTCCTCCGAGGACGACACTTTGTATTTGCAGAAGTTGTGTGTTTTTGCTGTGTGCGAGTCCCTCGGAGCAGGGCAAGTTTGCCATGACAGAAGTTTAATCCCTGTGGCTTTCTGGGTTCGAGTTAAAACAAGGAAGCAAGTCGAAGTGTAGTCTGCCCCCTCTTATAAGTCTTTACCCGACTGGAACCGCTGTCAAAAAAACTAAAAAAATTGAATAAAAAATACCCTGTCCAAGAAATAGCACGGAGGAAGAAAGCCTTTGGCAGCAACTTTCCCTCCCCCGCTGTGTGTCCCTGAGAGGGAGCAGAGGGCTAGAAGTAGTGTTTGGACTGATATTGGCCTTTGATAAAAAAAAAAAATCAGTTTTGGGTTCAGCAGGTGTGGTCCTTGTCTGATATGATGGAGGTTCCTGCCTGACCACAGAGAATCATTTCAGTCTTATTATTTTTATATCAGATGTCGGACAAAAAAAAAAAAGTCATTCCAGTTGTGGTGTTGGAGAATTTAACCTCCCTCGTGCTGCTGCTCCCTCCTCCACTCAAGCCCTTCCTCCTACCCAGTATCTCAGGAGAGCCATCCATATCGCATGGTACGGCAGAACACCAGAGCCTGCTTTCAGGGCCAAACCAGGGCAATTTTAGCCCTTTTTTGCTGAAGCACCCCTAAACAATAACCGCTAAAAAAGTCTGTGTTAATCTATTCTGAGCTAAGGACTTCTGCTTTAAGAATAGAACAACAATCGTGAAACCAAACCCAGAATCTAGCCTGGATCATTCCGACAAAAGTTCTGAGCCTTTTTTTTCCTTCTTTTTTTTAAATAGTGCTTGTCAGCCATTAGTTAAATTGCATACATCTCTTATTTTCAAAAGTTGTTGATACTGCATTTTGAAAATGTCTGCTTTTCCATAGATATACTGTATAATCGGTTTCATTTACCACTTCACCTTTTGTATTAATGCCTCAGCATTAAAGTATGTTTTCTCACAATTGTTGGTGTCTTTCTAGTTGCATAAGGCCATGATGGTCCAAAATGATGTTAGAAATGCACTTAGGTGGCCGGGTTAGCTCAGTTGGTGGAGCAGGTGCACAAACTGTATGTATAGAGGTTTACTCCTCTGACTCCAACTTGCGGCCCTTTCCTGCATGTCTTCCCCCTCTCTCTCTCTCCTTTCATGACTTGACCTGTCCTGTGAAAATAAAGGCCTAAAATGCACACAAAAACTAAATTAAAAAATAACAAATGTTTATTTAACACAGTAGAAGAACTTTTAAAATAAATGTTAAATAGAGTTGGAGGAAGTAGTGTTACAGTTATTACTGTTATTATTGTTATCTTTATAGGCCTACTGTCTTTTTCTTTT
Source organism: Etheostoma nigrum (assembly GCA_029931835.1). Taxonomy (NCBI): domain Eukaryota; kingdom Metazoa; phylum Chordata; class Actinopteri; order Perciformes; family Percidae; genus Etheostoma; species Etheostoma nigrum. Next base: position 4,313,838 of record CM057238.1, read on the forward strand.
TCTGTACTGTATTCTTCTTGCTAAAAACTGATGCTGGAAATTTCAATTTCCTTGCGGGAGTCATCCCAAAAGGATTAATAAAGAGAAGTCTAAGTCTAAGTCTAACGTTAAAGTCCTCCTGCTTGCTTGCGGGAACCAATCACAAACTGGCTTATCTACCTGGTGTGCTATTGGATGTTTTAACACCATGACGATTGACAAGCGACCATGCAGATTCTTGTTTCCATTCAACATAGCGGCCACCGAACGCCACCGAAGCGCAGCAACCCGTTGCTGTGGCTTCTACACCACCCGGATCGTCGGTCTGATTGGTTGAAGGACTATCCAGTTGCGTACAGAGTCATTTGAACTATGCCCGTTGGTCACGCCTCTTGTACAGAGAAAATACAGAGCAGACTCCCCAGACCAACGCTCAATCTCTATTGAGCTCGGCTCAGTCTGGTGACAGCCTGCTGAACATGAGGGTGGACATATGAGAGAATGGTTAACGTGTGATCATTGCGGCTTTTTGATGGCTGTTATTTTATCGTGTGAATGTGTAGGAGGACAGCCTGCAGGCTGAAGATGGACCTTTGGTCCTGCTGTGGTCGGGATAATACTGCCACCTAGAGGCACACACACTCAGTGGGCATCACACTATGCCAATCATATGCTGGGTAATGCAAGGCAAGGGTTAACTGACCAATCAAATCATTGGGAGATTATAGGCATGCCAATTTGAAAAATGCAAACTCATCCAACAGAGAGTTGAGCACATTGACTTGTATTGTATCATCATTTCAGTACTTCCATGCATGTTTGAGTCTGTATTTCTGTATACTATTTTGCACTGTCACTGTTTTATGAAATGTTGCTTAAAAATTGTAATGATCTCATGTTCCAATTTTTGTATGGTATGGGGGGGGGGGCTTACATGGGTTTCTAATGCCTAATTCACATCCTGCAAATATTTAAATCTAATGAATGCAAATGTTATTTGTATTTAATAAGTTTTCACAGTGACCAACATAGTAAGTCTCTGTGTTTTAAATTAAATTATGTAATCAGATAGATATGTATAGATTCGGATATATGGATATGGATGGGTCAAACAACAAAGGACTTTCACACAGGAGACCGGGGATCCCAAGTGTCACGATTCCTAAACCCACCCGTCCTATTCTTCTTTTCCTAAATGCAACACGTTGTTGTCCCGCCCACCCATGACATTTTTCCTCAATTTAAGCGCCGTGTTCATTTACCAGAATTATTCTGTGGGCCCATCACGGAATTTTTGACAAGTCCGTAAAACCGCCACAGACTTTGGGTTCAGGGACCGTGTTCATTTCACAGAAATGGGTGAGATCAGACACACACACACACACACACACACACACACACACACAAACACATACACATACACATACAGTGTCAGTGACTCTGTAAATGTCCCACAAGGTCCCATGACCGAGACTTAATGGTGGAGTAAGAATGATTAGCTCCTGATAATCCACATGATTCCTCTCTTTCTCCCCCTCTGTGTGTCTGAGCACTGTGTAATGACTCTGGTTAATTTCTCAGGGGAGAAACCGTAATAAGTGATCATTGACAAAAGGATTTCTATGGAGACGCGCATATTATCTCTGCTTGGCCGCCCGGCTCAGCCTGCCCGTGTGCCTCTACTTGACTATTTAAACTCTGTACATATATTCGTGTCTTGGCATTTTCAAATGGATTCATCACTGAGGGGGCAGGAGTATTTTCAATTATACATTAATGGGAAATTCCCTTTTGATATTTGTTGTTAATACAAGCTAAAAACGTTCTCTCTGTTTACCTGTCTTGATAAAGCAGCATAATGTAGATATTTTTCACAATAATTTTCATATGCACAGAATGTACACTCCTCGCCCACTGTTTTCAGCCGTTATTAGCAACTGCCTTAGGGTTTTTTTTTTTTTAAATGTCCCATTATATGGTGCTGTTTAGATGATTTTATATAGACCTTAGTGGTCCCCTAATACTGTATCTGAAGTCTCTTTTATATAGACCTTAGTGGTCCCCTAATACTGTATCTGAAGTCTCTTTTATATAGACCTTAGTGGTCCCTAATACTGTATCTGAAGTCTCTTTTATATAGACCTTAGTGGTCCCCTAATACTGTATCTGAAGTCTCTTTTATATAGACCTTAGTGGTCCCTAATACTGTATCTGAAGTCTCTTTTATATAGACCTTAGTGGTCCCCTAATACTGTATCTGAAGTCTCTTTTATATAGACCTTAGTGGTCCCCTAATACTGTATCGGAAGTCTCTTTTATATAGACCTTAGTGGTCCCCTAATACTGTATCTGAAGTCTCTTTTATATAGACCTTAGTGGTCCCTAATACTGTATCTGAAGTCTCTTTTATATAGACCTTAGTGGTCCCCTAATACTGTATCGGAAGTCTCTTTTATATAGACCTTAGTGGTCCCCTAATACTGTATCTGAAGTCTCTTTTATATAGACCTTAGTGGTCCCCTAATACTGTATCTGAAGTCTCTTTTATATAGACCTTAGGGGTCCCCTAATACTGTATCTGAAGTCTCTTTATATAGACCTTAGTGGTCCCTAATACTGTATCTGAAGTCTCTTTTATATAGACCTTAGTGGTCCCTAATACTGTATCTGAAGTCTCTTTTATATAGACCTTAGTGGTCCCCTAATACTGTATCTGAAGTCTCTTTTATATAGACCTTAGTGGTCCCCTAATACTGTATCTGAAGTCTATTTTATATAGACCTTAGTGGTCCCCTAATACTGTATCTGAAGTCTCTTTTATATAGACCTTAGTGGTCCCCTAATACTGTATCGGAAGTCTCTTTTATATAGACCTTAGTGGTCCCCTAATACTGTATCTGAAGTCTCTTTTATATAGACCTTAGTGGTCCCTAATACTGTATCTGAAGTCTCTTTTATATAGACCTTAGTGGTCCCCTAATACTGTATCTGAAGTCTCTTTTATATAGACCTTAGTGGTCCCCTAATACTGTATCTGAAGTCTCTTTTATATAGACCTTAGGGGTCCCCTAATACTGTATCTGAAGTCTCTTTATATAGACCTTAGTGGTCCCCTAATACTGTATCTGAAGTCTCTTTTATATAGACCTTAGTGGTCCCTAATACTGTATCTGAAGTCTCTTTTATATAGACCTTAGTGGTCCCCTAATACTGTATCTGAAGTCTCTTTTATATAGACCTTAGTGGTACCCTAATACTGTATCTGAAGTCTCTTTTATATAGACCTTAGTGGTCCCCTAATACTGTATCTGAAGTCTCTTTTATATAGACCTTAGTGGTCCCCTAATACTGTATCTGAAGTCTCTTTTATATAGACCTTAGTGGTCCCCTAATACTGTATCTGAAGTCTCTTTATATAGACCTTAGTGGTCCCTAATACTGTATCTGAAGTCTCTTTTATATAGACCTTAGTGGTCCCCTAATACTGTATCTGAAGTCTCTTTTATATAGACCTTAGTGGTCCCTAATACTGTATCTGAAGTCTCTTTTATATAGACCTTAGTGGTCCCCTAATACTGTATCTGAAGTCTCTTTTATATAGACCTTAGTGGTCCCCTAATACTGTATCTGAAGTCTCTTTATATAGACCTTAGTGGTCCCTAATACTGTATCTGAAGTCTCTTTTATATAGACCTTAGTGGTCCCTAATACTGTATCTGAAGTCTCTTTTATATAGACCTTAGTGGTCCCCTAATACTGTATCTGAAGTCTCTTTTATATAGACCTTAGGGGTCCCCTAATACTGTATCTGAAGTCTCTTTATATAGACCTTAGTGGTCCCTAATACTGTATCTGAAGTCTCTTTTATATAGACCTTAGTGGTCCCCTAATACTGTATCTGAAGTCTCTTTTATATAGACCTTAGTGGTCCCTAATACTGTATCTGAAGTCTCTTTTATATAGACCTTAGTGGTCCCCTAATACTGTATCTGAAGTCTCTTTTATATAGACCTTAGTGGTACCCTAATACTGTATCTGAAGTCTCTTTTATATAGACCTTAGTGGTCCCCTAATACTGTATCTGAAGTCTCTTTTATATAGACCTTAGTGGTCCCCTAATACTGTATCTGAAGTCTCTTTTATATAGACCTTAGTGGTCCCCTAATACTGTATCTGAAGTCTCTTTATATAGACCTTAGTGGTCCCTAATACTGTATCTGAAGTCTCTTTTATATAGACCTTAGTGGTCCCCTAATACTGTATCTGAAGTCTCTTTTATATAGACCTTAGTGGTCCCTAATACTGTATCTGAAGTCTCTTTTATATAGACCTTAGTGGTCCCCTAATACTGTATCTGAAGTCTCTTTTATATAGACCTTAGTGGTCCCCTAATACTGTATCTGAAGTCTCTTTTATATAGACCTTAGTGGTCCCCAAATAATGTATCTGAAGTCTCTTTTATATAGACCTTAATGGTCCCCTAATACTGTATCTGAAGTCTCTTTTATGTAGACCTTAGTGGTCCCCTAATACTGTATCTGAAGTCTCTTTTTAACCAAATTGCCCCAAAATAAAATGGATGGTTCCATAAGACGCTACACAAAGGAAGTTAAGGATCAGATATCTATTTTCATAGAATTTTGTGTGGTGTATTCAATTTTGAAGCATTATCCTCTTTTCCATTACCTTCATTCCTCTGATCTTAACCATTAGTCAAAATCCTTCAAAATTTCTGTTTTTTTCTTACACAAAAAACGTGTAATTTGTTTAAACAAATAATAAATAAATAATCAAACAAGCCTAAAGGTGGGGAAAAAGCAACATAAATGTAAAAACTGTGTCTAAAAGAATGTTAATTTTGACCCGGGAGGACAACACAAGGGTTAAGCAAATTATTGAAACATGTAGTTTCCTGCACCTTTTGGAGTTCCTTAACCCTTCTGTTGTCCTCGGGTCAAATTTGACCAATTTTTTATTTAGAATTATGGGTTTCTTTGAGCCTAATTGTCCCAAAATAACATGAATGCGTGGATGTACATTGTATGGAATCCACGTAAAATTATTGATTACTTTCATAGAATTGTAGGTGTTTTTTTTTCTCAATTTTATAGTATTTTTTTAACAACAACCAAATAGGTATTAAAAAGTGATTTTCTTTTTAAAAAAAGCAACTAAAAACATTGAAAAAAGCTCCTATGGTTCCTTTGTCTTTATAGTGTCTAACAACAGCAGTTCTGATGGCACTTTACAGATTATTATTTACAGAGACCCAACAATTTCCCCAAGACCATGCATTTGGAAAAACCTCTTTTAAACAGGCAGAAACTGAGAGACCCTGACTCTAGGTGGGCAGCCATCTGCCTTGACCGATTAGGAGAACCCAGTCTAAATGCCCTACCAAACCCTCTTGTATCTACTTTAGTTGTTCAGGAGGACTTTTAGGGGGATCTGTCACAGACATGAATGACTAATCCTTTTCATTTCACAATATTACTACGCATAGAGACTCCGGTTTAGGGTAAGGTGACCAGATTTCTCAGACAAAATCCGGGGACATTTTCAGCTCAGAAGCGTACGTATATACCTACAAATCACATCATGTTTTTATTTTTGTAAAACTTAAAACAGGGACACTAGACCTAGAGCTGTTCTCATTAGGGGCAGAGCCCCCCTAAAGGTTTGATCCTAGAATCACCCCTGCTGCTACTTGTACTCCATACACCTCAGAGGGGAAAGTTGTCATGGTTACTGAACTACATTTATCTGACAGCTTTTGCTTTATTACTTCAGGCTTGTTTCTGCAGCAGCTCATTGAGTATCGGATAAAATAAAAACTATTGAGGAAATATTTTCCTTTGACATTGATGCAGTATGAAACGAGATCGCTGCAGAAACAAGCTACAGTGTAAATTAATAGGACAATTGTCCAGTTTGTATTTACGTCCATGAAAGTGCTCGTTTTGCTACTGACAGACTCAGATTAATATTCTAAGTGTCTGATAACATTATGGAAAGGATTTCTAAGGAGGTTGACCATTCTGTTATGTATTGAGATCCTTTTTTAAAACATAAAAGTCCGCAAAATTCTCCGCTCTGAGCAGCGCTGGCAACGGCTGTCTTGAGGCTGCGTGTGTAAGGTGTGCGACTATTGGCTACGGTTGGTTAGTGTTTTCTTTCTTTCATTCCTATTCCGGGTCTGTCAGTCACAGTGAAAACCTGGGACATTTCCAGGGACAGATCCAGCCGGTGACAGGTCACCAAAACCAGGGACTGTCCCCCAAAATCGGGGACGTCTGGTCACCCAAGTTTAGGGCCCCGCCCCCACTCATCTCTTTGGACATCTGGGCCTGAGATTGTCTCTCACAAACATGTAATTTGCAACTTTACCCTGTTGGAGCTGAAGAGGATTTTTGTATTGATGGGTGACTCAGCAGTAAACACTGATAATGGAAAATAAATGAATGGGTTGTGATATTGTCCGTGGTTTGAAGTAATGGAGTATGATGAGTCCTACATCTAGTACAACAGTTTATTGATGGATGTCTTCTGGTGTAAGTACCTGTTCACCTCAATTATGAACATACTATGACTAACACACACACACACACACACACACACACACACACACACACGCACACACACACACGCACACACACACATGCACATTAAAGTACCCCATCAGTACACAAAGCCTGTGTTCAGGCTCAATAGGAATATTTCCACCACCTTTAACAAACATGTATCTTAGATGCGTGTCCTCATTCACTGTTCCTAAATAGAACTATGAAAAGTAATGCACTATAAATTATATGTAATCCAATAATAAGTAATTATGACCAGAGTAAAGGAATCAGGTGACGTAGTATAAGTAGTGCCAAAATCTGCATCGGCAGAAGGTTGGTGTATGGGTCCCAAAACACAGGACATTCACCATGTTTGTGTCCCAGAAGTCATTATTTCAACCAAGACCACAAACTGTTCTAATCATAACCAAGTCGCGTTGGTGTAAAGTTAGTTTTGGAGCCTAAAATTAATTAGCCGTCATGGTTAAGTACTGTTGTTTAGTAGTCGTTGTTTAACAGTGATAAAGTTTTCATAAGATATCAGACAAACCCTGATAAGATATGAGATGTCCTGTATGTTGCTTCACACTGTATGTAAATATTTTTTTGGCATATGCATTTTAATAAAATATTTCCTTTCCCGATTAAACGGAGTCGATGGATACTAGATTTTCTGGCAGGTGAGCATCTGGATACCCTGCTTATCTATTCTGGGACAGAGGGGAAATGTTTTTTTGTATTTCTGGCCTGGGCAGAAGGGGAAGGACTAGACTATCCAGACTATCTAGTGCAACTGGCACTTCTGACAACACAGTTACCGGTGTGTCGAAGACTATTCCCCTGTCGATATGTGTTATCCCCTACTTAATCTATATCCACGACGTTCCATTCTCAGGACTGCTCTGGTGCCGCCAAAAATTCTGCCAGATGTCCGTTACCTTCATCTTTCTTTGTGTTGGCATTCTAACCTCCGGTGGATTTCTGAGGACTATGGTTACCTGGTCCTCAGATCTTTGCAGGGTGCTCCAGTGCTGTGGAGGAAGGTCTTTTGTGAACCAAAATATATCCCTTACCCTTTCCAAGGGCATTACAGGAAACCTACTTTAAACTGCACCTTGACCGCCCAAATTTACCTATTTTGGGAAAATAAAGTTTATCTTCAACTTGGTGACATCTGATATACTGTATTTAGGGATGGGTGGCCTATTGTTAACCATACTGCTTATCAATAGCTATACTCATTGATACTGTTATACTACTGTCCATAATTTGGTGTAAAAAAAGGCCTAAAAAGATGTGAAAAGATTAACAAGTTATTTATTTATTTTTTACTTTTTTGCAGAAATAAGTCACATTACATTTTATTACATTAAGCAGATGCTTTTATCCAAAGTGACTTTCAATGAGTGCATTCAACCATGAAGGTAAAAACTGAGTACAGCAGGAATCACATAAAAGTATATCAACTTCAAATAAGCCAAACTACAAAGAGCCACATGGACGTGCAAATTATTTTTCATACTCTTTTTTTTTTCTTCTTTATAACCTTGATCTTCATAGCCAAGGTGTAGACCGAAGACATTTGCGGTGAAAGATGTGTAGACTTTCAGGTGTCCTTACATCGATGTGCAGATCGTAAGGATGGCAATTTTACAATAATGTTTAAATAAATTACTTTTCCATTGCAATTACAATTGTAGGTCCCTCCATTTTTTTCCAGATGAGCGCTATAGTCATTTTTGCCTTGTAGTATAGCAAAATCAATAACTTTATATTCTAGGGGTTTCAGATTTAGACTTGTTGCATTAGTTGCAGCAAAATCATCATTGGGTCACGTGGAACGTTCACAGACAAGATGAACATAGTTTTATTGATCGCCTCCCTCCAGAAGGTTCTCATATTGTCCCACTCCCAGACACAGTGCATAAATGTTCCTTTAGCCTCATTGCATTTAAAACACCGGTCCGGTATATCACTGTTGTATTTATTCTATTTAACAGGAGTTGTGTATGTCTGCATTAACCATGGTGCCTTTACTAAATAGCCTCAGGAAGGAACTTGTTTTGGTGGAACATGTGTACGTTCAAAAGTTATTTTTAGTCGTGCAACAGAAAACTCCGACTGGACAGATAGTCTAGCTAGCTGTCTGGATTTATCCTGCAGAGATCTGAGGACCAGGTAACCATAGTCCTCAGATTGGACAGATAGTCTAGCTAGCTGTCTGGATTTACCCTGCAGAGATCTGAGGACCAGGTAACCATAGTCCTCAGATTGGACAGATAGTCTAGCTAGCTGTCTGGATTTATCCTGCAGAGATCTGAGGACCAGGTAACCATAGTCCTCAGATTGGACAGATAGTCTAGCTAGCTGTCTGGATTTACCCTGCAGAGATCTGAGGACCAGGTAACCATAGTCCTCAGATTGGACAGATAGTCTAGCTAGCTGTCTGGATTTACCCTGCAGAGATCTGAGGACCAGGTAACCATAGTCCTCAGATTGGACAGATAGTCTAGCTAGCTGTCTGGATTTACCCTGCAGAGATCTGAGGAGCAGGTAACCATAGTCCTCAGAAACCCACCGCCAACACAAAGAAAGAGGAAGGAGATGGATATTTGGGTGATAAAATCGTTATTTTGCTTATTTTATTTATTTTTATTATGTAAATCTGGAACTTTCTGGATCCAGAGTGTTAAATGTTGCTTTTTCAGTTTAGCTCACCCAACAGTTACCTGTGCTTGCTGGGTTCCAGTTTAATGAGGTGGGGTGTTTAAGGTGCCTTCAGGAGAAGGGAAGAAAGAGGAAGGATAAGGCAGCTTACTGTGAGATTGATGGGTTTTTATTTCATGCCCTTTCTTTGAGTATGTTTTTAATAAATGCTCCTTGTCTGACTTTCTTTAAAATCCCTGTGTAAAGGTTTCCGGTGCCCCACCACTTCAACGGCCTTTGCATGAGGTGGTGTTGGGTGACACTGATCATTACCTGATCACTGTGACAGGGAACTAGGTCTGAAATGGAAAGTCTAGGAAAACTTGAGTTGGTTCCACATAGACTAGAGCTAGTTCCAAACAGTGAGATTGTTACATGGCTTCAATGCCTTTTTGTTTTTGTTTCAATAACTACTAAACATAAGAAAATAGGAATACGACAAATCTAATGTCCATCAACATCAAACAATAAGACCTTTTTTTAATGGCTTACATTTTTGAAGGCATGTTTAACTGCTGGAAATACCTAATACTGAAATGAGAATCTTACTGTGTTAAAAAGGCAGTAAAGCCCTGAGAAGTGTAATAATGAAAGTGCAGTGACCAGCTGCATCTGCCTTCATTTGTTTCTAATAGAAACCCAGCACAAAGACTCAGCTTGTATTTAACCCAGACCAGCTCTCATCATCAGTGGGTTTTTTTCAGGTCCTTTAGGGCCGGCTGAACTGTGAAAAGAGCTCTGGTTTACTTTATCTTGTTTCTCTCCATTGTCCAAGACAGTACTTAGCCTAAAGAAAACAGCAGCTCTCTCACATCCACACGCACACTCCCTCTCCCTCTCTGTACCGTGTGACCCAGTGTGGGCTGACCCTGACATTTCCCTCTCCTTTAATGCTCTTTAAATGGGCTGCAGGGCAACTAGAGTCATGTATGGCTCCATAGGCAGCCATTATGAGCCAAAGACCAAAACCAGAGGGCAAGGCAAGACATTACCTCTCCAGGCTTCTCCCCAGCGCTCGTTTATTCTTCTTCCCATGCTCCCTCTCTGTCTCTGGCTGTCTCACACATACACACTCACACACAAAGTTACTAATGCAATGTACACTATTGTGTAGCTCGAAATTATAGATGGGTAGAAAGGGGGTGGGTATTCTTATCATTAGCGGTCCAGGCACCACAGGTGCTGGAAGCCCATTATTCTGCTAAAACAGCTTGTGAGCCATTATGTTTCAGCCTTCACTGGTTTGTTCCTTACTTTAAGCTGAGGTAGGCAAACTATTCCCCTCCCCAATCTATTGGACTAGAGCGCTGTCCATCTGACAATGATTTCCATTGGATCAGAGTACTGTCACTTGAATGCCTGTTCTGCCAATCTTACCAGCCCTTGTCACATGACCAATTCATGTTTCCATGACGACTATCTAAATTCTGATATCATGGAACCAGCACTGGAATTGTTTTTTAAAAGTGTTGGAGTGAGCCTGTAGAAAATATATTGTATTGTACAGAAATGCAGTGTGTTATTCTATATTATCCAATATTTCCTATATTTCTAAGCATCTAAGAACATTTGTATGCCATATTCCGATAAAATCCCACCCCCCCCCCCGACCCTTCTTTACTGATTATTGATCCCCTCTGTGCCACCCTCTTTCAGAATACTGAAATTATCCCTCCATCAGGACTATGCAACATACAGTGAGGAAAATAAGTATTTGAACACCCTGCTATTTTGCAAGTTCTCCCACTTAGAAATCATGGAGGGTTCTGAATATATCATCATAGGAGCATGTCCACTGTGAGAGACATAATGTAAAAACAAAAATCCAGAAATCCCAATGTATGATTTTTAACCATTTATTTGTATGATACAGCTGCAAATAAGTATTTGAACACATGTCTATCAGCTAGAATTCTGACCCTAAAAGACCTGTTAGTCTGCCCTCAAAATGTCCACTTCCACTCCATTTATTATCCTAAATTAGATGCACCTGTTTGAGGTCGTTAGCTGCATAAAGACATGCAGGGCAAGGGGCCAAGACCAAAGAGCTGTCCAAAGACACTAGAGACAAAATTGTACATCTCCACAAGGACCATTTGGATGATCCAGAGGAGTCATGGGAGAAAGTCATGTGGTCAGATGAGACCAAAATAGAACTTTTTGGTCATAATTTCACTAACCGTGTTTGGAGGAAGAAGAATGATGAGTACCATCCCAAGAACACCATCCCTACTGTGAAGCATGGGGGTGGTAGCATCATGCTTTGGGGGTGTTTTTCTGCACATGGGACAGGGCGACTGCACTGTATTAAGGAGAGGATGACCGGGGCCATGTATTGCGAGATTTTGGGGAACAACCTCCTTCCCTCAGTTAGAGCATTGAAGATGAGTCGAGGCTGGGTCTTCCAACATGACAATGACCCGAAGCACACAGCCAGGATAACCAAGGAGTGGCTCTGTAAGAAGCATATCAAGGTTCTGGCGTGGCCTAGCCAGTCTCCAGACCTAAACCCAATAGAGAGTCTTTGGAGGGAGCTCAAACTCCGTGTTTCTCAGCGACAGCCCAGAAACCTGACTGATCTAGAGAAGATCTGTGTGGAGGAGTGGGCCAAAATCCCTTCTGCAGTGTGTCAAACCTGGTGAAAAACTACAGGAAACGTTTGACCTCTGGAATCGCAAACAAAGGCTACTGTACCAAATATTAATATTGATTTTCTCAGGTGTTCAAATACTTATTTGCAGCTGTATCATACAAATAAATAGTTAAAAAATCATACATTGTGATTTCTGGATTTTATTTTTTAGATTATGTCTCTCACAGTGAACATGCACCTACGATGACAATTTCAGACCCCGCCATGATTTCTAAGTGGGAGAACTTGCAAAATAGCAGGGTGTTCAAATACTTATTTTCCTCACTGTAGCATGTTCTCATGGCAGTTTGTGAAATTGTCACGTTTTTTTTTTTATCTTGTGATTTTTTTACACGCACACAATTTTCTCGTTTTATTTACGTAATGTATTTGTGCTGGTCAATACATAATTGGAAGCATCACTTTCGGAAATGTGAACGGTGAAAGGACATGCCACGATCCCCGGGGTGAAAGTCCTGTGTTGATTCAACCACCCATCAACCACCCCAACCAACCTCCCTAAGCCAATTTTCGACATTTCATAATATTCGCTACCGTAGTTGTGCTATGACCATGAAATATGCTTCCCGTTTCAATGAATACTTTAACAATCATCCTCACCAACACAGAAAAAAAAACAAGAAAACGTGTCATTGCACACAATTCCATAGATTAAAAAATGTGACCATTTCACGAACTGCTGTGAGACTAGCTTGGACTATGAGCCCACGAAGCTAGTTGAGGAAGTTTAGCATTAGACTGGACATATGTTGCAAACCTTGGTTATTTTTCTTGAATGGGAGAGCAGATTTCATTGGAGGAAGAAGAAGATGAAGAGAATATCGGCAAATACAATAAACCCAAAACTATGGGCAACAGACCCCAGCATGTCAGAACATGACAGGAGGAGCCAATAAAGGGCTAGCCACATCAGTGAACCCACATATTTGTCAGATTCATCTAGCAACCTTTGTAGAGCTGGCTCAGGTTTGCCTCGGAACAGCTCTTAGTTATGCTATTAGTTATCTCCTCTCTCTCTCTCTCTCTCTCCATCTGTGTGCATTCATGTCCCAGTAATGCTTGTTACTATCTTACTCTCCGGAGTCCTTATGTTTTCTCTCCTAGAAGCTTGATTTTGATTGAATTTCACTTTAATATTGGAACATATTTTCTGAAGTGTGTGGAGCATGATGTAGTGACTGCTTGCAGGTTGTGCAGTAGCTACCATTGGATGTGGTTTCTTTCTTGTATGCCAAATTTGAAAGAAATGAAGAATTTGGGGTAATTTGGGACCCATGAACATAACTCAGTGCAGCAGTGATGTTTGGACTTCTGTTGGCAGTTGTATCATGGCCTCGGTCTTTGTCATATGTTCTTAACTTCTTGTATTATTATCCCTATTGCTCCCCTTAGTCTCAGGGCAATGATGAAAACTTTCCACATCAGTGTGATTAATCCCATGTCATCTCAACTCATATTATCTCCTCTTTGTTTCCCAAAGCCCTTTACATCCATCCATCAACCATCCATCCATCTACCCTTCCTTCCATAAAAGTGGTGCCAGGGGTCATGATAATAAAACCCAGGACCCATGATGTAATAATTATTACACAAACATTCCAATTTAAATGCTAATGGATCTGGTAATTATTAAGTATATAAAAAAAACGCACACATGCGTGTACGCATGCATGAAAGCCAACATTCCAGCAAGCCAGCAAAGTACAGTACAAATGCATGAACGGCTACATGGATTCACACTCATGTACGCACACACACACGCACACACACTCACACACTTATTAATACTAAGATGAAATTCCCTAATTATAATGAAGTCTGTGATAGCTCTCTCAGTCATTAGTGTGAATACATTTCCCTCAGGTAATTATGAACATATTTCAACCCTGTGATTAAAACATGATTCCTGATATTTTTTTGATCAGGCTGCTAAAAGAACATAGTCCCAAGGGTTTTACTTTGACGGTCACTGACCACAGCCTTATCACAGTGTTGCCTGCCCGGTGTACCTCTGGGTTGATTGAGCCCTGATGTGGCTGTATCTCTGTCTCACAGAGGAGCGTGTTGCTTGTGAAAGAACATTAGTACTTCCAGTCTGATAGACCCTTCAGGGCCACCAGAAGCTCATCACCAGCGCCAGATGTGCTCAAGGCTGCCGATATCTAAGTCACTGTCTAAGGCACTGAGGGGGGAGTGTGGATTTTGGTTTCTTCCTAGGAGGCAGTGCACTTCCATCAATCACACAAAGACGCCTGCCAGAAGCCTTGATAAGCTAAGTCTTCACATTGCACCTTGAAGGACGCCAGACATCTAACCAGGGAGAGGAGATGGACCAGAAAGATTAAAGTGCTGAAATGGGAGATGTTTTGGAGAACAGAATTTGATTCCATGACACAGCAGTTTAGTTTTATTGTGGCCTGTAGATAAAAGGAGTTCAATACAATAAAAGTAAAAAAAAAATGTATTCGTTTTTTTCTGATTGCTTAAGCACTATTTTGAAAACAGGGACCGGTTTTTCAGAACACCATAGACAATTGGCACAACCACACACCCAATCAGCAGACCACCTCAGACCAAAATGAAACACTCTTATAAAAAAAATGTTGTTACCTGAAACACAAACATGTTTCCTATGACTTAAAGGAGAATTCCTACCATTTTTTTTGTTAATCATGATCACTTTAAATATGCGAGTACTTTAGACTGAAAAACCCCCAACCTTAAACTATGCAGGCAACACTGAGTAGCTGCAACACTGAGTAGCTGCAGCTACGTGTACAAGCTTCCACTGAGCTAAAACAGCAGTTAGCGGGGCAAGTTTTAGAGTGCCTTTGTGTCTCTTAAAAGACACACAATGCAATTAATATGTCTGTACAACATGAACAGGGCCCTTATGTAACATCAGACATTGTTTTAATTCACCTACCCTTTCTTGTTCTTGCTGGTGGTTAGCTTGCTTGCCTGGTTAGCTGCTAGCTATTAGCTGCCATTGATATTAAATGTGTTCAGCCAGGGTTTTGTGAAAATCAAAAAGCAGCAGTTCCTGTGTGTCATCGATCTTTTGATTTCAGTGTGTAAGCAATTGGCAAAAACTGCAATTTGAAATAGTGACAAACTAGTCTATATCCTTTACGTTCCACTTCCGGAACTGCTCCGGTGCCGCTCCGGTGCCACATCCAGAAGTTCTCCGATGACACAGCCATTGTTGGATGTGTTTCTCAGGGGAATGATCTGGAATACAGGTCGGTTATCAGGGACTTTGTCAGCTGGTGTGAGCTCAACCAGCTTCAGCTTAACACCAGCAAGATGAAGGAGATGATCGTCGACTTTAGGAAGAAAACATCCCATTTCTCACCAGTGAGACATTGAGGTGATAACTGATAACACCCATGCACTCTACAAGAAGGGCCAGAGTTGCCTCCATCTGCTGAGGAGACTCAGGTCCTTTGGAGTGTGCAGGACTCTCCTCAGGACTTTCTATGACACTGTGGTGGCCTCTGCCATCCTTTATGCCGTGGTCTGCTGGACTGATACACCCCCGGTGTAAGAAGGAGAAGTACTGCAGGTCCTACATCCCGGCCGCGGTCAGACTCTACAACACCTGCACTACATGATAATGTTGTAGTTTCTCTTCCTGTTTTTTCATTTACTCCACACACTCTGTATATCTTCAACGTCTGTATTTATATTTTTCCACTACAAGTACTTACTTTTTAAATATTATTTATGGTCACAGGTAAATATAATTTATATTATGGTTACCTAATTTTGCTATATTTTAATTGCATAGTCACATTTTTTTTCAAATAAATATAAAACTGAATTAGACACCCCAAAATTAATGAAAGTAGAGATTTGTACTTGCCAAAGAGCAGTGTGTGGAATCAATCGTTATTTTGGGTAGTTCAAAAGAACACTGATATAGGAAAACGGGTCAATTTGACCCAAGGACAACATGAGGGATAAAGAAACGCCAATAAACCAGAGCATGTTTTCCTCCCATCCAGGAATGCAAAGCAAAGCAAAGCGAGACTAGTGACAAAACTGTACACACACACACACACACACACACACACACACACACACGTGTTAGTTTTAAAATATTAATTCTAAGTAGGTTTACAGTAATGCATACAACCTGTAAAAGTGAGATAAGTTATAATAGACACCCCAAGTGAATAGGATATCTAATAGATATCACCATGGCACTTCCTCAGTAGATTACAGCATGGTCTTGTTAAATATGCACTAATTTGCATACATTTCTAGAAGAGAAATCTGAACATTGGATAAAGCAAGGTTCAAAATGCTTCTTTTATTTTGTTGAAATATTAGAGGCATAAGGATTTTACTGAAGGAATTATGGATATCTCTTCTTATCACTCCTTAAATAAGAATATGGTGTCAACAGCCATCCAAAATCTAATTTCTGTCCTAGCTTTAAGCTATAAAATGTTAATCCTAACCCCTTTCAGAACATAGATACTGTAGGTGCTGGCTATGGTGGTGCTGCTGAAGTGGAGATTTCTGACTCAGATTCTGAGAAAAACCCATTTAAAGAAAACGGCCTTTAACGAAATGGATTATAAAACATGTTTAACTAACAATTATCAAAAATATGAAACTTCCCCAGATGATTCCTTACATTAAGACATATTTTTCTATTACAAGTCTTCTGAAATATGTATTTTTAAATATGCAAATAATGCCCCCCCCCAACCGCTCACTCACTTCATCTCACAACCTTTGTATCATTTATTGTTTTTTGATTTATTTATTTTCTGTTTGTGTGTATTTACAAATGCCTGAATGTTTGCATTGTGTACTTGTATGTTTTCATATTCTACGGTGAAAAAGGAAAACAGCTAAGTGTGGCTCTTTTTTGGACCTCTGAAGATACACAATCGATACTTCCCAATTACTTTTTTTTGCTTGTTTGCTCCTTCTCTTTAATCGTAGTCTCTACCTCACTGTTATGTATTTTTCATTATGCCATACTTTTTAATAAAAATAGCTAACAAAAAAACAAAAAAAATGTATGCATTTGTGTTGCAGTCTTTCAGTCACGCTCATTTGCAAGGAAACTATCGCTGTTAAGCATCATCAAGAATGAAGAACGCAAACATGCCGATGGCGTAAATCACATGTATATGAGGCGGCAGTAGCTCAGTTGGGTTGGGAACTGGAGGGTCGCAGGTTCAAGTCCCTGTATGGACCAAAGTATGGTGGTGGACTGGTAGCTGGAGAGGTGCCAGTTCACCTCCTAAGCACTGCCAAGGTGCTCTTGAGCAAGGCACTGCACCCCCAACTGCTTGGGGCGCCTTTCCATGGGCAGCCCCCCCCCACCCCCCCACTCTGACATCTCTCCATATAGTGCATGAGTGTGTAATTCAGGCCTATGTGTAATAACAACAGAGTGAAAACCTTGTAATTTCCCCCTATGGGATTACTAAAGTATGTTATTATTATTATTATATTGAGTAGCCATGTGGATTTGTTGTGGTCTTATGGAGCTCAAATTCTTCCAGGAAGACTTCTAAAATGTCTTGGCTTCTCTACCCTTTAAAAAATGATTTTATATCAATGGAGTCTAATCTCCAAAGACTCTGTACATTTCATATTATGCATATGAACAATAAATCTTTGCATATCTGCAACAAAGTCTCTCCTGATTGAAATCCATCAATGGATTTACCGCTCCAGCTGAGAGGATGGTTTGTTTATGCCAACAGCTAAGAGAACAACAACTCCCTGAGCAATGTTACCTGCTGTGAATGCTCAAAATGCTAAATACCATAAAGCTTTTTTTCCTCTTCACATTTTCTGAATTCTGTATTATTGTGCCAGTATTTTGATGATCTGGGTGTCAGAACGCAGAGTCACTCACTGGAACATTAACTTAATCTTTACTGGCATGTGAGTGTAATGCCCCACTGTAGAGCCCTGCTGCGGACAGTTTTACCTTCAGTAAATTTGTTATTTTTCACTGTTCTACCCTGACCATGAACACCTCCCCACCTCTAACGCTATGAAAATGAAAACTATATAAAATTGCAGAAATGAAAACTTTGAGTCTTCTAAAGAAAATGCAGGAGAATTGATGTACCTTCAATATTCCTTTTGACTGATGGTGAAGACAGCACAAAAGCACCCCCACACACTTTCAGAAACATGTGTCAACACAGAGCTGACAGAAGCAGTAATCAACTCTGGTATGTTTAGGATGAATGGTTGTCCTGGGAACAAGTAGAAATAGAGAAGCAGTCGATGGAACAAGAAGGATGGACTTGCATGTTTCTAAAAGAGTGTGAGGTGTGTGTGTGTGTGTGTGAGAGAGAGTGTGTCATCTCTAGAGAGCTAACAGAACCGTGCCTCGCAGCCCTTCACTGATTAAGAAAATTCAGGAAGTGCTCATGATAACCACCAACTCCCACACCCAGGCCAAATATTGCCAAACACAATCTGCCCTGCACATTCAAATCACACAGAGAGGTCTTACATTTCAGCTATCAGTGCTATATCTGTACAGTAATGATTATATGGATTGCCAATGTGCAGGGCGTGCTTTTGAAGTTTAAGCATGTTTTCTCCTGAACAGTAATGGACTTCTTATATTCTTATATTTGCCAGCATGACCAAACAATGGCAGAGGCAAAATCTTAACAACATAGACTGTAAAATAGTGGAAAGAGGGTGCCTGGATGGCTCAGTTGGTAGAGAGGGCGCCCAAATACTGAAGTTTACTCCTCGATGCAGCAGGCCGGGGTTTGACTCCGGCTTGTTGTCCATTGCTGCATGTTATACCCTCTCTCTCTGGATTGGCTGGCCCAGTGGCTCTATATCCATGATATTGGAGGGCAGGATTTAATTCTTGCATGTTTTGCACCTTGCAAATACGTGCATTCACACACATTCAATGGCCCATTGTAATGAGGACATTCCATTCATTCATTGTCTATGTAACCGCAACCTTAACACGTATCACAAAAAGCCCAAACCTTCTTGCTTCTCTAAAAGGAGAGGGAGAGAGAGCAAAACCACTGTGACCGTAAGTACAAAATAGTGTCCCTGCCTGTCTGCTCGATTTCCATGGCCTCTAATGCCAACAACAACTCCACCAACTGTGACCAAACAATCTTGTTAGTTCCCCCCACAACCACGCTCTTTTCTGTGTCTTACAAGGAAAGTGACCGCCCTTCCCTGCAACTGCTTTCAGTGCAATTAGCACGCTGGAGACAGGATTATTAAGATTATTTCCCGTCTACGCACGTTATTTATGTTGTAAAAGTGCAGTGGGTTTCTATCAACTATTCCAGTCCAATGTTTTTTCTAGTTTCAGTCAACCAATTTTATCCTTTTAATAGCACATTTTAATACGGTTACATTTCAACTTTTTATGAATAAAAAGAGAAATGACTGATGAGAAAGTTTTCACTATACTAACGATTCATCATTTTGTTTCTGATTTTCACATTATGTAAAATCTGGTGATTTATGATGTTAAATTGCATTAAAGGTCACATATTATGCTTTTGTGTTTTCTGTCATATCTACATCGTTATAATGTTGGATTTTCATGTTTAAATTTATGTTATTTTAGACAAATTGCTGTGAGCTTAAACATTCAGAATTCCAACTGTTCGGTTTCAACAGCGTTTTCTACTCTCGGCTAAGTGTTACGCAACTCTAAGCTGGTCTGCTCTGATTGGTCATCTGCTCCAGGTAGGCAGGACTGGAGTGTTTTTTTAAGCCACTGGTTTGTTAACATTGTCCCATGTAGATACATGCTAAGGGCAGTGAAATATGTCATCTTGGCTGCCAATGTTGTTAAATTATCCCCGAAAATTACTCCTAAGCATTTTCTATTTGGTTTAAAAACATTTATTTTTGACTGTATAACATGCTGCTACATTATATTAGTGTCAAATGCTAACTAAAGTAGCTACATGGCTAACAGCAGTAAACAATGTCATATTGGCTGCCAATGTATATATTCTCCCCAATTCCTGTTGCATTATTGCTGAAACATGTCTGATTGGGTTTATCCAATCTGTGATGTTTGACAGTGTAGACAGCTGCTTCATTACAATCTAACGTTAGCATACTGCTAACTATTAAGTAGCTGCATGCTAATGCGACATAGCTAGCTGTAATATTTGCCAATGAATTTCCATAAAAAATCATGTTGGTTTTACGAATAAAATTTCAGTACATTAAATAGAAATTAATCATTTTGACTAAACAAATATAACATGTGCAACCGATGTTGTTGTATGTAAATTCAAAAGACTTAAAACATAACTAATGACAAGCTCAAGTCAGTGTACTCTACAATGTCGTTTTGTTAGAAAGTGTTAAAACATGCAAATCTTCAAACTATTCTGTTCTATAACTGTTCCATTTTGTCAGTTTCCGCTGTATGCTGTTCCCTGAAACAAACGATAATCTGCTGAGAGCAGTATGCCAATGATGAATAACTACCTGGTTTTTATATTTTTTTTATTTGGCTAGATGATGACAGAATCAGGCCTGTAGCCAGTTGAAGGGGAGGGTTCTTTTTTTCAAAAGGTTTTTTCCTTCATTTTTGTATTCAAGTTATGGTTCAAATACTTCATTTTGATGTCCTTGGCCTAACACATTTGACTATCTGTGCATAAAGTTAGTTGCATGGATTGATGATACATGTGACCTTAGATTGTTACATTGTTAACACATTCACAGAAATGGCGCTTTTATCAAGATTAGAGTTAGGCCTTTTGGGTCTTTGGTACCACCCACCCCCACCCCCACTTACGGGCCCGCAGAAATCAGACTTTCTACAAGATTATTCCCTTCATTCAAAGTGGTTTTACAATGGCAGTCCTCTTCTGCTTTTTGATGGGATCTGGAAACTGTATTCAAAAGTAGATGAACCACAGGAGACGGGGGTTGATAAATCATTATCGACCACTAAGTTTCCCTCCAGTGCTACACTCAGCCATTCATGGGGCAGCACTAAAGAGTCTGATTTTTTTCTTATTCTATTTATTTAGTGGTGTATGTATTGTACATGGTGCTGTGAATTCATTTGGACCACTATGATTTGCTGAAGGCTGTATTGGGCATTTTCCAATGCTGCAAGCTGAAGATGAGAAATTATTTCTTGTATGACGTTAACTTTACTGGTGCAAAAAAGACACATACACACACACACGCACACACACACACAGCCATGTTGTGTTTGTTTGGTTTGGTGTTTCCATTTGTGAACATGAGAATTGTAATTATGCCATTTCAAGGTAATGCACTGCACTCTACGGACATGTCAATTTTCCCTCTGAAATATTTTCTAAATCTTAAAAATAAGAAAATTGGTGAGGAAAAAAGCTTTCCCGATTGGGTATGAATTAAACAAAAGAAAATACAATCCAGCCACAAGCGCTTGTGGTACTCGAGGCCACAGGCCAGATAATATGAAAGTATAAATACAAGCTTCGGTGCAGCGTTTGATGGAGAGGACTTATTGCATCCCTATTGCTCCTGACAAACAGTGTGTCAAAAATGGCTTTTTTGGGAAAGTAAGAGTGTAACTAAATTATGTACAACACATTTCTTTTTTCATCCTCGCAGGGACTAAAGAAATACACCACAAGACTTGTTTTTGCGTTCATTTTTTGTGTACCTGTAATATACATTCATTCATACATTATCCATTATAAAGTATGAAAAAAAAAATAGCAAAATCGCAAACATTTCTTATCCCCTTAACCCTTATTTCTCGTCCCATATCATTAGATAATCATCCTGTGAACCATTAATATAAAGTTCGCTGGCAACATGCTTTTTATTTACTTAAATACAGTATCTCTATTTATACAGTACTTTATTCTTCATGTTACCATGTGTGCAGCCATTACAGAGAAGCTGTGGTTGGCAATGCTCCAACAATGCTCTCACTTCTGATTGGCTGTACATTAAATGTGATATAGCACACTGTATATAACACAAAGTATTTTTAGTGAATCTGTCTGTTCTAAATTAATGCACCAAACTAAATGAAGAAAAATAAACCGAATATCTTATTTCAAGTGTAGTACTTCAGTGGCCTCCTGCACCCTGCCTGCGTAGCGTGTCCGTTTTTATTTCGGCTCTCATTTTAACAGGTTAGAGCTTGGACACTGCCTGGGTGACATGCACGTTGAGCCGCGCCAAAAATGTGCATGCCTATTTTTCATGCGACACACAAGCAAAATAGAATAAGCATAAACGTTTGTCATTTTGACACAATAGATTTTCAAATATTGCACCTGTCAGTACAGAATGAAATATTCTGGAGCCTCCTTTACCGTCAATACTGCCGACAGCGTCTTTGCTGTTATCAAATCAGTATATATTTATGTTTAACATGAAGTATATTACTGCTTAAGTGTAGTTCATTTCCATAACTCTTTCCCTGTATGTCATTTTATCAATGGGAAACATACATGTGTACAGACAAGGCTAGCAGCAGCAGCAGCTCCGCGTCAGACACGTTTCTGGTGGGCAAAGACCAAGAAAATGCCGCCACGCAACTGACACACAACAGAAACACCACGCAGCCACCACACAACTGACACTCAACAGAAATGCCACGCAGCCGCCACGCAACTGACACTCAACAGAAACGCCACGCAGCCGCCACGCAACTGACACTCAACAGAAACGCCACGCAGCCGCCACGCAACTGACACTCAACAGAAACGCCACGCAGCCGCCACGCAACTGACACTCAACAGAAACGCCACGCAGCCGCCACGCAACTGACACTCAACAGAAACGCCACGCAGCCGCCACGCAACTGACACTCAACAGAAACGCCACGCAGCCGCCACGCAACTGACACTCAACAGAAACGCCACGCAGCCACCACGCAACTGACACTCAACAGAAACGCCACGCAGCCGCCACGCAACTGACACTCAACAGAAACGCCACGCAGCCGCCACGCAACTGACACACAACAGAAACGCCACGCAGCCGCCACGCAACTGACACACAACAGAAACGCCACGCAGCCGCCACGCAACTGACACTCAACAGAAACGCCACGCAGCCGCTACGCAACTGACACACAACAGAAACGCCACGCAGCCGCTACGCAACTGACACTCAACAGAAACGCCACGCAGCCGCCACGCAACTGACACTCAACAGAAACGCCACGCAGCCGCCACGCAACTGACACTCAACAGAAACGCCACGCTCACACCTTTTAGTTTGTTGTGTTGGCTTGTATTTTGACTTTTGATTGACCTCATCACGTTTCCTCCCTCTTCATCTCTTTTTTTCTCCATCTTACGATTGTTACATCCTGTTCAAAATGCTATGCAACATTAAATGCTAAAAATTTTAAAAATGTAGCAGAACCAATCATTTTTGTGACTTGACTCAAAGTCCACAGCTGTCCCTTCATCTCAAGTTACTCACTACTCTGATGCCCTGCACATCTAACTGTCAATTAAATTATTATTGTCAATTACACAGTCACACACACACACACACACACACACACACAAACACACACACACCTTAAGTTGCTGTCTGGCAACTGCACAAAGGTAGCTGTAGGAAAACAAAGGGGAAACAATTGAGCGGCAGCGATGGCAAAAGTACTCACTTCCCGTGCTCAAGTAGAAGTACAGATACTTCTGTTAAAAAATACTCTGGTAAAAGTAGAAGTACTGATTTAACTTCTTTACTCAAGTAAAAGTAAGAAAGTACAGGCTTAGAAATTTACTTAAAGTATAAAAGTAAAAGTAACCTTATACTGTATATGACAAAGCTACCTGGACCAGACAGATGTTACTAGAGAGAACGCTGAGAAACTACAGTGGACATGGAGAAAAGGCTCTTCATATGTAATTACCTACATTTTAAATGGCTGTCTACCAATAGGCCTGAAACATATAGCTTATTTATTGTGACAGAGACTGGGACTCCAGGTTAATAAGATTCTGACCGAGTAGCAAGATATGAATTCCAGTGTGATTTTGTGAGAAGTCTGTGTATATTCCCGTCCAATTAGATTCAATTTGGTATTGATGACGCAAACAATAGCGGGAACTCTAGTGAATTTTTTTAAAAGTTAGTGAAGACTATATTAGGACTGTATTTAAAGCTCATTCTGGTTTCCAGCTTCGGCCCAGGTGTGTCTGTTAAAACACAGACGGAGACAACTTCTCTCTGTTGATGCTTCATTACAATCAAGCATCAGTATAAACACGGGGGGCTGTGTTTGTGTGTGTGATAATAAAAGAAATAACATTGTAAAGGCTACCATACACAATGCATAGGAATCATATATCCAGTATATGCTAGCAAATAACAATAAACCCACTATTAATTACATTATCAAAGTTTACATTATTATTAACAAAGTGTGGACACAGAGTGTAAATTGTAATTTCCCCATTGGGGATCAATAAAACAGATTAAAATGAAATTAAAATTAGATTATCTTAATGCAGTGTAACTGTAGCATGTGCATAATGCACCTACAATGCAAACGTGAGCAAAGACGTTCAACAGCCAGGTGTAACCCAGGTAACAGGAGAGGAACACAAAAACATCACTAGCTAACTTACTTTAAATGTGCAAGAACTATAGACCAATAAAACAAGAAGCTTAAATGAACTGACTACATACTGTAAGTTATTAAGTTAGTCACACAATCGGATTCTCCTCCGGACAGCTAGTCTCTTTTTCTTTTCTCTCACTTTTTTCTCTGTGTGGTGTGCGCACTGTGAGGCGTGTGTCCGCGCTGTTCTCTGACATGCATCACAATCACACCTGATTGACAACATTTGTACAAAACTAAAGTACGGAGCCAATTTGGTTAAATGTAAGGAGTAGAAAGTACCGATATTCATGTTAAAATGTAAGGAATAGAAAGTACTGATGTTTGTGTTGAAATGTAAGGAGCAAAAGTAAAAAGTCGCCACAAAAATAAATAGTAAGGTAAAAATATCCGAAAAATCTCCTTGAGTCCAGTAACAAAGTATTTGTACTTCGTTACTTCCCATCTCTGTGGAGCGTTGATAATTACTGGGATGAGAGCTAGATGACAGAAAGAGGTAGCTGAGATGTGAGTGAGGGCTGCGGAGGAGAGGGACAGCAGGGAGGAAGGCATGAAAGAGAGTGCTGTCACAGAGGGAAAGCTGCTCGGGTAGAGGGAAGCATGAGTCCCAGGCTTGTTAGAGTTGCTCTGTGTGCCGGACAGACTGCCAGCCCACAGAACAGGGAAGGAAAATGAGTCGGGGCCGCCGGCCAAACCATACCGCTGGGCATGGCTACGCGCCACCATGGCAGCTAGTTGCAAATTTCCTTTTTTAAAGCCAATTTGGCAGCTCAAGTTCAATTTGGAATCTGAAGTCATTACCTAGACAACTATACTGACGCTATTATTGTTGTTGCTGACTAATGCTACATCGGTAAGGCTGCACAATGTAATCACAAAACTGTTGTAATGCTTAATTTGTGCTTTCATTATCAATTAATTGTGCACCAGAACAAGTGCCTCGTTCTCAGGTGAGCCATTTGACTGATCCCAGGTGTTTGTGTTGACCACTATTAATATAATGTATTAATAACAGAACAATCAGCTTAACTTCTATGTCAAAACAGTGGAGCTTAACAAACCAAGTGAAATGATAGACATCGTTAACCCTTGTGTTGTCTTCGGGTCAATTTTGACCCGTTTTTTTTTTAAATATCTATACCAGCAATAAGGATTTCTAAATTTAATAACTTAAAAATAACACGGATGATTGATTCCACTCACTGTGCTTTGCAAGTACAACAAAACATACAATCTCCACTTTCATTGACTTTTGGGTATTTTATTAAAAAAGAAAAATTGCATTTAAAAAAAATAATTTTAGCTTTTTTAACTTAAGAATTACGTATAATTATACGTAGGTTTATTGTCCAGGAATTCCCAAAATGTAGTAAATGTTAAACAGGTAATAAGTTGGTGTTAGTCGTGTTTATACTGTACATGGTAGTGAAAAGAAGCCAAAAACATTGAAAAAAACGAGACAAAAGTGTCGATGAAAGAGACGAAAACATCAGAAAAAGTGTTGATTTCAGGACGACAGGTACTGTACATGGTCGAATGAAGACAACACATCACAACTCAGTAGTACGTTAGGCATATGAAAACACACACAAATATACGGTGTATATTATATTTAATTAAATATTTCATCAGCTTTGTCTCACATTATCATCTGTTGTAAGAATCCAAGCTAGAGACAGAGTGAATCAAAGCTCTCCGTTGATTTGTATTGCGTGAAGGTTTCGTCAACGTTAGCTTAGTGCGCACGTGTCATACAAAGACAAAAGGCAGTTCGTGAAATTTTCTCGTTATTTAATCCATTGATTTGTGTACAGATCACGATATTTTTGTGTGTTGATTAAGATTTTGTAGTAATGTATTTCAATGGGAAGCCTATTTTGTGATCACACAACAATTGTGATAGCAAGTAGTATTGAAAAGAAGAAAATCTGCCCAGGGAAGTTGGTCGGGGTGGTGGATGGGTTAAACAATGAGTTGTTGTCATCGTCCCGCGTGTGGCGTTTGAGTTCCCCGTTGTTGCGTCCCCCAGAGCAGGTCAGTGTTGTGGCAGTTCGTGAAATGGTCACGTTCAAAAATCATGACCTGTACACGAGATAATCAAGAAAATTGTGACATGTACACAAATCAAATCAAAATGACATGACCATTTTACGAACTGGTGTGAGACAGGGTTGTGGATACAGATGTGAGGACTCTGAGGAATGGGAAGACTGGGGGATACTGACCCTAAGCCAGTTGTCCAACTTCACTAAGGGCCACACTGGTAAATGAGAATCCCATCAAGGGCCAGACATACAGTTTATTGACATATTTAAGAGAAAAGTTAATTATGTGTGAAGGTATTATTGCATGTCTGATAAGTCTTCACAGTTACAGTTTGGTCTACATAAAACACTAAAAAGTCAGCAAAAAAGTTCCTTATCCACCATAGGGTTTAGAAAATCAAGCGAAACAAAGATATTTTAGTACACAGCCGCCTCACAGCATCATGTAGCATCCAACAGCCTGAATATGCAAACGCTCCGCTTCTGTGGGAAATTCTGAGTCTCAAAGTTTGGCAAATCTCCCAAAATATCCTTCTGCTGTGTAGTGTACTGATAAAGTTAGTTGCTTTTATAAGTGTTTGTTATTGCATTAATCATTTGAATTGAACCAAAGGGAAGGGAACATTGCCTGGAGGTGCGCACTGTTATATAAGGTTGATTGTTTTTTTCCGCACACCATTTTCGGCTTTTTTGCACTTTTTATATAGCCCCTACTCACAGTTTTATAAATAAGACCCCAGGTGAACAGTAGACACACACATTATATAAACCATAACCATTTTTGTCTTGGGATATAGTTTTTAGGCAGTGGAGTCTCACTAAGAAACCCCTCATTTCTCAGCTCCTGTCCTGAGGAGTGTCAAGAGACTGAGCTGTAGAGTGAAGTGTCAGCTAAATCATTTCAAGTTATGAAAGGACAAAAGTCCCCCCTTGGACACTTTTATTCTGTAAGATCTCATCGATCTGTGATCCTCAGTGCTTCCAGACACTTAGTTTTTGATGGAGTATGGGGATTTACCCTTTTTTCTTAAATTACTCAGCCAGCCTTGTCTAATTCTCATCATTTCCCACAATGACTTCCAACTGTCTCCACAGAGAAGAGGCCTGAACTGCTGCATTCAGCCGGGGCAGCAGACAGCTCGTTGTCACTCCCAACTGGTAGAATACTGAGACTTGGTCAGTGGCTCTCAGCGTCAGATACCGACACAAAAATCCCCCTTTAGCGTCTGTATGGGACACGCCAGGCAGAGCAGCAGCTCGACCGCGGTTGCTGTAAGATAAAAATGCACTTAGGGAGGTAGGGAGGTTGGGTTGTGGTGGTGGATGGGTCAGAAAACACAGGAACTTTACCAAGAGATTCGTGTCCCATTCTTGTGCTGCGTGTCACAGAAACGTACATTTTATAACCCCACCCACCATTTTTTTCTAAACCTAACTGTCCCGTTGTTGTGCTGTCAGTTTTATATACGTCCCGACCCAGAGAGACAAAAAGTCATGCCAAGAGTCCTGACCAATATGATGCTGAAGGAGACTTTTTGCGTCAGTAACAAACGCCGAAGGCACCTGACCGAGCGTTGCTTTTTGACACGATTGACAATGTGTTGCTACAGACTACTCACTGCATTACTGACATTTCACAATGCAATAACCACTTACAGTACAAGGCCTGAGACATGGCAGCTATGGTGTATATTTTTGGATTGGTAATAAATACAAATCCAAAAATTTGTATTTGAAATCCAAATTTCAAAATTGTTTTAATTCATCTGTTTCTGTCTTTTGGGCGTGTGGATTCACACTTCAGTCATATCTTACTGTACAACATAACATCTTCACAAGAATACAAAATCCATGTTTTGACACGGCATTGAAGTATTTGTAACAATGTAGATGATTTGAAAATGTGGATATTACCCTATAGATCAAGGAGTATTATTATAGATCAATAAAATATATAAATAGGATGTATAAATATACTGACAACCTTTACATATTGTGCCCCCTTTCTCTTGAATGATTTACAGAGTAATGTCAAATTGGATGCAATACGAATGGTTCAAAGCTGTATGACTGTGACTGTTTTACATAGTGCAATCATATGTCTTTGTATTTGCATGAATGCCATTTTTAAAATGCACTTTTTATAAATGTTTTTTACTTTATTCTTTATTTCTCAACTTATTTGTGTGAAAGTACACGTTGCCCATTCATGATTTCATTCTGTACTCAGGTCTCACGTGTAAATGAGATCTCAATCAGATTTCCGGATTAAATAAGATATATGTATAAATTTAGAAGCTAACACAAAGTAGGGTGCAGTGCATGAAGATTAGTAACCACGAATACAGACTATAAATGAAGCTTGGACTGAAGATAGCTTTTTGTTCTTTTTTTTCTACAAATGACAAAATGGCTCCGTCCATTGGCTGAAGCAGAGTGTGGATCGCATGCCGTTCTTCTACATTACAGTGTCTGGAGCTAATCACGTCCATGAGAAAAAGCTACATGACAGAGTGATGGAGGAGGCAGTGGAGCGTGCACACACACACACACACACACACACACACACACACACACACACACACACACACACAAACACACAGTTTTCTGGTACCACTGATGCTTGCAGTAATTCAGAGTGGGATTTCCTGGACATAAGGTAAAGCCTACAGCTCTCTCTCTTGCTCTATAACTGGGTGTATGTCAGTAACAAGCTGCTGACTGTGTGTGTGTGGGGGTGTGTGTGTGTGTGTGCGCTTGCGCGCAGATCTGCGAAGGTTTCATCCTGCAGAGATTGTCAATGTTTTTTCCATGTGGTGCTTGTGCCCACATTCATTACCTGTTCTGATGGAGAGGCCTGAACACGTGTGCGCGCACACACACACACACACACGCACGCAGTAAATGTGTACATACAAGCTAGAAAGACACAAAATGACATTACATTGACTGACACAAATACATACACATTCAGACATGAAATGACCTCCAGCGGCAAGAGGCCATTTCTAGGTTCTTTCTGCCTCTCAAACCAATCTGCTCTCCACTAAACAGTCTCTCCTCTCTCTCTCTCTCTCTGTCACTCTCTAACACCCCCCCCCCCCCCCCCACACACACACACACACACACACACTGTACAGCTAGCAGTGACCAGCTCTGTGACTCAACATACTCTATCCTGCATAGTATATACATTTTTCAGTATTAGAGTTAGGTTATTATTAGGTATTATTAGATTTATATACTGTATACAACGTATGTACAATTCAGTAAAAATGCAACATGACACAATTAAAAAAAAAATGTTAATGAAATCGTCATTACATGTGAAGATTAAAAACATGTTAATGAATTTAAAACTGATTTTTGGAAATTATTGTGTCTTTCTATCCTAATTTATTTTTTTCCTGCTTTTTCACCTTTCCTTCCTGAGGCTATTTTGCAGCGGCAATGTGCCTCCATCCAGCACCGTGCCTCCGTCCAGCGCTAAGCACCGCCCAAGTGGATTGTGATTGGTTTAAAGAAATTCAAATTAACCAGAGCAAGTTTTTGTCCCATCCCGGAATGTTGTGTGGACAAATAATTTACAGAACAATCCCGTGTTAACTAAGCTAGTACACCCCAAGCACTCCTGCAGTTTAACTCCATGTCTTCTCTTTTCTGGTGTTGTCCTGATAAAAAAAAAAAAATTATAAAAAATGTGTGATGTGATAATGTTTTTCCACCTTCAAGATGAATCTATCGTTGTCTGTGGTGTTCGAAAGGAGACATAAATGGTATTTGTGGGTGTGTTCTGGTGAACTGACCTGATAGTCTTGCTGTTTCACTTCCTGCCTTGCTTTCCGAACGGCCCGTGGCTTGCGAAGGGCAAAGCTGGTGGAATATCAAGCATTGACTTGAATGGCTGTGATTGCTCGCGGGGCACGCCATGCGCGCAGAACTCAGCACTGACGCGCCTGGTGGAAATTAGGGGTCACCTTGGAGACCGCTGTTTGTGTCCCATATGAAACCAGAAGGCAACGTTGAGTAATTTTAACATATGTACGTAACTTAACTTGTAAGTTGAGTTAGCTACACAGGTAACTTAGTCTCGTAACAAGTTGTTTTATAAACCCAAATTAAAACTGTGACTGTTACATTTAGGTATGAGGATGTGTTAATCTCCTGACACCGCTAGGGGCACTGATTTAGAAAACGCTCCCATGGGTTGTATTAGAGGGTCAGAACAAACCACCTATGTGGTCATATGGGTTGGAGGACTGGTTGCAGAAAAGATGTCAGTGGCCAGTTTTAGTGATTAGTATTGTAACTCAATATCCATTTCCAGTTTCCATTCCGTTGGTTCATGTGCTTGTTTACCTGGGTATTGCTACTTGTGGCCATCAGTTTGAATCCGTTCTGATATTATTTAACTGATCTGAGGACATGGTGACACCTGTACACACAGCTTTACAGTGTGGTACAGCGAGGGTATCCCTGGGAATTATTCTGCAGAACACAATTGTCAATTGCTAATATTCAGAGTCAATGCATAAAGTAGTGTGTCCTTGATGTAGTTAAGTGGAACATAATGGTGGGGAGGCCAATGGCTGGATGTTTGGATTGTGCATCAGAGTTGGATGCTGAACATTCAGAAATGTATCACTGATCTGATCATAAAATAACAATAAGAATGTTGTATTTGTTAGCGTTAATTAGGTTTAGACAACAGAACTGCTGTATGTTAGGGCCGCCTGGGTAGCTCCCCTGGTAGAGCATGCCACCCATGTACAGAGGATCAGTCCTCGCTACAGGGGCCTTGGGTTCAAATCCGACTTGTATGTCATGCCATTCCCCCTCTCTCACCTTACATGTCTAAGCTGTTTTATCAAACAAAGGCCTACAATGCCACAAACAAAGTAATACTCTATGCTATATTGTTTCCCTATTGAACAGTAACAGTTTCTTTTCCCATTACCCGTTACAGTTTTTTATTTGAGTGCAAGATGTAGAATGTTCAAGATCTTGAACAATTTGCAAAGAGAGTGGGAGAAAATACTAGCTGAGAAGTAGAAGAAGCTTAAAGATGGCTACAAGAAACATTTAGAGGCTGTTATCACTGCCAACGGGTGTGCAACCAAATATTAAAGAGAGGCGCCATTATTGCTGCACATGCTGTTTTTTCAGTTTCTTCTTTGAAATTACAATATGGAGGTTGAAAAAACAATTCTTTGTTATGCAAAAAATGAAGGGGTGCCAATAATGTTGAAAAGGATATGTCAAATTTGAACATCAACACTGATAAATAATTTCTGGAAGATGACTCATTTTGAGAGAGACAGAGAGAGACAGAGAGAGACAGAGAGAGATAAAACGATGGAAACAGAAAGAGACCTATAGAGTCAGAAGGGGCAGACAGTACACTTTTCCAAACAGTGTTGATCAGTGGCTGAGGGGTCCACTGTGATCACTCTCTGCTGATTGGATCTGGAGAGCTTCACCCTGGCTATATGTAGCTGTGTGTCTGAGTTTGTGCAAAGGCAGTCATCACTCAGTGCTGCTACAGTATAACGGTGTACACATTCATGATGGATACAGCTATATGCATACTAGTGCACAGCATGACAGAGTGCGAGTGCAAATAAAGTACGTGGGTGTAAAGAAATACACAGGCAGCGCCTGATTGTGTACTTATTCCTATGAAGATCAAATGAATATAAATCATTGGGAAAACCCTTAAAAGTCTTGGCATGAGTGTGTGAGTGTGTGTGTGTGTGTGTGTGTGTGTGTGTGTGTGTATGTATGTGTGTGTGTGTGTGTGTGAAAGACAGAAAGAGTGATTGTGTGGCCTTCCACCACCTTGCCTGTCTTGTTAGTAAAACAGATTGGTGGCAGTGATTTAAAGTGAAGCAGCCCGAATGATTTTGTTAAGAGTTTTTCTTTTCTCCCCCACTCCCCCCCCCCCATTCCATTATTTATTTCTTTGTCTGCTCCTTTCTCTAACACCTGTTAGTACACAAACAGACATTCACAGAGATTTAATAAGACCCTCGATACTGCAAGCAATTACCAATTCATCACTCCCCTACTACAATGCTGAAACTACACACACACACACACACACACACACATAAGCACTCACACAAACACAGACACACACACACACACACTCACAGACTCATGTAGACGAAGCAAGGGGATCTAAGATCCCAGGGTGAGGTGGACAGAAAAAAAAAAACTCAGAACAACCTACATTCATATGTCACTATATTATATGTGTGACATGTTCAAATATACAAAAAAGTCAATTGTGAGTCAACCTACAGTATAGCCAAAGCTTTACCACTTGATCTGTGAAGGTTTTTCATATTTTCTGGTTTGTTGGAATTGAACAGAAGAGGAAGAGGTGAGACACAGGCAGAAAAGAAGGCAGAGGAAAGAATAAAAAAGGCATGCCAACAAAGAAATAAACTGTATCAACAGGAATTGCCACAGTAAATGGATCACAGTATTGCCACTTAGTAATCAGTCAAAAGCTGATGAGAAACAAATGACCATGGATGTACTGTATGTATCAAATCAAATGACAGTAGCAGACACAATGCGGTATCTCTGTAACTTTGTGATGATGATTGGCTCATACCGGCAGCAACAACAGGAGACTAATCCCGACCTTACACCTAACGACTGTTGAAGTAATTCCACTGTCGCAGACTATTTTCCAATATCAGAATGAATTCTGAGGTCGTTGCTAGAGTTGAGGCTCTCCCATTGTCTCCATCGTTTGGTGTAAATTGGTCATAAAATTCAGTCCCAGTCAGTCTTTTTCCTGTGTTGACGTTCCAGCAAAATCTATATATAATATAATATAATATAGGCACTAAAACTGCTTGGTTATGTTTAGAAAAAGGTCAAGCTTTGGGTTAAAACTAGACATGTATTCATGTCCTGTTACACACGTGATGGGTTAGGGTTAGGGTCAGGATGTTTACCCTAACAGTCTGTTAGTTTACTTTTACATGAACCCCGGTCTCCTGGGTGAAGGTCCTGCTGGTCTGACACATCCACCATCCCGACCGGCCTCCTAACATGGAGATTTGGCACTAATATACTCTGCCACATTACTACATCACCTACTTTGCTCCTGACAAAATTACTACAGCCACTATGGCGCCACCAATATAAATGTAAATATAAGTCGCAATTGCTGCTTGAACAAATAACTAATGTGGCCGTTTTTTAGGAGAAGACAGTCTCAGTGCAACAGTTTGGAGAAGGCCATTTCAACATGATAGTGTCCCCGCGCACAAAACCAGCTCTATGAAAAAATGGTTTTCCAGACAACCAGCAATATGTATGCTTATGGATTTGAAAGTCATCATCCCTTAAATCACATAGCCTATAGCTCCATAAATTGTGAGCAAGATTAACGTTACAGGCTAGTAAATGCTCTGTAAATGCTCTGCACAATTATCAAGAGAGAGAGAGAGAGAGAACCGTGGGGGGTGATGGGATCAATAAAAAAGGAGGAAAAAACTGTTCATGTGCAAGCAAGTGTTGTGTGGTATGCATAATGCATCAGGCATCTGTTTTATTGAACATGATGATGCTTTTCTTTATGAGTTTTAATATGTCGTCAGCTCCTCGAGGCTTCTCCACGCAGTTACTTAGAGGCAGCATTGTGCTTATAATGCTACTACTTTACATCCCGCTGCATTAATAAGCTGTGTTTTGCCTGTGCACATACATACAGTGACACATTCATATGAAGGCTGGCACACTTTAACATGGACATGATGGGTGTGTGTACTTGCATAAGTGTCGGACCCGTCACGCAGCCCAACGAGCACACACACATCCGCACAGATATGGATGAGAGGATACACATATACACATATTGTACACACATACCGACAGACATTTATGAACATTTAGTTAAACACACACACACACACAATATTGTAGGCGGCAATAATGATGTAGAGAAATATTTCTAAGCCATGCAATATGCATGGTTGGAGAGTAGTATCACTGAATGAAACTGGCTAACAACAGGAGGGAGGAACTGTCTCATTGTGGTTTGGAGTTTCCCTGGGGAGCGCAGTGTTTGGAGCGCGGCCCTCATTACTGCTGGCTGTGAATATATGTGTCTTTCTCTTTTCTCCTCTCTTTGGTATTAAAAAAGAAATGTAGATGATTCTTGTTGTTTTCCTTATTTAAGAGTTTGCCAAGGAAAATACCAAACGTCTTTGGTAGATTGTCCCATTGACCAACTTATCGTACACATAGCAATATTATATATATATATAACAGAATTATATCTTTGTTTACAAAAGAAAATGAAGATTTCATTATTTTCATGATTTCAACGCTTGATCAAACCATTCAATTCAATTTAGTTCAATTTTATTTCTAGTATCAATTCATAACAAAAGATACTTTACAGATAGAGTAGGTCTAGACCAGACTTCTCTGCTCACATGAATTTTATTTTATTTCAACCATAGACAGTAAAAACAATAATGGACGTAGCATCCCTGACGTCACCCATTGGATTGTATATTGCCGTTTTGAAGCATTTTAGCAGTAGCCATCTTGGTTATCTGGAGCCAGAAGTGACCATATTTGGACAAAAGCGCAGAGCTGGGGGAGGATGACGGGGCCATGCCAGTGTTGTTTATGTTTTTTTGCACTAAGCTAAACGCTAAAAAGGGAAAGTCAACGATTTTCAAGCCTTCTGATGAGTGTCTTTCAGTGGAGATTTGTAAAAAGCAGACCTCTGGGTATTGGTGCTGTTCATCTGCATATACTGTACCACAGAACACAGAGCTGGTTGATAGGCAGACTTTCTCTTAATTACCAGCCAACGCTAGCGCTAGCTTGTAAGCTAGCGCTAGCGTGCTACCACACGCAGAACAAGCCATTTCTAGGAGACCAAAATGTTCCAATTAATTTGATGATGGGAAAACACACAGTGAGAGGGTCAAAGTTTAAGATTAAAACACCCAGAAACAAGTTCCCTGCTATTTTATGTCCTGACTGACATGTCTTAAAGCATCCCCTGCTTTACTATTTATTTTAAAATAAATGGGAGTATAATTTACTAAATAAACATCGTGCTGTAATGAAGAAGACTTGAACGTAGTGAGTGAGGCCATGAACTCATTATGAAAATGTTTACTGAGGTGATAAATCAAGTGAGAAGTAGAAGTTTTACCATTCAAGCAGACCAGGCACACAAAATATATAGATACATGATTTAAGGATTGTCCCTTAGTATTGCGCAGTGCAGCATGAAGTATTTTGTGGGATATATATTTCATTCCACTAAACATAATAAACTTTCAAGCACAACTTTTGTTGTTCCCGCAGGAAGGGAAGGTGATGATCCAAATTAATTTGTTTTGTTTTTTCCCATCGTTGCCTAGTGTCAGTGTCTCACCGCTGACTCATCTCGCTTTTCCACACAGATTCACACTTTACAGCTGTTGACTGTATTAAAAGGAGAAGACAAGACTTCACGTGTGTGCCCGTGTTAGACTGTGACTCATATGTTAGATTGCCAATATATAAAAATGATGAAGGAAAAATATAAGCATCACATTATACCCAGCTGAGCAGTTCAGCAGCCTAATGTTTCATCATATCCATTGATAAGCAGTCATTAAAAGCAGTGCAGAAGAGAAGACTAGTAGTTGAGTCTGCCTTGACAAATCAATACAGGTATACTCTAGTGTGTGATTATTGATAAATGTTTGATTCAAACGGCTTTCTCTGACCATATTTATTATGCCTTTCTAATTTAATCATGGTGGCCAAACACGTCTTGAATCTAAAGAATTGAGAATACTTGAATATCTTAAAGCAGAAAAAGCAGACCACAGCAGATAGAACAAAGAGAGAGAGAGAGAGAGAGGAGAGAGAGCTAGCAAATTCTCACACCTAGACAACTTTCAACAGTAAAGTTCAGTTTCTCTGGCACCTTTTTAAAAGCGGTGCATGCAAACTAGTGTTTCACCCCAGGATGCCAACATTGCATCATTGACGTTTTGTGTTGCCTTACTGCAAGTCTCACTGTTATTCTTCTGATAGAGGAAAAGAGTGGGAATAGGCACATAAATGAAGACAAAGTAAGATAGATGGAGGCAGACAGAGAGGTTAAAGATACGAGAAAGATATATATATATCTTGGGGGCTGAGATGAGGATCAGCACCTCTGAATCTGAGGCCATGGTTCTCAGCAGGAAACCGATGCATTCTTCAGGTAGGGAGTGAGTCCTTACCCCAAGTGAAGGAGTTTAAGTACCTTGGGGTCTTGTTTGCGAGTGAGGGGACCGTGGAGCGGGAGATTGGTCGGGGAATCGGTGCAGCGGTGCGGTATTACATTTAATTTATTGTACGGTTGTGACAAAAAGAGAGCTGAGCCAGAAGACAAAACTCTTGATCTACCAGTCAGTGTTCGTTCCTACCCTCACCTATGGTAATGAAGGCTGGGTCCGAAAGAACAAGATCCAAGGTAACCGAAATGGGTTTCTTCAGGAAGTGGGCTTACACACGCATATATATATATATATATATATATATATATATATATATATATATATTAGTGTCTCTGTTCAGGTTGCTGCTGGGGCTGACATATGCTTCTGCCAGCTGCCTGACTGTGAACGCCAGTACATAACATGGTGTGCTTCTCTACTTATTATTGGCCAGGTTTTGATTGATTATACCCTTACTGCAACTATTTTTCAATTTTTTTTTGCACTGAAATATGACAGTTACACATTTCTTTATGGCCCAGGAAATGATTAATTTGATTGATTCAAATCTATTTCCATCTACTCTGCAAGAAATAAGCACCTTACTGTGATGTTTGAGGCCGTGGTTACGCTTGTCTCTTCAATGTGATCAAATGCGCCAGATCAGAACTCCGCATCCACGTGTCCACGTTTGTCCATGTGTGTCCACGTTTGTCCATGTGTGTCCACGTGTGTCCACAGTTTACTTATTTGATACATTACAAGAGAGAGTCTCCTTTTCTTGATAGTGACATGTTTATGTCTGTGTGTGTGTGTGTGTGTGTGTGTGTGTGTGTGTGTGCGTGCGTGCGTGCGTGTGTGCGGGAGGGAGAAGTGTGTCAGATGTTTGCTGGGTAGCCATACAGATGTTTTTATGCTTGTGTTTTTAATGTTATCTGTTGTTATGCTGATTGTTGGAACAGCTGCTATGTTAACAGACACTAACATTTTTATCTTATCTCATTTTGTAATGTGGCAAGGCCCGTACAAGGCGCCCTTTTGTTGCTGAGAGAACAGCGGAGACAGTGAGCACAGCCCCGGTGTTCCTCCTCTCGTCCCTCTGCTCTCGCTCGGGAGAAGTACTCCCATTGTGGCAGGAAGGTGATTACATTATCCGGATTGTGGCCGCATGCTGTCCACACCTCACTGATGCCAACTCGCCATTGGGTCTGGCTGATGGGACAACAAAATACGAGCTTCATTTGAGACTTTGTTTTGTTCAGCAGCAACTGACGCCTCTCCTCAGAGAGCATTGCAGTGCTGATATTATAAAACAAGTTCCTAATATTTTTCGAATAGCTCGCAATGTACAATCAATCAAGGGACAGGATTTACAGTAATTGTACTTACTCAAAGGTGTACAGTGTACATTTTCTTTAAGTCATTCCCTGTTGTAGTTCTACATTATCAGACATAGTCAGTTCTTCAGATCCCACTTCATTTCAAATGAGAGTACAATAGAAAGAAAATGGATAGACAGGCTATTGACCTGTTTGCTGTTGTCATTTGATTGGTACACAACAAAATGGTGATTGTTGTTAGTTGTCATTGTGACAATTTGCATCAATGCTCTGACCATTCTGCTACGTAGATTTGAATGGAAATGTTCTTTCTATCCATTTTATTTCTATTCAGGATAAACATTAGAACTTTAAACTGATTTTCTGTCTGTAAATGTCACTTTCCCTCTAGCTGTCACCCTTATTAGCAAAGCTAATCCTTACTGGGTTCAAAGCTAATAGAATAATCTCCATGTCTCCTCCCTTCCCTGTCCTCTAACACGTCTTCTTTCTTCAACAAGTCTATAGTTTACTCCGTCACCCATGCTATTAATATTTAATCTAGGTTAATTTGCTCTCCGATGACTGAAGGGAAGCAGCCCCACTCCCACTGACAGGTTCACAACAGAGGTTCAGTTTAAACTCTTTCTTTTTAAAAGGTTTGCTGCCTGTGTTAGCTAATACTAACTTTTGTTTTCTGATTAACATTTTTTATTTATTTTTTAATGCCACCCAATTTTTCAAATATAAAAAAGAAATGGAAAAAAAATAACATAAATTCAAAATAAAATGGTATTCACATCTAAAGCAACAATATTTGTCCCAAAAACCTACAGTCTGCAGACATCTGAAGCCTTATTATGAAAGGATGGAGACGCACACATTTCTCAATGAAAAGACACATATGGCTGACTGACAGTTATTTTAATTCATGTCTTAAAAACAGACAACTAATCTAAATTGTAAATGCTTTCTGATGCTGGCATAGGTTAGTGATACAGTATATAGCTTATAATAAAATAACAGATTATACGTTTCTGTTCAAAACAATAGTTATGGTTAGGTTTCAGTTCCAATCATGTTGTTGCTTAGGGGTTTTCTTGTATTCATGCTGAACACTTTTACATGAAATGAATTTCCTTGTACGTGATTTATGGTTTTGTGGAGGCTCCAGGCAGAGCTTTCGACGTGGTCTAAGTAAGTGGCATGAAGTTCATTCTTGTGTGTGTGCGTTGATCTCATTAACAGAATAGAAGAGCCGGCGTGTGTGTGTGTGTGTGTGTGTTGTTGTTGTTGTTGTTTAACTATATTTGTGGGGTCCAAAAACTGGGATTTCAGTATACTTGTGGGGTCCTGACAGATTTGTGGGGCCAAGATGCTGGACCCCACAACTTTAAAGGGCTGTTTGGGGGTTAAGATTTGGTTTTAGGATTAGGGTTAGAATTAGGTTATGGTTAGGGTGAGGGTAAGAGTTAAGGTTAGGCATTTAGTTGTAATTGTTAATGTTAGGGTAAGGGGCTTTGGGAATCCATTATGTCAATGCTGGTCCCCACGGATATGGTGCCACAAACCTGTGTGTGTGTGGGGAGTGTGTGGCGGGGTGAGTGAGAGAGTGAAAAGGATTATCTTCATAGCGAGTAACTAGGAAACAAAGAAAGAAAAGAGAAACTAAGTGTCTCCCCTGTTCTTCCTGACCACTGTGGTCAGATTTAAAGCAGAAGCATGAATCCCGCTTTAGAAATAAGTTGTTTTTATAAAGAATTAAAGTTGAGATTAATGAGAATATCTGGACCACAGCAAATACTTTTTGTAACCTTCACCACTGGAATACATCATCTTATATAATGTATTCCAGTGGTGTGCTAAAGGTTCAAAGTAACTACGCTGAATGTTTCAAGGATGTATCAGAGAGCACTGAACATGAAAAGCTCAGTGGAGAAATACTCTAAGAGGACCGCGTGAAAAGTTCAATTTAAGTGCAGTGCCTTTCTGACTATTTTCCTCTCTCCTCTTTCTCTCCATCCCTCACTCGAGCACTCAGCGGCCATATTGCTCAGCAGCACCACTTATCATCAGTCTCTCAAATCAATAGGCCACATTGGGGACAACGCTGGAGGAGAAAATCAAGTGTGAGTCCAGCTTCTCATTTCCCCAAGCTCTGGTCTTTCTCCTACTCATATTGGCTTTCTATTAGTGGCTCTACCATGTGGTTGTGTGTGTGTGTGTGTGTGTGTGTGTGTGTGTGTGTGTGTGTTAAGCCGATGTTAAATAGACGCGCTACGTGAAGTGTTTCACCGTCCTCCCTCTCTCTGAGTATCTCTCCTAACTTTCTCTCTTTTCCATGTTTTTTTTCCATTCATACGTTTCTCTCCTCCATCTTTTCTTTCCATCCTCCTTGTCCTCCCTTCTTTTCTCGCTGAGCTGTTCCTCGTATATTTCACCATTGCTCAAAATCTCCATCTCTTTTCTCTACCTTCTCTCTCAGTGTGCTCCGTTTTCTCTTCCTACCTTCTTTCCCTTCCTTCCCTCCCTCTCGTGTCTCTTCATTTTGCTAAAAACAGGAATAAAAAAAGCATCTTTTGGAAATTGATCTTAATGTCTAAATTAACAAAAATTAAGGAAAATCCAACCTTTAAGGACACCAATTTTCTTTGTGAATGAATAATGTATCGTACATAAATAAATGTTCTTCCTTAAAATTCCTAAATAGTTTTGTTATTAAAGGCCAGTTATTTCATGGATCAGGATATTATGCATCCTGATAAAGTTCCCTTGGCCTTTGGAATTAATATAGCCCCCCATGATCACATACCCCTCACCATACTTAGAGACAGGCATAAAATAAGGTCTCAATGCAAATCAAACCAGCTGTTAGGCTGACTGAAATAAAACCAGGCCAATCTCTAGGGGACAGGCAGCAAGCGGATCAAGGAGAGATGCCTGCGATTTGAGACTAAAATGAAATCACGCTAAAACCATGCAAGAACTCATAGTGCACCTTTAACATTTATCATTTATAATAAGGCGTGTACTCCTGGTGACAATCTGTCATTAACATGCTGCTTTATCAATAGAGTGGATAAAGCTCAGGTTTACTGTGTGTCAACTGTTTTTTATTGAACATTTGTTTGAGAACATGCACCATTAAGCCCCAATATCAACAGACATGATAGGACCCTGAAGAGGGGGGTCCTGTTTTTTTGCCTGAGACCTTATTATTTTATGAATGTATTTATTATTAAATAAGTGTATTTGATTTCTGGGATTGTTCAAGTGTCACTGGAAATTCCGCCAGATGTCCTTCATTTCAGACGGATGTCCGATTCCTTCCTCTTTCTTTGTGTTGGCGTTCTAACCTCCGGTGGATTTCTGAGGACTATGGTTACCTGGATCTCTGCAGGGTAAATCCAGACAGCTAGCTAGACTATCTGTCCAATCTGAGGACTATGGTTAGCTGGTCCTCAGATCTCTGCAAGGTAAATCTAGACAGCTAGCTAAACCATCTGTCCAATCGGAGTTTTCTGTTGCACGACTAAAACAACCTTTGAACGTATACATGTTCCACCAAAACTAGTTCCTTCCTGAGGCTGTTTTGAAGAGGCACCGTGGCTCCGTCCGGCGCTTAGACGATTGTGATTGGTCTAAAGAAATGCCAATAAACCAGAGCAGGTTTTTCTCCTATACAGGAATGTCGTAACACTAACCCTGACCATTGCCCAATCCTAGTGCCTTTCAGGCAGCGCTGCCTGGAAGGCAACGTTGGGGGCTAATAACACCAAAGACCTTTAGAAGCTGAAAAACGTGGTGGTACTTTTATTCACTTTATATGTGTTATTTCATTTGTTGATAATATTTTGTACTAATAATATGAATCTCTAAAGTAGCTTGTACGTATTGCTGTATTGTTAAGATACCAAATTAATGAATAAATGGAAAGTGCTTTCTCTATGGCATCTCTACAAAGAATCTTTTTTGGTCCCTGTTAGCAAATTTATTTTTTTTTGTGTGTGACCAGAATGAGCTTTAAAAAAAACACTGGATCACCTCTGCTGTGTTTTCTTATCAAATATTACTCTGCTCCTGTTGCTGATGAACCAGTCATTAATGTCTGTGAAGTCATATGTGGCCGGCTGCTGGTCAGGGCATGTTTCAGCTGAAACTGTTAAAACACCCAGAGCAAACAGAAAGCCCACACACACATGCCATAC
Source organism: Etheostoma nigrum (assembly GCA_029931835.1). Lineage (NCBI taxonomy): Eukaryota > Metazoa > Chordata > Actinopteri > Perciformes > Percidae > Etheostoma > Etheostoma nigrum. The sequence continues at coordinate 4,356,144 of CM057238.1, forward strand.
AGTACATCTGGCCCAATGTAAAGGCCACTACAGAGTCCTGCTGTTCACTGGATGGCACTTTTATAACAAGTCATAAAACAAATAGAGCAGCCGTTGCCCCAGGAGAGGTCGTTTGGCTGGACATGGCAACACACACAGCGACGCGAGGCAACTAGACTAAGGGAGAGGAGGTATTGAGAGTGCCACGGGAGGAAAATATTCCTAATGTCTTCTTTTATTTTTCACAGTTATTTCTTTGGTTATTTTCTCTTTCACTTTTTTTGTTGCAGAATTGTTACGGCTCCATGCCGGTGACGGCGCTGACTGTAGAGTTTGGGGCCATACCTCAAGAATTCCAATGCTTTTATAACAACACGTCACACAAATGTAAAATAGTCAAAGGTCAACTTCACAATGACATCATAATGTTTTGCAATGCCATAACCAAGGGTCATAAGCACTCGCCCCCTACATTTTAATAACAGGGACATGGTCCAAACTAAGTGCACGTCCAGTGTTCATTTTTCTGATTTGTATTTTTTCATGGTTTTTATTAGTCATTTGATGCTATTAAAATGGGCTGAAACGGCATGGAATTGACTCGCTATTAATCGCGATCTCGGCTCTACCGCCCAATCACTACGCCGCAGACTTTGGCTCCAAATTTACAAGATGGCGTCGCCTACATCCGGGATATTTCGGCTTGACTTTTCTGCAGTGGGAAGAGGCGGAGAGCCGTCAGATGATTTTGAAAGCTGATACTTACACAAGTTGTGTAAAACACATTGATAGTGGATGGATCACTTCTATCATTACTTACTTACACAGCTGGATTATACAATGCCACTCTTTGGATCAGTATTACGTTACTTAACTGTCAGTGACTTACATTAGAAGACTACCAGAAATAGGAGAAATTGTGTGTTTTGAGCTTGTGTGAAATATCTGGGCAGAGAAGGAAATTGTCATTGCCAGTAGTTTAACTGAGGTAAATGAGGGTAGCTATTGGGGCATTTGCAGTATATCTGGGTAGAACCCTATTCATTTTAATGTCTGATTTTTGCTCTACTCATGGCAGAAACAAACCGGAGCTACGTTTCCATCCACTTTTCAGAATGATCTGAAGTTTACTAAAAACAAGTGTGTTTTCATTCAAAGGCTTTAAAGCCAATAAGAAAAACCTCTCTGCCTAATGACGTTGCATGCGGTCAAATTGGTACATTGAATATATTTGACACATTTGAAGGTGTTTTTATTCAGTCAAGTTATAACAGTCAAGCTAACATTTTCAAACAAAGTTTGTCTCTACCTACAAATGACTAATACTGCACCAGCGACATATCAAGCTGTACTGTAATAAGACGACAGCGACGCTATCGCAACATCGCTATCTATAAGAGCTGTCATATTTCGCTCATAAATCAAATGTAAAAGTCGCTCGCCTGCTCGTTCGTTGTGTATGTTTCAGTTTCTTGTTTTATTTTGTAGTTTTGTTTAAGTTCCTGCCTGGTGTTTTTCCCGCCTTTGTGTTCCTTCTTCACCTTGTTACCGTGTGTGTTTAGTCTCTGTCTTGTGTATGTCTAGTGTCAGGTCATTGTATGGTTTTGAGTCGTTGTGTGTGGAGTGTGCCCCGTAGTCTCTGTGTTCCAGTTTTTAGGTAATCCTGTTCTTTTGCTTCCTCTACATTCTGGGATGATTTTTGCCCGCTGTCTAGAGGACTTTTTTGGTTGTATTTCTTTTTGTTTGTGATTAAATCCTCAAGCACACCACTGCCTGGCTGTCTCTTCATTTGGATCGTCCAATTCTCTGAACCTCGTGACACCGTGTCTGCAAAGAAAGCGGAAATAAACGATGAAATGAATAAATTAATAAAACTTCTTGTTCGTTTTATGGCGGGTCACAAACATAACCCGTTATAGATTTACCAATTAAGAGAAAATTAGATGAATCAAACGTACACATTTTGAGTCAATATTCAGGAAATTCAATTTTACTGTTTCCATAAGGGATGTTATTTTTTTTATTTTCGGATTTAACTTAATTTCCATCAAAAATCATGCCAATGTAAACATGGCTAATGTGGCTGTCTCTGCTGAGCTGTTCAGTCTGGTGAGAACAAACCTCCTACAGTCAGTTTCTTTAACACTCATTGCTGTAAAATGTGTTTACAATGCATTTAATGAGCTGACTGTGGCCCACGGCTGTTTGCAGCATATGTGGGAATTTACAGCTCCAAGTCTCCAATATCTTATTTGCCTACAATATCATGAGAATTACCAGTGGCAATCTGCTAATTTCTATTTCCCCAAGTGCTCCACCTGTGTGTGTGTGTGTGTGAATATGTTTGGAGGTATTCCTAGGGAGTTGTTGGATGGAAGGTGTGGGTAATTAACTGTGTTTACGCGAACGTGACCCTCTGGGTTATTTAATAAAGGGAGATGAGTTCAGATAGTTACTGCTGTCTGACACTCATTTGAATATACTTTGATTTACACTGGGAAACCTACAATGTAATCCAGGATAGAATGTGTAGTTCTTCCTCTTCTTTAACAAAGTGTCTGATATTTCCTGCTCTTTGATGTGTATGAATGAATATTTTTAACTGATCATCGGGACCAAGTTCATTCTAACAAACATGCAACAGTAAGGGAGACTAATAGGTTTGAAGGATTCCCACAGTAAAGTTACATTAATGAGGTTTTGTTTATTTTTTCCAGGGGCAGCCTGCAGAGTTTGAGAGAGCGTTGGCCAGGAGAGGAAGGTTTCATGGGTACATGAGGTCAGGTTATCTGGGCCTGTGCTGCTCTGATTTGGACAATTCCTTCTTCTTTTTTTTTAAAGCTGACCTAAGAACAACAACAAAGGTTTATGAACCAGCAGAGCGGGATTAATTTGGGGTGGCAGCAGCTCAGACCGTAGGGAGTTGGGTTGGGAAACATAGGGTCGCCGTTTCAAGTCCCCGTATGGAGTGTGGATTGGTAGCTGGAGAGATGCCACTTCACCCCCGGGTGCTGGTCCAGCGCTGACATCTCTCCATTGGTGTGTGTGTGTGTGTGTGTGTGTGTGTATTTCAGGCCTGTGTGTAGTGATTACTAGCAAAACAGAGTGTAATTGTTTCCCCACTGGTGATCAATATATTTGTGTCCCGTTCTTGTCTAGAGTGTCACTGAAACATACATTTTATAACCCCACCCACCATCTTTTCCTAAACCTAACTACCCCGTTGTTGTGCCTCATGTCAGTTAAACCTACGTCCTGACTCAGATTTTCAAAAAGTGATGCCAAGCGCGTCTAAATATGAAGCTGAAGGAGACTTTCTGCGTCACAAACAAAGGCACCTGGCGGGGATGGGAGTGAGACTGCGTTGACCATTTGGCTTTTAGTAATTTGATTAATTGTGAATTTGTAAAGCAACTAAGACAGGTCCTGCTTTGGCCACAATCTTGTGTTTTTCATGACACACAGAACTCTTCAGTGTCTCACATTTTTTAAACAAGTACAACGTCCTAAACCAGTGATTTCAAAAACTTCCATGCCAAACCTTTATTTCTACAGTAAATTGCTCAAAAGGACAAAGGGAACACATTTGAGGATGTTGCTCTATTTGAGACCACTGCATGTACAGGGCTCCCTGCACTTGGTAAAGTCCATCTTAGTGGATCTAGTTCTAGATTTTGAGCCACTTCCAT